>JAVLVB010000440.1:512116-563327 GCA_032876305.1 Orestias chungarensis | reverse complement strand
TATATATATATATATATATATATACATATACATGCCAGCATGTGTTTATTTCCTCTACTTTAGTGAGACTACTTCGTCTACTACTTTTTTTGGACTCATCTGCTGTGACACAAATAGGCCAACAGATGGCTGTAAAAAAATTACACTACAGGTTTCTCAACCATGCGCAAAATGCAAAATAATTCTGAACAGATTTCAAAATATGGTTCCAAAAATAAGAGACAACAATGTAAGCCATTGTAACTTTGCATGTTGTCCGTGTCTACACCCACATATCTGTTTGTCCGTCACCATCTCCAACTCTCGTCCAAGAATGAAGCGTTTTACTTATTTCTGTTTTTTCTTACTTTCACAATTTCTTCCTTGTTCTTGTCAACGCCGATAATAAAATGGTTGTTCTCACATCACGTTACAAAGGCTTCTACGTATCTTTCGTACATACTGAAGTTTTTTTTTTTTTTTTTTTGCCACAGTGCTTTCTTTCCTCTCTCCTGCTCTCAGGCACTCAACACTTCTTGTCAACTTAGTCCGTCTATCAGCTGCCTGCTGAAGCAAACAGCTTCGTTTTATTATTTCACCAAAGAGCTTATGGGCCTGAACGATTTGAAAGCCACTAGAAGGAATCGAGGAACATTTAATGTCCTGTCTGCCTCTTCCAAGTTCAAGTAGCCTTACCTGAAACAGGTAGATAATGACTAAGATTAGTAGACAGTAACTAGACATTACCTAAAAGACTATAAGAAAACTGCTATGGGCTTTTTAAGATCAATACTTTAAAAATGAGCAGGTTTAGGAGTTTTTAATTGAAGTTTTATAATTTGGGAAATCAGTAGTTATCACGAAAGATACGGAAAGTATTTAGGTGAAAGATTAAAACGCTCCTAACTTTAATCGGAGATATATATCAGAATTACAATTTAGAGTTTTTTATGCCGAGGACACTGTGACATGTGGCATTAAAGAAAGCTGAAATCAAACGCCTGACTTTCTGGTTAAGTCCAGCAGTTATAAGAGCTGTACGAGGTATCAGGTTAGGCTCATGTCTACTTTCTAAAGGTTTGTATGATTATTACGATTAAAGAAAATCTCAGTGATCCGCTGTATGTGACAAAACAGTATCATAACTTGCCTTGGTATGCAAAGCTCTTCGGTAGGTGAGGAGCACCTCTTCGTCGACCCAATCAACTTCTGTGGCATTCTCTAAACTAGCATCAGCCAGAGAGTCGGAGCTCTTCCCTTGTTTTTCTCTTAGACGCTTTCCGGTGTCATCCTTTTTTTTACCCCTGATTTTGTTCTCCTGTGGAAAACAATTGCAGTTAAACACAGTCCCAACGTACAGAGCAAACAGAGCTGTTAGCTCATCGCCGTGCGAGCATCTGTCAAAGATGGCTTGGAACGGCACAGGTGCAAAAAATTCACACCTTGGCATGCCGTCTTAGAGCACGTGCGCATTTGTCATACAATATTCCGTTTCCATGGCACCGTGTGAGTAATAAAATGCACCTTATCCAGTGACTCAACCTTTATACAAAGAAAATTACTCAGCAGAATATGAACAGATAAAGCTGTGCCGTTGATCATCTTGTAAATGTCAAGGATTATGAATAATAAGCAGTAAGCAGCTTGTGGGAGAACATGTCCAAGGCCAGAAAACATGTTCATGGTTTTTTACTGGGGAAATCAAATCCTTAAATTCAGATTTATGATTCGTTCTTAGTAGCTGGGACCCGGAAAGTAACCACATGTTTTGAATGAATAAAACACTGCCAGAACATCCAGATCAGGTCAAAAGGGCTTCTTCAATTCCAAAAGGAAAAGATATTGTATAACTTTCTTCTTCTCCTTCTAATCTTTGCTTCTTTCCTGCATCCATCAAGCCTCCATTTTCACCTTCTCTGGGTTTTGGGATCATAGTTTGGGGCATTATTGGAGTTAATGAGATGCTAATCAGCTTCTCGCAATTGTGAAAAAAATAATAATACCCCACTGCTAAGGTTAAGCATCATAACGTCTGTCTAAAGATAAACAAGTAATAGAAAAAAAATCCCTATAACTGCAGCACATCTAAAACAGGAAAGGAACTAAATAAACATTCAGAAATTCTAAACAAATCATAAATCAAAAACACATTTGAAATTGGTTAACAAATCTATTACAACATTTTGCCAAAATGAGCGTCGAAAGTCTACAATACATTTTTTAACCCCCCAACATTTTCTCCATCTTTTTGTGTTACTACAAAACACAGTAATTGTTTATTTTATTTTTAATGGAAAAAATAGGTCATAATTGAGAAGTGGAAGAAAATGTATAGACATGTTTATGTTCTGGAAGAATTCAAAAATCTACAGTGTGGCACCCAACTTTATTTCATTACTCTCTACAACAAATACAACTCACTGACACCAACTAATGTAAAATAGTCATTTTACTCCACCCAAATAGTATTAATTAACCCAAATGTAAATTATTTTAGGCATAAATCAAATTTTACCGTGATGACTTCATAGGTTTTATAGGGTTTACAGTAGTTAACAAAGCGCATCATGTTTTAAGAATGCAAGAAAGAATGCGAAGTCAGATTAGGGGGGAAAAAAAGCCATAAATAACTTGCAGCACAGCAAAAAAATGCAAATATCTTAGTGCATTCTAGAAATAAGAAGAAAATAAGTCAAAAATAAGTTTTCAGCAATCTTTGTTGGCTTATTCTGAGTAAATAATTCTTGAATATTACAAACTTCTAGTTTCACTGAAAGAGTTTTCAATTGTTTTCTAGATTTCTCACATATTTTAGGTAAAAAATTAAAATAGAATAAAAAACCAGAAGAAACGGTGGTACTAGTAATTACAAGCTAGTTTTGTCTTGTTTTAAGTTTACTAAGATGTTTGCTCTAGAAACTAGACAAAAAAGAAATGGTAAGTCCATCCTCCAAAATGGAAACACAGAATGGAAAACAGAAGAAGGGAGATAGCAAACATATTGAATTGATTGCTTTCTCACAACACACATACATTACTACAAGTGGAGGAGAGCCGCCACCACTGGGAATCAAAAGCTTTTAGACTTCCACTTGGGGGGATGCTTACCTTGCAGAGGAGCAAACAACATAGAGCCTGAACAAAGTCCAGACCTAAATGTTTTCAGAATTTCTGGCCACATTTTAAAGTTGAAGTTCACAGACAGTATCGTAATTTACTTACTGAGGTTGAGCTAAGATAAAATACACTTTCTAATTGTGTATAAGTGCCAAAAACAATCCGCAAAAGAATTACAGGAAGAACAACTGGAACTGGAGAAAAAAAAGGTGGAGCTGCAAAGTATAAATATACCTATGTAAATTCTGCTTTTCAAATTTTTATTAGAAAAAAATAAATCTATTACAAATTTTAGGAATGTTTTCTTGCAGTTTCTAATTATGTTTTACTCTGTTTTGGTCTAACAATTACAATTGTTTGTACATTATTAAGCAAAATTCAACAATTTAGAAAATCACGTAATCCAATTCTGTCTGTATTCACATATTGCGCATCCAGGCAGGCAAACTGATCAAAACTGTTCTTCTAAATCATCGCACAGGTATAAAGCGACATATTTAAAATAGTATTTCAAGAAAATAGCGAAAATACATTCATACTGCAGCTGAGAGAATAAGTGTGTGGTTACGTGAGGGTAGCTGTCAGTAGTAACAAAACAGCACATGAACAGCAGATGAATGGATGATGAGTTGACAGCTTGTTTGAAGTGAGGAGAATGACTCATGGTTAGATTAGTTTGATTATTGGATTCAGGGATGTGTTTTGTGTCTTACAAGAAACGTTTCATTCAAGTTTGTATTTTAAAACGCTTTTGACCCAGCTGTAAAATAAACAAAAGTGTCTTTGGTTGTGAAACGTTAGTGAGCTGGAAAATATATTCACAGTCACATGTGCTGTTCTGACGTCGAGCACATTTACCTCCAGTGAGACGTCGTCCGTCAATGTCCTGGACTCAGATCTGCTGCCGTCTCTTAATTTTGATCTGACGCCAGTCTTCTCTGTTGCCGGTGCGTCTCTCTTGTTTTGAACCTTGCCATCTGTGGGTGACCTAGTGGTCACATCTAAAATGTAATGTAGAACGCAAGAAACATTACTTTTAAAGTAAAATTCAAACCAAGAAATACAGAATAAATTCACTGTTAAGCAACAAACTTGAACCAGGATGTTGATTTATTGTGTTTATTTTCACTACAGCCTGCCCATTGTAAACGGGAAGAACATAATTTACTAAAATCTGGGGCAAAGGAGGTTGTGCTGTATTTTTTAAGGTTAATGTTCTGATTCTGGTTTATCTTTGTTCAGATTCATATTAAAAACAAAATATGTATGAAATTTAAGATAAATATTCCTCATTAGCATAGTTAATTTTTACAACACAGGCTTGAGCTCTTTATTTGAAAATGGGATTTCCTTTGTGTGAAGTTCATCGTAACAAAAACAGAGCAGCACCGTAATAGGAAAGCCTGTAGTATTGTTAAATACAGTAAGAAACTTATCAATATTGCAATATTGTTCCTGACCTGGGGCAATTAGTGAAAATTATAGTTTTATATATTTAACAGCTCTAACAGAAAACAATCCAGCCGCAGTTAAAGATGGTTAAAGGTCAGCATCCACAGAAGGGGTTAAAAATCTGTCTCTAAGCTGCAGTTTTAATACGTTTAAGTTATTTTAGTTATTAAATCTACATTGGTAACTATATACAGCTAACATTTTGACTACCAGAGGGATATTTTAGTTATTATTATATGTTTAGAGGGTCATTCTATAAGTCTTTTTTTAAACAAAAGTGCAGTATTTCTCAACCATCTAAATAGCATTTAAAAAACAACTCCATCAGTTTACAATAATGTGGTTTTGAATTTTTGGCTTGAAATGATTACAAACCTAAAATGAAACTGAGTATGGAAATCCAATCTATACTATAACACTACATGCTTTTACCATACAGCAGAGTCAAAAGGATCTGAGATCATGAGTTCCTGACTCCTACCAGCACAGATTTCTTTCTCTGGAGGGCCCATCTCAGCACTTAGCCTAATGGCTTCACCGCCCATCAAGTCCAGAAGATTTATCCACAGTTGTCGCCTGCAGGTGGCACCATAACATACAGTATTATTGCAGTTAGTACTGTGCAGGTACTCAACAAGACAGTAAAGAAGAACATGCATAATGCATGATTGTGTAATGTTATATAATATGTATATTACCCTATAACAGTAGGTATCATAAGCTGGTGTTTTAATTCAGGCGGTTCACAAAGTTGGAGACACAGTGAGTTGAGCCGGGAAAACCTTTCTTCCTCCACAGGCAGAGACAGCAGAGCCTAGATAACCACAATGAAAAAGGAGGATAAAAACATTATATTATGCAGGTATTATGGATGACATAACCTGTTTGTATCTTCCTATTCTTTTTGATGTGTTTTATGATGGTATATATTAGCTCCAGACAGTTATCACGAAGTCTTATACCTGTCGAAGAGTGTCAACAGAGAAATCCCAGCAGCCACTTGGATTCACCTGTTGCCACAGTGTCTTTAGGTCCTCTACTGGCTGATATCGGTACTGCAACTGAGACCAATGGAATAAAAATGTAAAAAAGTTTTAGCAGTTTATTTTTGTATTTATTATTTTGTCTGCACAGTTTTGAGCCATAATATTACCAGATTTATAGAATCACATAAAGGAACAAAAAGTGTGACTATAAAATGCGAATAAACAGGAAAAAACGGTATAATAAAACTGTATAATAAAGTAGCATATAGATAAGTTTTTCCGAGATGTTTTTTACTCTCACACTATAATAGCCCAATAAAAAAAGATACTGTATTAAACTTTGAACATTTCATCCAAACAAAAAACCCTGCATCCACAAGCAAACACTAGAGAGAAAACTGATTCCTATTGGACTGGACTTCCTCCAACATCATTTGAAGGACTCATCAACAGTTTTTGGAAAAAAATGTATTCAATTTTATATGAGGTTAACTGGAATTATGAAAGATATACATAAGTAAATGAGTCAATTTAATAGAAAAAAATATTTTAATGCACACATTTTAATGTGTTTTAGAAAACATAAATCTTGAAAATACATTTTCTTTAAACCTTCAATGGTTGATTTCAGTTCACTTATTAGTGGTAGGCAATTCCAAACGTAAAAGTTATCTTTTATTGATTCAAGATAAATATGTGATTTATCTTAACTATAGACAACAACAGAGGAAACTGTTTTGAGCTGATTATTTTGTTGGACTAACCTTTTGTTGAAATACATTAACAGATTTGTAGGCTGTCGAGTTTTTTTTCCTCACGTGCAGAACATTTTATTTAAAGCCACTTTACTGTGTAATCAATCATAAAAAATAAGCTCCCCCTAAATTGTGATGAAATTAAATGGAAGAGCGCTAAAATGAATAGGAGTTGTAACAAAGCCTGGATGTTATGAGCTAACCACTCTGACGCCTACAGCTAGCGAAGCACACAATGAAGGGATCATCTCTCACTGAGTCATGAGCACTGACTAAGAATCTGAAATTGACACCCTAAAAAAAAAAAAATCTATGACACATCAAGACTGCACTAAAGGGATTAGAGAAATGACCCATGTGCTACAAATAATATGTGACTAGGTCCTGAAGATTAAAAGAAATAAGCAGCTCAACACATCGTGAAAACTAGCACAACAAAAGGAAACAAAAACATGGCGACCTTTAATCTCACCTGTGGTTTAGTTAAGGTCTAAAAATAAAGACGGAATTCAGGCTTAACGACAAGCTTGTATTTCATTCCGATTGATTTTAATCTTCTTTCAGCTCCAGAAGGTTAATCTAAGCCACCTTGTTTGTTACTAACAACAGTTTTGATTTTGAATCTTGACAAAGTCGTTTGACAATAAGATAGTGTCCAGGGTTTTAAACATGCCCAAACACGTAGAAATTATAAGTTTACTTGCAAGGGTCAGGGTGAGACTGAGTTTTCCATGTATAAACATCTCTCAAACATAGTTGTGGCAGCATAATGCTGAGGCCCTGTTTTACTAGTCCCGGCGCATTGCAAAAAGTGGATTAAATAATGAAGATTGTGTCAAAATTCCTTAAATGGAGGAACAGCTGATTGAGTGAGGCTTGGACACAAACTAGGGTCCCAAAACAACAATGAGGGGAAATAAATCTAAAACGTTTCTAGACTAGATGAAGCATGCAGGTACAAATGTAAACAGCTTTATACTTTATCTCCGCCACATATTAACTTTGTAATAACTGTTTTATATATGGGTGCATTACAAGTTGGTGTGGTAGAGGTTGTTTTGAATCCACATCACAGTCTGAGAATATTGTTAAACGGTTTTTGTAAATCTGCTATGATATGTAGAAATTATTAGAAAACGGAGTAATCGTAGAAATAAATGACAATAATTTAGGAGATTTTCACCATAAGGTAAATTACATTTGGGTTTTTTCTCCGGAACAGCTGCTCTTCGGTCATGTAAAGCTCTGCAGGTGACCTGGGCCTTTCAGCGGAGTGGACCCGCCCCACAACCTCGTGCGCAATCGATCGACACAGATTTTCCACAACAGCCTTTTCCAGCTTGTTCTGTTATACACACACACACACACACACACACACAAGAAAGACAAACAGTAGAACACTTTAGCTTGAATGGAAATTACTTTTTGTTTCATCTTCGAAACATTATGTGCAGGTTAAGCTACCGCGATGAAGCTCCTCTGATCTGCTGTCTTGTCCTCATTAAAGGCCACTCCACTGAACCTGATCCTAATCGAGGCTCCTTGCAACAACAAGGGATGGGTGTCAAGTTGCCAAACCTCAGAACAGACACCTTGCTTATCTGACTTAAATATAAACTCCACCCGCTGGGTTTCGCTGGGACGAATAACACCTGAGTTATAGTGGGGGAAAAAAAAAAGTAAAAGGCTGAATCCTGGTGAAATGAAATGTAGGTTTAACAAATATATGATGCACACACAGCAGCACCAGCAGATGTTTTATCATGTTTGTGAATCTGTACCAGAGGAGGATCGCAAGTAGAAGCGCACATGGTTCATTTGTGGATACAGGCGAGTGAGGGTGAGCTGATTTGGAAGCTTCTTCCAGCTGTAAAAGATGACTGTGCATCCTTCGTTACGCAGCTCCAGTTCAGTTGAAACTATTTCTCCCGTCTGGCTCTCCAACAACACAGAGGTGCTGATACCGACTGCCTAATCGATCCAGAGTAAAGAAAACCACATACATGACAGATCACTGTAAAATAGTTCACCAAAGGTACTCTGATATATATATATATATATATATATATATATTTATATATATATATATATATTTATATATAAAAAGCTTAGCATAAATTGTTGACAAACCATCATATTTTGATTAAAGTTACTTATTTATTATGATTTATTCATTTTGTGTTGCTGCATAGCAAAAACTGAACACAGATACAGAATAAAATTAACATCAACAGTAACAAAACTTTTAATACTACTATTATTTATAATAATAATAATAATAATAGGTACAGTGGGCAATTCAAATTTTCTGACATTAAAATGTCAGTCTGCAACAGATGCAGTATAATAAATTGTAGACAGATGATAATGTTTACAACAACATGCTGTTGTACAGGTTTTGTTTTTATTTTTTTATTTTATTGCATTGTAGTATTCGGCACTTGAAAATGTATTATGAGATCCACCTGTCAATATTATTGCACTTCGTTGATAATTATTCTGAATAGCGGAAACTATTTAAACTGCAACGGTTAAGATCTAATGTTAGAATCAATTGAGTTTATATTTAAATCCAATCCACATTTGTAGAACGCTTAAACTGATAAACATGATTGTGATGCTGTACTAATGGATTTGGGGCCGGGGAGTATAACTCAAGGTGCTGAGCTTGTGTTTTCGGGTCAAAAAGATAATCAGGTTTTTCCAAAACTATTTTCATCGTTTCTGACCAGACTTTTTTTTAAAGTTCTTAGTACCTTATCAGATGTTGAGTTTTCGGTCCACGTAGCAAGCTGACCATTAATCCTCAAGGCAGGAAAGGGTAAGGCTTCAACTTCAACCGCAGTGGTCTCTGCCTCTGAGTCCCTGTGGCTAACAATGGAGGAGCAAACCAAGAACAACAAGTCATTTCATTATCTAGCGCTGCTTGAGCCTCACACATGGAGAGCCAACATAGCTGTGAGCAATTGGTTAAAACATGTACCTATGACCTTAACATAAATAAATAAAGAAATAAAACTGTACCAAAAACGTGACTCTCCGTAATACTATAATAAAAGCAACAAACAACAAAAATATTTATAGAAATTGCTGAACAAATCAAATTTGTTGTCAAAATGAAACTCAAAGCATTTTTAACTGAACTTATTAAGAAAATGTGTGTTGATATCAAAGCAAACAAACAAACAACCCCCCAAAAAAATGATTGCAACAGTGGCAGCCTAATTTGAAAAACTTATGATAAATTAATTATAAAAATAACAAGTTTATCTTACCACTTCTCCTCCTCTATCACGTTTATTTTCTTGTCCTCTTCTTCCTTCAGCAGTGAGAGACTCTGATCCTCTGACAAGGAAAGGAGGGGCTTTCCGACACCTTTCACCTCCAGTATACTGATGTCCTGCAAACGTAAGTACACAAAATTATTTTTAAAAAAAATGTAAAAAATATTATTTTTGATCAGGTACGTACAACATTAGGTCCACTTGCATTTCCCTGTATGTCTCCGATCAGCTATACAACTACACAACAATTTGGGTGTGCTTCCCACTGCTGGAGTTAGACACCCTCTGAGTTATTTCATAGGTTTACAAAAAGAGTTTAATTATTTTTGGGTCCACTTAAAGTAAAAATTCTGGCCACTTCCCTTCATTTATTTCTATCTACACCTCACCTCATCCCCTACTGCGTCCAGTCTCGGTTATTCATGTGATATCTTGACAGCACCATTTCATAACAGCCACTACCATCTCTATATGGCAATCCAA
Organism: Orestias chungarensis; assembly: GCA_032876305.1. Taxonomy (NCBI): domain Eukaryota; kingdom Metazoa; phylum Chordata; class Actinopteri; order Cyprinodontiformes; family Cyprinodontidae; genus Orestias; species Orestias chungarensis. The sequence goes on along the minus strand of JAVLVB010000440.1, from coordinate 553,271 downwards.
GTATGCCCCACAGCCATGTCAGCTGTGGACAGGACGCTCTGTCTGTGTTCCCATGTGTTAGGAGGCACTCAGCATCCCAAATTCAAAACATCGCATTAGCCACCTGTGTGACAGAACACATTGCACCCACTTCCACTCATTTCAATGGTAAGAAGACATGGACGAGAAACCCCAGAGATTGTTAATGAATTGAGGCAATCTGCATAAACATTGCCATCATCCGCATCTGCTAATAGGACTAAGTGTGAACTGTCGGTGCATAGAAGTACATTTGTCATTAGGTATTTACCCCAGAACTGGCTGACACTGCTGATGGAGTCATTGTAATGCAGGTTTCTTCTGGGCTCAGCTGCCCCACAGAAAAAAGCCGCACTACTTTTGGCTCATTCCAGATTTCATAAATGTACTTACTCTAAATTTGTTTGTTCACGGACTCTACTTAACTTTTTTATATGCCTTCATCGATCTTATTATGCTGTGTGGACTGTATGTACTTTTAACAGGCAATAAATTAGAATCAACTTTATAATTGCAGCACTTAAACAGTTTTTTTTTTTTTGAGCGATCGAAACTGTGTTCATGTGGACTTGTGTGAATGTGCAAGGACTGTCTGCCTTGTTCATGTTCAGGAGCTTGTTTTTTGTTTGGAACAGTGAGCACAAGACAGAATGATCAAAAGCCTGTTTCTGAAAGAGGCAGAGCGAGGCAGCCTGTGGGGGTGTTAGCACTTCACACAGCCAAGTACTCCAGCAATAAAGTTGCTTCTGTAAAAATAAAATCAGTTTCTCGACATCTATGCAGACAAATTATCATATTTACAATGGTAAAAGGGTGACAGCTAATGGAAATAGATGATTGCAATAAGCCAACTCAAGCAAGGGCTACCAAAACTCAAGTAAATGCTAAGAAACATGCTGTTGTGTTCATTACGTCTAACCCCGACTCAAAACAGTCGATTATAGTATTTCTATATAGAGAAATTCCAGAATAATTACAAATGTAATTCACTTTCTTCAAATTCAGACATTTGAACACATTTAATTTGCATTTCTATGAATAGGTGTGTAACCTGGGTCAAACATTTTAATCGTCTCACCCATCTTAACATCTTTAACGAAAAACTTTCTCTTGAAAATAGAATAACATGTCTGCAACATTTTTTAAACATTTTTTTCTGTTGTGCATTCATGTAGAAATGATGGATGTTCTTTCTGTGCCTCTGTGTTTTATAACTTTAATACCCGACCACCCATGTACTATTTGTTTAATCACAAAACCAAACTCGATAAAACACGCAACTTTTTTTTGAAGATGAATTTGCTTTTTTTTTTCCTCAGAAAAAAAAAAAAAAAAGTCATACTGGCTTTCTGATCTCAATGTCCTGCAGAAGGTCTTCAAGTTCCCGGCACCTAGACTGCAAGTAAGCACTCTGGCCCCAAGCCAGAGAAGCTGGGCGCTCAGTCCCAGTAGAAATGATTCCTGTAAGATGAATGTCCAACAAAAGGGGAAAAAATTAATGATTTTGTACGGGATAACACTTTTAGGTTCCATAAAAAGACTAAAGAGATACATTTATATCTACCCTTTTCCTTTTGTATGCTGCTTGGGTGTCCCACATGTGTGATGGGTCTCTTTCGGCCTCGCTCAGTCTGAGTCAGAGTGGCTGTGATCCCGCTCAGTTCGTCGCCGTAACGCTGTGGGAGACTCCAAAACTCGCTGCCTACGCGATAACCCTGCAAAAGAGAAGAAACCGGAGTGAAGAAGCTGAAGGAATGAACTTCCTTCAGGCTGGTAAAAGCAAATCTGTGTATTACATATCCAGAGTGGGCGAGCGGCATGGCTCGGTTTAGAATTTCCCTCTGCTCTGTAGTTTCTCTGAAATGTTTGTCCTGATTCATCAGCAGGTTTTCCACTGGCCTGTTGAGTGAGTCTTGAGATAGAGCAAAAAAAAAAAGAACTATTTTATTTTATTCTTAATTTAAATTATGAAACATGTTTGCATTTTCTGAAAAAGTAGCACTCTAGGGAAGCTAAATTCTCAGAAAACTTACAAGATAATTGTTCCTGCTTCTGTCTGCGATGTGTCATGTGTTTATCCCAGTTCTCCAGTGCATTACTCTGGATGCTTCTCTGGTGTGAAACATCTGACTTTGTGGTGTCTGTGCCAGCTATCTTGGCTTCAGATGAAGGATCTCTAACAGACTTTGGAAAATGCCTTAACAACTTGTTTTGAGGGAAGCAAAGAAGGAAACACCGTGGATTTTAAGGATTTCAGTTTAACAACTGCAAAAAAAATTTTTCAAAGTATTCTCAAGTTACGTTTTTCTCTCCTCTGGCCTCCAAATAACGTTGAAAGTCATCTAAGGTGCCAAGGATGCTGTGCGGAAGAATCATCCCACGCTCGTCTAAGCGCAGGTAGGCTGCCAGAGAACAAGATCAGGAAAAAAAGAAAAAATACTCAAAAATTGCAATAAACAAGATAAAGTGGGATTTGCTTTTTAATTAATGTTTGTTGGTGTAAAGTATAGCAAACCTGTGAAGTCCTTAGACTGTGAGTCTTTTACCAGAGGGGCTGCTTCTGCACCCTTTGCATCTTCTTCAGCTTGCGATCCTTGATGTACTTCAGCTACTGGCTCTGGCTTTTTATGACATTTTGGGGGCTTTGGATTGCAGTGCTGCCAGGATACAACACGTTAGGTCCGAAAAACATAAAAACAATTTTAAAACATTAGAAGGTATTTTTGGTATTCACCTCTTCGCCGCTCTCCAAGCGAGAAGCCTGGATGCTCCCAGCTGGATTCATATTATTTCAAAATCTCTCAAATGCTTTATAAAGGCCTACTGCTGCTTTGCCTGGATGCACGCATAACTCCTTAAAAAAATTAATTAAAATAATTTTTAAAAATGACCTGAAACTCTGGTAACCCTAAATTAAACCCAAACTCACCCAATTAGGGAAGAGATTCCAGCTGTGTGAGTGAGTTTAAATCCAGATGTTCTCTGATGGCCTCAAAACTCAGAGCTGGAGAACAAACAGCATTGAGACAGAATATTTTGGCTTTTCACAGGAATTTTTCGTTTGTTCAAAACCCTGCTGTGACATTATGTAATGACAGACTTAGATAATTATGAAAAGCCTCGGACACTGACCCAGTTTCTAGCAGATGTGTTCTCTGTTTCTCCTCGCAGGCATTACATAACAGTCACTGCTTCTCTCTCTGTCTGACTCGGTAATGGCATGTTTAAACTACTTCAGACTAAATGATTCACACTCGGACATTTGTTTTTTCCCACTTTGGCCGCTGTATCTCCCCGTTCAGCTAACGCTGAAGAAGTGTCAGCACACCTGCCGAGACCGGAGCTTACAGTAGAGCAGAACCGAGACAGAACTACGGGCAGAAGATATTGAACGAGAACAAATGAAAGGTCCTAACTCGTTAACTTCTTCTCGGCGATTCAGAGTCTCTGCAGCACAGAGGTTTAGCTAATATAGGCTAGGCGGCTAGCTTTGGTTAGCAATGGTTAGGTTACAGTGTTACCATGACAACCGACCCATTGGACACCAGCGCTCTTTCTTATGGAGCTACTTTTTTGCCATGATTTTAATAGTTTTATTTTTATATTTAATGGACAGCATTAAACATTCTTTATAAATTCACATAACTCACATATTGGTGACGGAATAAAGTCTGCAAAATCTAACTGTAAAATAATGTTGTTGTTTTTGACTAAATGTGAGTTAAAGGTAAACAGCTGTATGAACAAATGCATCTGTAGGTTTGTTCATATGTTTGAGAAGCTTTAATGATATCAGGTTTTTGTTTAGACAAAATTTGCGGAACACATGTGGGTTCATGTTCATCCAGTTTTTCCAGGCTGAATAGACATAATTATAGCATAATTGTTTTATATCGAAGATCCTCTAATATATATCTCTGTAAAAACCTGTTGCATCATTCCCAAAATGTATGATTCATCTTTCAATTTTGATTTATTTTGTCAACATTTTAAAACTTATTTGTCACACATTTCAATTGTTGCTCACTATAATTGGAAATTGATTCTTTTAATTAATAAATTTGTTGATATTCAAATAAATTTGTAATGTTTTAGTAAGTATGTATTTATAAGTAAATTAAATAATACAATTTATAATGTTTTAGATCGGAAAATATCGTTGCCTGTTTAGTTTATTCCGAATTTTTCACCTTGATTGCAGCATATTATTATTATCTACCATCCTGCTACCAATGCTATGTGATTGAGTTGCTTGTGCATGTTAAAAACTCAGATCTTATTTATGAAAAATAACACTTGAGTTTTCTGCACAAAACATTAGCAATTAATAGCATTGCAAAGGCCTTTTATGCATTTAAACACAATTGAAAACATAATATAACATAACAATATATGTTTATCTTTATAAATATGTTTCTTACAAATGTACTCCATTATCTAAAGATTACTTGATTGATTGATTGATTGAGTGAGTGAGTGAGTGAGTGAGTGATTGTGGCAGTAACGGTCATAATAGATTGGTATTACGCAGCATGAAACTAACTTGCTCAAGTTTGTTTATTCTGAAACAGCTAAGTTTGTTGTTATTATCATTATTATTGTTGTTATTTTTGCAGAAAGGTGAAGTACCATCAGACTGAAACATGGCCAAAACAAAGCTCCCAGCACATCACACTGTGTCCTGCTCAACCCTCTTCTCCTACCAGGCGTCGTGACGAGGACGCATCACGTGGTTGAGGAGGGAGGATAATAAAGGCAGCAACATCAGCTGCCTGGGAAAACATTGTTGAGCTGACCAGCTGCGTTGCACCAGTGGTTCTTCCCGCTTACCCTCTGCTCAAAAACAAGCGCCCAAAGCAATGGATGCGGGAAGAATCTCCACTGGCGCACCGAGCAGCTCAATCGGATGCTCCGGGAAGGAAAGCTGCCTGCAGAGTAGCGATGGTGGACACTGCTTCGGTCTCTCCAGGGTCTGGCTGGCTTACAAACGCGCGTCCCAGCAGCTGAACTCGTCCGGCATCAAAGTGGGTTTGGGTTTACTGAAGGTGGCCACGTTTCAGTGGAAACAAGAAAAGAAGACTGCAAGCGTCAAGAATGGCGATGCCACCGGGAGATTCCAGCTGGATCAGTTGCCAGCGTCGGTTTTCCCCGGTCCGACCCGGCGCGGTGGTTTGGAGCGCAGACAGGACCCGCTTCACCTAACAAAGCCTCAGAACCACAAGCGCATCGTGGTCCTCGGTGCGCCACGGGTCGGTAAGACCTCCATACTCAGGAGATATCTGCGGGACGGCTTCCTGGAGGAGTACAGTCCCACATCCGAGGACTTCCTCAGAAAACTGTTTTGCATCCGCGGGAAGACCTACCAAATAGACATCCTAGATGCGTCCAGGGAAAGGGATTTCCCGGCCAAGCGGAGGCTCTCCATACTCACTGGTGCGTGTTATCTCAGAGTTGTGCAAAACATTGTAACATTCTTACAGATAAATAAGTATCATGCATGCGCATTTGGCATCTGGTGCGTAAAATTGTCATCCAGTGCGTAAAAGTGACCTAACAAGAGTTTGTTCTGTTGTTTTTTGCAGGAGACATTTTCCTGCTTGTCTTCAGCCTCGATGACCGGGACTCTTTCGAGGAGATTTGCAGCCTGCGACAAGAGATACTGGCCGCTAAATCCAAGCTCACAAGGTCCTCGATGTCAGGCCAGTGCGCACTGGAGCGGGTCCCGCTCGTTGTCTGCGCCAACAAGGTGGATCTCGAGTCTAGGAGAGGGGTTTCACAGGCAGAGGTGATCCAAGCACTCGGGCACGACTGCGTCTATTTCGAAACGTCCGCAAAGGACAGCACCAACCTCGACAAAGTCTTCGAGACTCTGGCGAAGCGCGGCGGCCTTCCGACGGAGACGGGCCCGTTTCATCACCGCAGAGTGTCCCTGCGGTCGTACCAGGCCATGCGGAAGGGAGGAAGGGTTACGACGCGTGATGATCCGTGTGGTACCCTGTACCCTCTGGCCCGCAGGCCGAGCTTCAGCACGGACCTCCGGCAGATCATTGGCCCGCACAGGCGAACCAAACCCGACCAAGGTCCGGAGAAGTGTCACATTCAGTGACGGACCAGGAGCGAGCGAAACAATGCATGAGCACTTTGATTTTGGGACAAATGTGGATAAATGCTTTTAGTTTGATTTTTTAGATATTTTAAATAAACAATTTTATTAAAATTAAGTCTGTGTCATCTATCTATCTATCTATCTATCTATCTATCTATCTATCTATCTATCTATCTATCTATCTATCTATCTATCTATCTATCTATCTATCTATCTATCTATATGTGGGAAACTGTGGGAGGATGTTGATAAACTTCATAGCTTTATTATATCTGCCAACACTTAACCTTTTCCCACACAGTAAACAGGTTGTTTGTTTGTTTGTTTTTTATTCTAAAGAGAGTTATCGGTGTTTAATACCATAATTGTGATTACCAGAAACCCCACACCCTAAACAGGCTGATAAAGCCAAGGTTTTACCAGCTGGCAAATTCCTTAATCTTTCATTTTTCCCAAAATTTTTTTGTCTAGATCTGACACTTGACACCATGAATATGTTTCTTTTGATTTGATTCCTTTTTAGTCGGTATTCTAATGTCTTCCGTGTATGGAAACCTATAAAAAGTAAATCCAAAGAAAACAAAGTGTACACAAAATATGGAAACGTTTCAACTCTCAATCTTTTATCTCTGTTTTATGTGTGATATAAGTTTTTTTTGTTTTTTTTGTGGCTTTTCTTTGAAAGAATCTTTTTCCATCTGCACTGCTTTTGGATTTTCTTAACAACAACATATCACCAAGATTCTATATTAACAGTAATCCCACAGTGCTTAATCACCCAATCATTTTTCTTTGTCAGAATATATTTACTGGAGAAAAAAAAATCTACTTTGTCAACTAAAAAATAAATTAAATACTGCTAAAATAATCTAACTAAACCAAAAAATATTACTGCAAATGACATTAATAACAATAAACTAAAATAATATTAATAGGATCACAGCAACAGTTTAACGGGAAGGAAAACTGGGCGCTATTAAAGGTGTGTTTGAGTCATCACTCCTGGAAAGCTCAGAGAAATGTTAGTAACAAGGTTAGAGAGATGCTTCGAGAAAAATACTTGGCCAGAGGACAGCAAACAGAAGGTTTTTATCCATGTGCAGAATCTGAAGACATGTTTCAGAGGGCTTCGACAGTGACTGTATCATCTGCAGCAACTCATTCTTACTCTTCATTCACAACACTTTGTCTGAGTCATGCAAAATACAGCTCATAAAGCCGTGTGGATTTACTTGAGGTATAGCCTTTACAGTATAACCTCTTAGGACTTTATTCCCCATTTGAAAATGTGTATCTGAGATCGTACACATTACGTACACATTAAACATGTATCAAGTGTAATAAGTAGCATTTTGTTAAATCTGGAAAAAGAGAGTGGGGTCAATGGATTAATATTTTCTAGGAAGATAATTTTCAGGTCTGCGATAAAGTGATTGTAACAAGGAAGTATTTGCTACATGTCCAGCATGACTTACTTATTGAAGTACCACATTTAAAACTTTTTTTATGTTGTATCTCTTTGTGTCTGACATCATGAAAAAACTGTATACCTCACCATAAATAAGAAAGTGTTAAGTAGCAATAACCTTTTTTTTTATTTGAAGTAGTTTTTTTATATAAACTGAGAAAGTCACTGTGGTAAAAAAAATAAAAATAACACACTTATATAAATGATCAATAAATTATTTATAGAATTTGTATAATGAACTTTTAACATTTCAACTGATTGTTTTTTTTGTTTTTTTTCAAATGAACGTCTTGACAAAATTAACCTGTACCACATAGCTGAGATCAGTAATTACTGATAGGTGATCTTTTTTCTGGTCTCTGCACTGAAAGAGGCAGAGATGTCCTCCCCACTACATGGTTGCACGTGCTTAAAAGTTTTTATTACAGAAAATGGAAATCCTTTTCATTTCATTGAAGCCAAAACATCGTGCTGCACGTGGAGGCGGCTCCCTCTTTGTCAGAGCAATCACTGCCAGCACATTCGTAAGACAGATGCTCCAGCCTCTGTCTGCACGTGAAGGGGATTCACATGCCCGCTGTCCTTGAAACACACACACACACACACACACACACACACACACACACACACACACACACACACACACACACACACACACACACACACACACACACACACACACACACACAAAAGGAAACTAAAGACCTACCTCTTAAACAGGAGATTGAGGTTGAGTTGTTGAGGTGAATTTTATGACATTATGTAAATCCTTTTGTTTAAATTCCAGATCCAAGGAGTTTCCTTTTATCTCCACAACTAATTCTTAACTAAAAAAAAAAACAATAATAAAAATAATCAAACAAAACATGTAACCTTTCACAAGGGTTAAAATGATTTGAATATAAATGTAAGCAATGGGAGTTCCACTGATTGTTCAGGTATAGTGAAAGCGTGACAACAATGACATCAACGATAACATCATGTTTTCCAGCTGGTTCTGCTGTCATCAAGACTTTTCTCAAGCGTCTGTGAAAAAGCTGGAGCAGAGCAATCAGTCAGTAATTCAGAGGAGCTCGGTCAGACCATGTCGATAAAATCTGGCTACTCCCACGCAACTAAACTGCAATCAAAATATAATTTAAGCTCAATTACAGAATTTCTCCCATGCTTTTGCTTCTTTTTAAGACAATTCTTAAAGAGACTTAGAGTGGCAATGCAAAAAAAATAAAATAATAATAATTACTGTTTTTACATTAGCACTTTTACTGTAAACCTCCACCAGTATGAGATTATTCATGTACTCTGTACATGTGAGGACATAATAAAAGTGATCTAATCCTAAATTCCTGGAAAATGGGTCAGATACACAAGAGTATTCATCGGATTCCACAGCTGCAGTTTTATTAAAAAAAGATGCAGGCAAAATAAAAAGCTGTGTAAACAAGTGGCAATGCTTACTAAGGCCGCAAGAGAGCAATGAAAGCTCAGAGTTGCATTTTGCAGCTGGTGTGTGATTTTTTTTCTGCTTTGCTTACCACGTCATAGTCTAAAAAAAATATTTTTTTATTTTTGCAATTTGTATTACATCTGACAGATATAACTTCCATCCAATAAAACAAGAAAACAAACAAACAAACAAAATCGCCCTTCTTGTAAAACTGGGCACATGTTGCTCAAATAGGTACTGTATAAAATGAAAGTGCAAGTTTAAGTTAAAAAAAAGCCATAATTATTGTCCATCCAATAGTTTCAGATGTGTCCACGATTTAAAGGAAACTAATGCAAACTGTAAGACAACAGGAGTATGAAGCAGTTAAATTTAAAAACACACCGTTTGGTAACAAGACGTAAGCACGAGAGACATTAAACAAGCGGGCAAACAAACCTCTTCTAGAAGGTGTATTGAAGTCAGAGAACCAGAACAACTCAATCTAAATGAATTAATGTAAGAAGAAAATAGGAGAAGAAAGATAAGGAGTGCTGACCTGACCAGAACCAGACACTCAGATGTTTCATATAAGAAGCAGTGTAATAGAGAAAAACAGGTTTTACATGTTTTCTTATTTACACAATCTTCTTTGCTTTGGTCTTGGAACTGTCGAGGAAGAGAACGCAGCTTGGTAGGTTTCATGAGGTGCCTAGTTTTTGATTTCTATGTTACTAAATCAAGCGAGGGATACGGCAGGCCAGAAAATAACACAGCATGTCCTATAAAACCGATAAGGAACAAATTTGGTTTAATAAGACTCTTGGATTCTGTACTGAACAGGGTTTTGTGTTTATTTCGGGGGTAGTTAACAGCTGCAGTAATCTGCACTTCCATAGTTACCCTGCATGTTTTTTGTATAGTTGAAGAAAACTTGGTTGTTTGTTGCTTGTTGGTTTAAATGACAGTTTCAATTATTCGAGTTACTTGTTCTGCGTCTGTAACTGTCTTGGCAAAGACGAGCCGAGAATTGAACAAAGACTTGTTAAGTTCCCTTATTGTTGTTGCTCTTGCCTATTCAACATATTTTTATCATTCTTTTTTAAAACTGGTGTTGCTAAATGTTCCTAGGATAGCTCATTGAAGGTGAACCGTGAAGTTCAATGAAAATCGCATGGGGAATGAAGAAAACTGGCAGACATTAAAAAGTCTCCAATTTGGAAAGTTTAATAAAACGCTGAAAGTGGGAACGTGATGTAACATGCGAGTCGACTCGGAGAGGTTAATGAATGAAGCATATGAGCTGTCCTTATGTTCTCCTTGCTATACACCTGACTTGGTGTTATCCTAGTTCCCAAAGTTACTTCCTGAGTCTTTACTGGGAGGATCGGCATAGTTAGACAACCTAGATTTTCCCCTGATCTGCTCCTTCCTCCCCCACCTCTATTCTCTGCTCCGGACTTGTTGGACTGTTTTGCTGACTCACATTATCTAAGATTGTCAAGATTATTCTCCCCATTCACCTTTTACCCTTTTCCATGCACCCAGTGGACCCTGATCTCAGCGTCCATTATGTATTTCTTCTTAAATTTGTCAAACTTTGATCATTTATTTGTACAATTTTCTTACATTTGACTTTATTCCTCTTACTCATGTCTTCTACCCTTCACAGTCTTCAAGTGTAAACCGAAGAATTAGAGACTGATGGAAAAGGGTAAACAGTGTCAAGAAAAACATGAGTCATTGGCAAATATTATCCCAGCACCTCTTTAGCCGTGCTCACGATCGTCTTTTAAATGTTGGTGTTTCATTTTAACAGTATTACCACCAACTGGTACAACATAGGAATAAAAACATTTGTGTTTAGCATTTTCCTCACTATATAGATACAGCTATGCTTTAAAATAATAATAATAAAAAATGAATATTATACATATAAATAACTGCCTCATACTAAAATATCTTTCCTGAAAAAGCTTCCTGCTTCCATCCAGCCCTGAGATGACCTGCTGAGAGAAAACTCTGCAGTATGGCGTTTGCTCAATTGTGTAAACGCTCATTTAAGCTACCAGGAGGTGAGAAATGTCATGTGTTTATTGCTGGGATGCTCAAAATGTCCTGCCACATTAGCGGACCAGTTCATACCACTCCGTAAAGACTTAAACATTGTTAATTATTTAAAAAAATATAATCTTCCTAAAAACCTCATGATTTCTAAAATGAAGATTACTTGATTCTGATTGGTAGAAACTTCAACAATAGAAGGATTTGATGCACCCTGGAGACTGACTCGCCCCTTATCTCCAAAACAGGCCTCATAAAAATACTGTGAGTAAATTTCATGTTAACACAGAGCTTGATTATTTTATGTTGCTTTTTGCACATTAGCAGAGCACGCAAGTTAAAAGGTCCCATAAATCTTTTGAGCACACTCAGAAAACAACAGACAGCCTTTGCAAATGTTTGCAAATTCAGGCGCAATTCAAGGACAATGGAAGGAAATGGGAAGCTCCCAGTACTTAGCCAAGACTTCCACACGCCAATGTGAAGGTTTAGAGCAAATTGTTAAGCAAAAGTCGAGCATTAAGATCGACTGGAACAAATTTGCCACCTGGGACGAGGAAAAGGTGGATCCAAAGTGATGGCTGAAGGTAAGGGAGCAAATATCATATTCCATTTGTCACCCTTAAGATATTTTGACTGGTTTCAGAGGATGATGTTACACGGAGAGAGAGAAGCTAAAATGGACGATAGAAACAAAATAAATTGCTTGATAACAATGACTGCTTTAACTGACAGTTTATTTATTTCTATCACTATGGTTGTTTGCCCCAGAAATACAACTCAGAGAGAAGAAGCCAAAAAGTTTGCCTCGGTCATATGGGTGTGGTCTGTATAACTTTGATGGTATGCTCCTTCAAACTTTACTCTTTTATTTTTCTTGTAAAATGGTAACGATTAAACATGTTTTAATGAATGACAATTTCTGTCAGCTTTGATTGAGACTTGTAATATACTTTTCAGCTGATACTAATAACATTTTTACTCCCATTTTGTAAGAAATTGTTTTTAATCTGATGGGGGTTTTTATCTCTAATAATTGCCAAAAAAAGTGGTTACTACCTGCTTTGTCTAGGTAACCTTGACATAAAACAAGTTTACCTAGCACTAAGTTTTGATGTTTCCAAACTTTTTTTTATAAACTTCCCCATTGTAAAACCTTTTGAAATTAGACTGGAGACAGATGGTTACCCAGGGAATACAGAGGATGTGTCAATTTTAGGGAATGACCTCATCTAACAAACACAGTGATCCAAGGTTATTAGTAGTTTTTTATGTTATAGACACAACTTTAAGTCTGTTGGAGCCAATACTGAGAGGTCTGTTCTGTATGTAATATTCTGACAGTGAGGCTGTGTGTTACCTATTTAGATATTTGTGTGTATGTCTACTTTATACATAAAGGCAGCATTAATCAAGAATTGTGAAATAGCGCAAAGAAAACCCAGAGGTTTACTGCTCTTCAGCCTCTGCTCTTGACAAAACAAAAACACTTTATGGAAGCTACTGTATACTGAAATATAACATAATAAAACTATATTTCTCTCATTAGACATTTAACTTGCTTTTATCTAATAACTCTGCATCTGCTTTGATCCACAGCTTTAGATTTGTCTGGACGGTTAAGGATAGTCCTGATGGGCAAGACTGGATCAGGAAAGAGTGCCACGGGAAACACTATCCTTGGGAGAGCTGCCTTTAAAGAGGACCCAAGCCCGGTGTCTGTGACAAAACACTGCGAGACACAGTGTGGAGAGGTGGACGGGATTCCAGTCCAAGTAATTGACACTCCAGGGTTGTTTGATACGGGAATCACAGAAGAGGAGCTAAAATCCAGGATAGAAGAATGTGTCAAGATGTCGGTCCCTGGACCTCACGCTTTCCTTCTAGTGATCAGGCTTGGGGTTCGGTTCACGGAGGAGGAGAGGAATGCAGTGAAGTGGATCCAGGAAAACTTTGGAGATGACGCGTCCATGTACACCATCATGCTTTTTACATGTAAGGATCAGGGTAAAGCAGACAATGCCTTGAAAGAATGCAAGGAGCTCCGGAGACTTTCGATCACATTTGGGCGCAGGTACCACGCCTTCAACAACAACGACGCAGACGACCGCACACAGGTCGCAGAGCTCGTCAACATGATCAAGGAAATGGTACAAGACAACGGAGGGAAGCACTACACAAACGAGATGTATGAGAAAGCCCAAAGGAAGCTGCGTGAGGAGGAGGAGCGCAGGAAACAGGAAGAGGAAGAGAAGAACAAAGAAGAAAGGAAGATTTGGGATGAGGAGAGGGAGAAACAGCAAAAAGAACGAGAGAAGAAGAAACAAGTTCGGAGGAAGAACATCCGTGTGGCCTCGGCTGCTGCTGTTGTTTTGGTATTAGCTGGGGTTGTTATTGCAGTGGGGGCAAACACCACTGTGGCCCTGGCTCTAGGAGCGCCTACACTCGTTCTGGGCGTTTTTTGTGGTTTAACTGCCATTTGGGTATGGAAAGGAATAAAATGTAATGCTAAAAAAAATAGTCCAGTGTAATAAACATAGTGGCAAAATATCTGTTGGCAGAGCGATCCAGAAAACCACAGGATGTTGAATATTAATTGTAAAGTTACCTAAGAAATGTAAAAAATTTTAAATTCTGTTATTTAGTGTTTTTGTCAAGAAAGATTATTTAAAGGATCAGTGAATCAATATCTTTAGAAAAAATTTGTTATATCTATATTTACTTTATTTACAGCCTTAAATTAACCTCTTAAACCTACAATCTTGAGTGATGTTTAACCCTGTATGCAAGTGTTGGCAAACACCAAAGTACTCAAATACAACACAAAATAATATTCTTTTAAAAATATGAAAATTTGAAATACCATGTGTCCTTTGATGCAGAATGGTTTCTAAATTGAAAATATGTTGGACTGCAAGATAATGAACAGAATTAAATAATAACAAAGCAGTGTTATAACCACTAGTGGCACCAGGAATTTGATTGTGGGTGGGCCTTCAGAAACCTGGATGGGCCAGGCTCACCCCGGCCTAAAAGTAGCGCCGCAGGTGGTTTCATTGTGCTTCTTTGTGAAGCTATTCAAAAACAAGCTAATTTGCTTGGTTTTCTCATATTTGCGTTTCATATTAGCTGTCATCTGTGTCTCTCTCATTCATTGCTTGCTTGAAAAACTCGCTTGCCAAATTACTGTCATTAATTTCATTGGATCTCTTGCTGGTGATGATGCAGCCTGTGGCTACGCTCAACTGCTGATTGGTTGTGAAGCTTTAACTCAAAGCTTTACTCAGGCTGATGAACTGCTGGAGTGAAAACTAATCCTGTGTCCGAGGGTGGGCCTGGTCTAAAATGGGTGGGCTCAGACCCACCCAAGCCCAATAGTAGCGCTGCCGTTGGTTATAACGTGCAAGCCTTTGTTTTGCCAGAATTGTTTGATCTCCCATATGTTATGAATAAATCAATGTCAAAAAATAAATAAAAGTCCTCAAACCGCTGATTTTTCGACGCAGATTATGATGATTTATTGGTCCTTACTTAAATGATAATGACCTTATTTTTAGCACACTTAAAAACTCAAAGGAAAAATGAAACAATGGGGAAAGTCCAACCTACTAGTCATTTTTTTGTGACGCCTGTGAACACACCACAAACATTTGTTTTCCTCATTTGTTTGTTTGAGTCAGCAGGTAAAAGTAAAGCACAGGGATTGGAGTCTAATCAGTCAGTCAGTTATACTTTAAAAAGATGAACTTCTCAAACTTTTTGCAGGCATTTTTGTAGTCTCCAAGAATTGTGTTTTTTGATATTTGATCTGTTGAACAGGAAGACATTTTTCATGAACTGTCAGATTAAGTATCCATAGCCTTTATCTGCTTTATGCTAAATGGGAAACCAAAAACCGCATTACAGATTGTGCTGCTACTCCTAACAAAAACATTCACAGGTTAGTTAAAATTTAAAGGTGGGCCATTATCTGAATCCTAAACTGGGTTTCTCTGTACAGCTTTCTGTCTGGGATTACGGGCTTCCTCTCACAGTCCAACAGGATGTAAGGTTAACTGGTCTCAAAATGTTCTTAATGTGTGAGAGCACCCACTCGTTATGTATCTCTCTGACAGTGACTGATGATGGACATAGTGTACCCACCTTTTTAACCACCGACCTGAAATAGGTACCAGAACCCTAGACCTGATGTTTATAGACAGAAATGAAACATAATCTAATAATATCATTTTAACAATATTGTTGTGTTGCATCGATAGTCGGAAAGATTTTACACATGTGACAAAAATACTAACAAAAATATTTAAGGAGGCAAATGCTTCTTTCCATGGCACTTCATGACTGTTTCTCTTTCCCTTTATGATGGAACTTATTAGTATCCTGTAGAAACAGTTGCTGCTATAAGGAATAATCTGACCTTTTGGTCTACTTCTCGCTGGCCGGTAGTCAAAGGGGATACGTGACTGGGCCCAGTACAGTATATAATACGTTGGTATTGAAACTGTAAAAGATAAAAAAACTGTTCCAGTTTTATCAGATATATTTTTATTATGCTCCAGTATAATATACATAAGTAATTTAATATCCTTAATAAAGGGTGTGTGTGTAGTATAGCTGAAATCATTGTGCCCATTCCAAAATGCGCACTGATGGATAGAGAAAAATCTTAATTAAAATAAATGATGCTTAAACTGATTTCTTACCAAATTTTCCCTAAATATTGGCCTAAACAACAACATTTTTATGTTGGTTTATAACTAATAAGCAAGGTAGCACATTCTGTCAGTGAAGCAAGAACAATGATAAATTGTTCAATTCGATCCCTACAAAATTAGTGCAAGTTAAAGGGGAAAGAACTCATCACCAAACACCATCAGGAATCCTTTTCATTTATTGGCATTTTTTATAAATTTGCAACAACAATGAGCACATTTAATATAAAATATTCTTAATTTGTTCCTAAGAAGGTATAACACACTGGTAAGGTCCAGTCAAAAGAAGAAAGATTGTAGATAACTGTAAAAGCACTACACGTATGTCTATAGTACATTCCAATCATTTTGTGAATTGATTGAGCTGTTATCTGTTTAACGTCGGGGGAAAAATCCAGCAGCGTTCGTAATCATTGCACAAGCACCCTGTACCAGCATTTGTGGCACAGATACAGCTACAGCTTCCTCTGTAATTACCGCAACTCCAATCGCAGGTACAACTGCTGCGCCGGCAGCTGCAGCTGCCCACAGTAGACCCTTTCCCGTCTGGTGTCTGACCCCGCGCCACCATAATCTGTTCTGTGCCTCCTTGTAAATGTTGCTGGTATACTGACCTCCATTTAATTGTACAGTGCTGTCTATTTTCTCAAACAGATCATTCACCTGAGTACGATTCATATTGCTTTTGTTGTCAAAAACACAATATCCAGCTTTACAGTCACTGGTAAGCTTCCTTATATCCTCACTTTTATGTAGATAGCTCTCAATGGTGCCTTCAAGCTCATCACCCCTGGTGAAAACAACGATTGTGTACTTTGAGACCTCCTCACCAAAGTTTTCTGTGATCCAGTTGATGGCGTTCTTCTCCTCCTCTGTGAAGCGTGCAGAGAGACTGATGACTAGCAGGAATATATGTGGTCCAGGGAGAGACAGCTTGATACAGTTCTCTATTTCACTTTTCAGCTTTTCCTCATCCACCGTTGTGTCGAATATCCCAGGAGTGTCAATGACACTCACTGTTCGTCCGTCCAGATGGTTAGTCTCTATTTGGCATTCCTTCGTCACAGATTCAGGAGACATTTCTGCAATGAAAGGTTGTTTCCTCAGGATGGTATTCCCTGTAGCACTTTTACCAGATCCAGTTTTTCCCAGGAGGACAATTCTGAGGTCTTTGCAGCAAACAAAATATGTTGAAAAGTTAAAAGTAGAAGTTTGATTCAGTGTCAGGAGATTTTAACTGATGACTAGAAAAAGAAAAAAAATAACTGGAAGAAGGAAGTACTAACCTTTTACGGCCGTTGAATTCATGTTGGTCTAGAGCTAAAGATGAAATCAGAAAAAAAGATTCTGATTTAAATCTTCAAACAACAAAAATAGGTCTGCATTTGGGCAGTAACCTCCTGCTGTTTGATTTTCTATGGCCTTATTCCACCGTCATTATAGGTGTCCCTCCCTCTTTCCTCCTTAGTTTTCCGGAGAAATGAAACTATTCGGAGTGCATCACCAAACCTGTTTCATTGAAAAAGAAACTTTAGTTTTCCGGAGAAATGAAACTATTCGGAGTGCATCACCAAACCTGTTTCATTGAAAAATAAACTTTTAGAATAGCTGCTGGCAAAAAAAAAAGGGTTAAATCCCAGACTTGCGGGGAAAAAAGTTGTATTTTAAACTAAACCACTGTTATAATTGTAACAACTGGCAAGATAAGTCATATTTTAAACCAAACACTTAAACCTCAACATAGATATAAAACTTAAACTTAAAACAAGCAGTATGTATTTTTTTTTTACTGGGGAAAAAAGTTGGAGTGAAACCTTATAAAAATTCCAACAATATATTTGCCTTACTGACACACCAACTCATGTAATAAAATGTTTAATAAAGAAATCTCCACAGTGTGTATACATTTTATTAGAGCTACGTTATCTTTGGACCTAAATTCTAATGAGCTTTAGCTTTGTCAATGTTGCCTTTTACAAGCTTATTGGAAAGTTAAAGCTTTTATATTGGACTTTGGGCTAAAGCACCAACCCTTAGTGGCAATCAGCGCTCATGCAATCTGAGCAGTAAATCAGCATTTGTATGCCTGTAATTATGGTTTATCTTTTCCTGTAAAAAAAAAAGACTAATTCCTAATATGTTTTTTTCCTCTATTTGTAGGGAATTGTGTATATATCCATTAGGCTTCACTGTGATATGTTTCTATTCGGTTGATGTAATTCTATTACTATTACTGCCCTATCCATGCATGCATCTTGGGACATTTGAATATTCTGGTCACCAAATCTTTAGGTTTAATTTTTTATTTTTTTTTTATATGCTTAACACAAAAGTCTTCTTAACTCAAGTTAAAATCTTGTGTCAAAGCAAAGGTTTTAAGAGTCGAACAAACTTTATTTTGTTTGTTCCAAAAAATCTGACATGTAATAGAAGTAATTAAATTCAACTCATTATTGCAAGTGCTCTGACATACAAACATGATAATTATATTCACAACAACCCCAAAAAGCATTTTACAGTATGTAATTCTATATATAAAAGCTGACAATTGTCTAGAATATGTAAGGTTTGAATATAAATTGGGATTTATTTACAAATGCATCCAAAGAGATTAAAATAAAAATCTACAAAAGATGGCAACGCCTCTATCGCCGCCCAGTGGCAAGTGTAATTTGTGCAGTATTTCATGGAGTACTGTTAGTAAAGTTACACTCTGACAAAAATTAACAACAAAATTTTGATTTATTTAGCTTGTCATAAAATACAAAAAAATATTTTGAAGTCATATTTTCACTGTGACATTGACACATTTATGGATATTCAAGTTCCCGAATACAAAATGTAATTTAAAGTTTGCAAACAAAATAATTAGCTTGTGAATTACAAATTTTTTTATCAAGCTAAATATCTGTCTCCAAAACTAAACATTTACTCCTAAACTAAATGTTCAGGTTTTAACTTTTAAATTAAATACTTTTTTTTACAAACTAAATATTTAGCTATGGGAAATATTATTTTTCCAATGTCAACATATACATTTTAACATTTATTCTTCGTACCAAACTAAACATTTAAGAAACAATTAGCCAGTAAACTAAAGATTTACTAAAATATTTTTCTTGCTTACTGTATATTTAACTTGTTAGGTCAGCCAGCTAGATATTTAGTTAAAAAAAATGTTTCGTTTTTGATGATAAATATTAAGTTCAAAAAATGTTTAATGTAGAGCTAAATCACTGAGTTTGTATACTCAATATTTATTTTAAATACTGAATACTTTGCTGAGATATAAACAAATTTGGTGGGATCTAAATGTCTGGAGATAAATATTTAGCTTGATAAATAAATGTTTAAGTTACAAACTAAATATTGACCTTTGAACTGTGAATTCAATATTATGTTCGAACTTGGATATTTAAAAATGTACATAGTTAAAATATGACTTTAAAAAAATGAATCCCAACTTATTTATTTTTTCATGACTACCTAAATAAACCATAATATTGTTTTTAATTTTTTTTATGTGTGACTTTTTAAAATGCACCCCAAAGCATGTAACACAACTAGACCAAACGTCTATATACAAAAACCAGCCCAAATAGTGCATACTTCTTAAATAAAGGCTTTACCTTTAAAAATAAAAACAATAAAAAAATATGTATAAAAATAATTCTTATTAAAGTTAGTTTGGGTAAATATCTTGCTTTGCTAGCACAACAATGACTATAAGTGCTGCTATAGCTAAACTAGTTAACGCTCGGTTATATTTTATTTTTAACGGAGAGCACGGGTGAACATCATATTGTTTGACTCATGGATTTCTTTTAATTCCAACAAATAAGTACTATTTAGTCTTTGGGGTGATTGTGTCTCGCTTGCAGATTTGATTCCATCGGCCTCTTGTTACATATTATTCTCCAATCTGGATGTCAGTATGTGAATGTACAGATGACTCCAGAGTATAGCACCTATAGTGTACCACTATGATGAATAGAATATAGTGTACCGCAGGATGAATAGAAAAGCATTCATCAAAATTTATTCAAATTTAGTTCTGGCTTCATCCTGCGGAAAAGTGAATATCCACTCAAATTGCTAAAGTTATTTGTTTTTTTGTTGTTTTTTCAGAATTTTACCTTGATTAGCTTTAACATCTTCTTATTGAATCTTATCACCTTTTATGTCTTGCTGAAGAAAACATGATCATAAAAGTTGCCACCACTGTGTTTCACAGTAGGGATAATGTGTTCAATTGATTCATCTTATGGAGATCCTTCAGGGTCGCCGTTGGCTCTTTCTATGATTAAAAATGCTCTCCACTCCAGGCCAGTGACAGGTCACAAATGGGGAAACGTTTCAGGACATGAAAAATATTGTGAATCCCTGTACAGACAATCTTCAACAACAAAAGGGATTAAATATTTCAAATGGGATCACCACAGCTTCTAACCGACCTCCATCTTTCACCCTTTGGCCGCCCCCTTCACGTTCATGAGAAGACAACATGGTGGCTGCAAGCTGTATCTGTAACAAAGAGTCCTACTGTTCTTCTGTTGTCATGGAATGGATTTCATTTTTCTGTCTAAGTGGCTCTGTTGTGTTTTCTATGTGCGTATGTTTAGTATGCAGTATTACGCTGCCGCCCTCCCACTCCCCGCTGTGTGAGCTGTGATTAGACACGCTGCCCTGTCAAAACAGCAGAGGCATCACTACTGGAGGGACTGCGGTGTGGAAACCCACAGAATCATTGAGACCCCTGTGGAGCTCTGATGAAAGTAAGTTTGACAAACATGGAGTCACTTTAAGATGGCTTGCTATACACTATACATTCTAAAATATTTATTTTCTGTTTGGTTATTTATAGGCACTGAAGAGGTGACACCGTTGCTCTTACTGACTGACCAAGCATTAAGTGGATAAAGGCATCCTATTTGACATTATTTCAAGATAGAATAACAGTCTTAGAGCGAGCAAGTTCTACTTTCATTGAGGGTGAAGATTTCCTTAGTGACCATGGCATCAACCGGTCTCCAGGTGCTGGGCTTGGTGCTGGCCCTACTGGGCTGGGCCTGCGGGGCTTTGGTGTGTGCAGCTCCACTCTGGCGCATATCAGCCTTTGTCGGGGGGGAGTTAGTGATCGCGCAGGTGTTGTGGGAGGGTTTGTGGATGAACTGTCTGTCTCAGACCACAGGCCACATCCAGTGCAAGGCGTACGACTCCACATTGGCCCTCCCTACGTCTGCCCAGGTGTCTCGGGGGCTGACGGTCCTCTCCCTGCTCCTCAGCATACTGGCCGTCATGCTTGGTGTAGCTGGGTCCAAGTGTACGCACTGCATGGGCGATGGCAACCAGTCCTCCAAAGCCCGACTGGCCAGGATAGCAGCAATGCTCCTCATTGTGGCTGGCCTCGCCTACTTGACTCCCATCTGTTGGACTGCCTATGCTACCATCAGGGACTTTTACGATCCAAATGTTGCAGCGCCTTTAAAGAGAGAACTGGGGCCCGCCTTGTACCTGGGCTGGGGGGCCAGCGTCCTGCTCCTACTGGGGGGAGCTCTGCTTCATGTCGGCTCCTCTGCACCAGTAGGAAGAGCCGTGCCTGTATCTGGAGCCGCCGCAAAAGCCAGCCCATCCACGGGACAAGTAGAAGAGGTGAAGCAGCAAGAAAAATCTTTTGTATAAAAACACTTGGACTCATGTAAATTACACAGTGTACCATTGCTCGTAAAAATGCATCTTTCGAAGTATTATTCACTTGAATGCAATGATACGTTGGATTTCTTCAAAGCAGGTTGATATCACGTCATACCTGCAGTCCTCTACTTATGAATGGGATTTTTTTGGCAGTACTAAAGCTTTTGGGTTGTGTCTAACCTACATTAATGCCTCTGATGAAAATAAACCTGAAATAAAATTTTGCCAAGAGTAAGGCTCAAAATTATTCATACTCCTGGTGGATATGGGACAATATTATTGTTTCATTCTTAAATCTGGTCCCAAACCCTAGTAATCAAGAGCTACTACTGCCCTGCAACCTGTATTGCTGTTCAAACACAGACAAATTAAATGAATTATCTCTTCAGCTTGCCATCAAGTCAAATAGTGGTCTGGTAATAAACCATTCATGTGATTTAGGTGTGTGGAAGCAGGGATGCATCTAAAAGCTGCAGGAAAGTAGCGCTTAGGTTAGGGTTAGGGCTTTTCCCTTTGCTAAAGAGAATGATAAAGGTCTGGGGTGAGGGCAAGGAGGCCTTCCGCCATAAAAGACTCGGAGCTGATCATTAAAGAAAAATAATTTTAAAAAATACCCCGTGCTGGTATTTTGAAAAGGATATAAACATATTTGGACATGCTCATTTCTTAATATAAGTGTTCTTCTTTTGTACTGTTACATTATGGTACTTGCTTGACTGAAAGTAATGTAAAATAAGAATTTGGCAACAGCCAAGAATGCTAAAATGTTGAAAAATTTATGCACGAGAAGTAGCATTTCTGACTTAATTCTATTGGCCTTGTGTTGGAGTAGGAATTGAAATGAACCGTAGGAGGATTTTAAATGTTTTGATGGTGGCTAATGTGTGTGGCACGCATTTCTCAGATTCCTCTCTGCCTCTGCCTGTGTGTGTGTGCGTGGGTGGTCTGTGTACTGAAGGCCAGTGTGCATTGTACATCTCTATATGTTTTTTTTGTTGTTGCTAAAAACATGTGAGGGTGTTTACTCTCTTTAATTTACTTTTTTCAATAATGTGTGCCTTTATTCTAGATAAACAGTATTCCTACACCAATGGTCGCATCTTTATGACATACTGAGTGTTTATGAGAAGCATTTCTGTTTTGACATACTGACTCATGTTTTTTGATTCTCATTAGAATATAGATAGATAGCCATAATGTAACAAGCAAGCGCCTACCAAGTTAGAAACCCAGTACAGTATTACATGCATATAAGTAGCTGATTGAAATGAAGAATGTGATATTTAATGAGGATAGTAAATACATACGCATAATCCGAATGTCTATTAAATTATGTCATGTTAAAAGTAGTTCCGGTCTTAAGGTAAGTTCACAATATCATCAGCAGGAAAATAAGAGTAAGAAAATACTCCAAGCCGTCGCCTTTATGACAAAAAAAAATGCTCGAGATTAGAAATCAAAACCCCTTAATCCACTGTGTTGAAAGCAGCTGTAAGATCTAAAAGTTTTGTGCAATATTTTTAAAGGGAAGAGAAGAATGTGTTTTTTGTTGTTTTGTTTTGTTTGTTTAAAAGGTGATAATAAGGCTATTATTAAACTAACAGGACAGAAACTGCTATGGTATCCAAATTTCTTTAAAAAAGCAAGTGGAAACAGGTTATGTCTGATCAAAAATCTTCAGAACTGAGAGAAACTGACTGGAACTGGTTAAAGAACAGTGAAAAGAGGCTATAAAGGAGGTGTGAAATGAATGAGGGGTAATTAGTGATCTAGGCCTTGGCAACATGACATTTACAACAGTTTGAGAGTCTGTTGATTGTTTCAGCTGTGGTATAAAATACATTCCTTTCATGCAGGCAAAGAGAAAGCCCACTTTTCCTAAGTGATCCATCATGAACACAAAGAAACAGTTACTTGTCCTTGGTCTTATCAAGTTTAAAGGGACTCAAGAACTTTCAGTACCTCTTCAAAAAATGTTTTAAATACACTTATTTGTGGTGTCTTGCATAATTTTTACTCTTTGTATCAGCAGTAACCCACAATAAATTCAAAGCTCGTGAATCTAATTTCTTTTTCAGATTTACACAAGTCACAAGTTGTATCATAAATACACCCTGGAAACCAGACGGTTCTGACAGATTCATGAAAGACTTTATTTATGAATAAGTTTCTGCTCATGACGCTTAACGTAAACCTAAATGTTTGCTTCATTTTCAAGATCATGAAACTAATAAACGTATTAGCATACCTTTTTGCTCAAATACAGATGCTGCAAGTAAGCGTTATTGGTTAAATGCACCAAAAGCATTTAGATAAATCTATCTTGTTTGTTGGTTGCTTTGAACATTATTTTATTGCATCTGCAAAATTCTCTAACTGTCTCCATAAAAGAAAATTATCACAATTTTATTCCAGATTTTTGGATTTTGAACCAGGATACGTATGGAGTAAGGGTTTTGCATAGGCATACACTTTTTTGACAACGATCTTACTCCATAGATACGTAGCAATATTAGAAAGATTCCACTAGGGGGCAGTACACACTAACCAACTGTTACTAAATTCATTCAGTTTCATTGGGGGAGCTTACTCTCAAATAAAATAAAAAAATATAAAATACAATTTTATAAAGTATTATCGAAATGTAGCTTTTATTTATTGTAATGTTTTTTTTTTATTGCTCTTTATACTTTTTATCAGCTAAGGGGTTACATTGGCATGCAAGTTTTCTGATTCCATTTGAAATTAAAATAATTTTTCTTCTTCAGCGTATTCATTTTCGGTTTTTCAAACTTACTTGCTTTGTTAAACCCGAGTAACAGGCTTAACTGCATTTGATCTATATTCAGTTGAGTCTTTTATGCGTTAACTATACGTATATATCAACATATCAAGTTTCTTTTTACTGTAAGG
Source organism: Orestias chungarensis (assembly GCA_032876305.1). Lineage (NCBI taxonomy): Eukaryota > Metazoa > Chordata > Actinopteri > Cyprinodontiformes > Cyprinodontidae > Orestias > Orestias chungarensis. Next base: position 528,870 of record JAVLVB010000440.1, on the reverse strand, counting down.
GAAACGATTTTAAACATAAAACATGGCAAACATTAAAACAGACTGCAGAGGAAACCTCATGCTCCCTAGCACCACCATCCCATCTTTCAGGATTACTCTTCGCTCTCGTGGGAACTGTTGTCTTCTTAAAGGGACAGTGTTCCCACTTATCACCCCCCTTACAGCCGCGAGGATGCGTGTCACTTTAAAAGCACATGACAGCTAAAAGTGGAGAAACCGGAGTATGCGAGCATAAATAGCATCGTCATACTACGTTGTTGTCACTAGGCGCTCGGCCTCCCACCACCCGGCTGATACGTACGGCTGCTTCTTGCTGCGCCGCGCGCCGTGCCTTCACCCAGCTCTCGCGCGCACGCCGGTCTCGCGACTTCAAAGTCCCCTCCCACCTCCAGCTCTCCTTTGTCGGAATGTTTGAAGTCTAACAAGGTTATCCTCGACCCGTAGGTTTTTGCTGGCTCGCTGCAGCTGGAACCTCCCGGATTGAGCCGCTCTGCAAGCGGACAGAGGCCCACTTGGAGCGGGCCGGCGGCCACAGGGATCCCGGCGTACGCGGAAGGAGGACGGAAGAGAGCATGACTGAGAATCGGATGTCGCGCTGGTACTTCGGGGGGCTGGCCTCCTGCGGAGCCGCGTGCTGCACGCATCCTCTGGATCTCCTGAAGGTGAGGGTGTTGGAAGGTCTGCAGGCCTGAGCACGAGAGCACCGCTGGTTGCAGCTGTTGCAGCAGAAGGCAGCACGTGTCACCGTATCTGGCTTCTTCAAGGGGTTCACATGTTCCCCTGCCAGGCTTCAAATATCAGTGTTAGACCTGCTGGGAGCGTTGCTTCACACTGAGAAGTTCAATCCAGGGCAGGGATTCAAGACACGCAGTCTTGCATGGTTTAGATGTGTCTCTGTTTGAACAAAACTTGATATTAGTTGCTTCAGCAAGAGCTTTAACTTGAAATTAGGTGTGCAGGGAAACGACTTAATCGTGCAGAACATTGAGGTCTGATGGCCAGAGTTGAAACACTCTGATCTATGTCATAGGTCAGCGCAAACTTCCCCAGACACAGCAGCCCTGGAAATCTATACAAAGTGCCTAAATCTACTTTGATTTAGGAACCTAATGACAAAATTAGGTTCCTTTTTAGCCAAGTATCCAGAGTCCCGCTAACAGACTGGCTATTTTACTCAGATGTATTGAAGCAGAGGCACATCTGAAATTTGCAGGATACTGGATCTTCAGGGCTGGATTTGAAGATCCCGTGCTTTAAAAATGTAAACACATGACTCAAATAAAATAATTGGCACTTAGAATATCACGTGATGTGTAATTATATGATAAAGACAAGCAATCACCAGACTGCAATTAACCTGGTCTCTGGGGAAAAAAGGCTTTCTGTTTGAGCTTGCTTGCATGTTGCAAGGCTGGAACACTGGCTGTCACACAGCAAGGACAGCCTTTGGTTATTAAGGACAAAAAGGGACCTTAGGGATGGATCACTAACTTGTTTTAAGGATAAGCAAAAATTGTTTAAACCACTAAAATATAATGTGAAATTGTTACTGCTTTACATTTGCATGATTGAAACCTGTGTGACCAGTCTTCGGTCTGGTGGGATATTCTGCCTGTGATAATCTTGAGTAAAAAATACCACCATGTCACAGTGTTTGCATAAACATGTAAGCCCTTATCTGTGTGCTTTTAAAATTCACAAAGAATCCCTACTCATCCTTGCAGTGTGTTTATTACAATTTTTATGCATAGACACAGTATAGCCTCAAAATGTATTATGGTGTGATCAAGCTGATTGTCTTATTGCACACAATGGTCACGTTTTTGGGTTTATTTTTCTGCTCATCACTGGCTTATACAGGTATAACAAGTCCAGACTTTGGAAACGTTCCAACCTTGTATTGGAAGGAAAATTGTCTCTCTCAGCCGGATCCTCTGAATAAAACAACCGTAAACTTAAGGTTCTGTAGAAAGAAAAAACGTTTATTTTTTTTATCCAAACCTAATTTAGAAAAAAAAAAACTTTGTATGATTCAGTTTTGGTAGCCAGCCAGTGGATAGTTTAGATTTTGCAGTAACTTTGCTGCCCCTCCCCCACGAGTTGCAAGGTGCACTGCTACTTGATTAACAGTAAACTTCCTTTTCATAAATGGTAAATGCTAAATGGCTCTTATATTATGTATTTCCTTCTTCAAGGTGTTATTTGTGTATAACTCCAGTGGTTGGTGTGAGACCTAGTATTTACCTGCACCAAATTTAAATTTCACAAATCTCATCAGTCTCAAGAATTACAAATTACAGGTTATTTAATTATTGTTCACAACCTAATGTTAAAAAGTCAACATGGTAACAAGAATTTCATGTTCCAGACTTTAGACTTTACATGGTTGGCATTCCATCAGTTTTATTAGCTGAACTAGCAGCAACTAAAAAAACATTTTGTTGCTACAATTATTCTTACTTGTTCCTAGTTTAAACAAATGCTGTAAATGTAAGAAAAGAAAAGAAACTACAACAGAGAAAAGAAAAGTTTGATATCTTCTGCAACCTACATGCAGATTAGCACTTTTTAGTAGTAGCTTTAAAATACAGAATCATGTAGTATTGTGGAAACTTTCCAGTTATTGCACTGCATTGTTGTGAGTCCTGTTTATTTTCATGCTGACATAAAAAAGGATTTGTAAAATGAATAAGGACCTGTCCCACTCCATCATCAAAAACAACAAAGTCAGTTTGAAGCTTTTTTTCTTTCAATCATAACCCGTGTCACATTTGAAATTAAATCGTTAAAAAAAACATATGTTTATATTTTGTTTCTAATCTTTTTGCCAGACGGATCTTTCAGTGTTTTATTTAAAGAATTATCCAATCAATGTCCACAAAATCTACCTGATTGTTAAATTGGGGTAAAAAGTTGAATACGGTCCACTTGTTCTTCAGCAACCGTCTAGAATAAATTATATAAACCATGTTTAACTTGGTTTATATATTGGGATACTTCCTGGGGTTTTATGTTAATCAAAACAAAAGGATCTTTTTATGGCGGCAATCTTTTCAATTGTTATTTAGATCTATGTTTCCTAATACCAATGGTTTTAAATATTGCCTAATCATTCTATTCTATCTTGCTTCGGTCACCTTTTTTGATTGTATTTCCTGTTTTTAGTCTAGTCAGTGAGCTCGAAAGGGTAGTTTCAACTTAGCTCTGTTTTTTTCGCGTAACAAAGGCCTAAGGCAACCCAGTTGAGCGCAACACCGTGTTAACCTGGTTTCGCCACTGTGTGTTGCAACAGTGTTGTAATATTTAGCATTTCAGGGCTGGGAATGTAACTACAGCTTGTTGCACATCCACAGGGCGATACATTTCAAATTGGCTAATTAATAATAGTGCATTAAATTTGTGTAAACTGTCAGGAGTTACGTTTGATTTTAGGAGTTTGTCATACTCATGTTAACTGGAGACTTCTTTCTTTTAGAGGGGAGTTTCTTTTCTCTCCACTGTCGCTACATGCAGGCTCCGTACTGAGGGATTGCTGCAGAGCGAACAACGTAAAGCAAGATAGAGTCTTGTGTTTCGGCATGCTGCTCCTGGAGTGAATGCCGCAAGTCAACGATTTGATGCAATCTGCCGTGCTTCCTTAAAAAGAAAGCCTTTTAAGCCAATCTTCATAATGAACTCAGTTGATGAGTCGGTTGATAATTAGGATCAATTGAAATAAATGTACGATTGGATCAACATGAATTTTCTTGTAAAGTTCCTAAAGCGCTATATAAATAAACAGAATTCAATGAATTTAACCATGTCAAAAATGTTTGATTTTTTCAGTGTTCGTCTTAATATTATTTCTTAGAATTGTGCGCTGTTGCAACATGTTGTTGTAGATGTTATAAATATACAAGCTGCTATATTTTGAAGATCGGAATGGAAACATAACATTTTCAGGTCAGACATCGGACATCAGGGAGCTTCTTCCGTTCAGGTTTCTGACTCTAACATGAGCAACGATAGTGCTAGACTCAGTGATGCCCAACTCTTTCATCATCGTTCAGTGTTTCAGATCTACAGAGGCGTTCTAACAAGCAACTAATTTAAATCAGATGTGTTGGAGAAGGGATGCATCTTAAAGTCGCAGGATAGTAGCTCTTGTTGGACTACCCTGATCTGTTTGAATAAAAAGATTTAAAAGTGTTAAAACAAAAAGCACAATGCATTATTTTCGTCTTACTTACAGTAGAGCTCAGGGGACATCTGATCCGTTATACTTAATGGAGGGGAACTGAGTAAATATTGAGCATTTTGAGAACACTCCGTATCAGAGTCTCAACTTGTTTAGGGTAGAACCATAGTGAAGTCTCACATGAGTCTGATTTTGACTGAGTCGGTTAAACGGCGAAACACGCACAAACCACTTTACTGAGATCAGCGATGTGCGAAGATGGAAAAACCCCTACATGGTTTTGAAGAGGTCCTTGACCGATTAATCTGAAGCAAAGCAAAGAACAAAGGTCATATTTTGAAACCACTGAGGGCTCTTTAAACAACTAGCAGAGATTACGACATGTAGACGACTGGTGCATAGCATAATTACTGCTTTATAACATGTTTCCTTTTTTTCCTTCCTGTTTTTTTTAAAGCCTATTTGAGAATTATGTAGAAAATAACATTCCTTTTTTTTGTTTGTTTAAAGAAGAAAATTCAGGAACTGTTCAGTGTTTTTTTTTTTTGTTTTTTGTTTTTTTTTTCAAACCTTTTTTGTCACTCAACATTATTTCTTTGTGTTCTGAATCATTCCTTTAAATTGGTTTGTGGTTTTAATAGTAATTTCCAACACACGGCTCTTGTTTCTTTTTTTTTCAGGTTCACCTGCAGACACAGCAGGAAGTGAAGAAGAGGATGATGGGGATGGCTGTGCATGTAGTGAAGAATGACGGGGTGCTGGCTCTCTACAGTGGCCTTTCTGCCTCCCTGTGTCGGCAGGTAGACTTTATTCCTTTGTTGTTAAATCAAAATTGTGTCACAGTTATCTACACGTTCAATTAGTGATTCAGTCTGACTGCGGAGAAACAAAATCCTTCGCAAAGCAATAACTACATACGGAACTTGACAACATGACAGCATTTCACGAGGAAGTATTGGCCTCATGAAACCTAGAAGGGATTTGCAGGATCAGAGCAAGTATTGCTGATTTAAGGTTTTTAAAGGTTTATTTGAAACTTGTTTTGATTGTGAGATGGATATCAAACTAGGCTACATGTTGTTTTAAAGGGTTCTTGTCTTTTTCTCAGCAACGTAAAGGTTCTTTTTGGGGATTCTCACTTTTCTCTTGGCCTGTATAAGCACAATTAATTTGACGTTGTTATTGTTTGTATTTATTATTATTGGAGACATTGGTCAAATCCAGAAAGCTGGTGACTATAATTCTAAGAACTGTTATTGAAAGAGTTGTCTGTGGTACCTCGACTATACGATGTGGACAGAATAGTGGAAGGAGTACAAACTCCAAAGTCTAACCCCCCCCAATGAACAGCTGCATGGTTGAAGCTTAGATCAGCTTGGCTAAATATTGTTGGACCATGTTTAAAAAGAGATTTACCAAAAGCTTGTTGATGGCTGAGAACCTGGCTGAGAACCAGCTTTCTTGGGGATATTCTATCAAATATGTTTATCTTCCTAAATGTATTTCCTTTAACCGGGACAATAACTTACAAAATCATAGTTAAGCTGTGTTGGACAGAGATGTTAACCTGAACGGGGCGTGAAAAAGTGTTAAACTTTAACAATTTAGATTAAAGTAAACGCTATCTCATGTGAGGGTCATGAACTCTGTCTGCAGCTTCTAGTTCTGGTTATAGTCGGACTCCTTCCAAGAGGCTATAGGCACCTAATGAGTGTGAACATGGGATGATTTATTCCTACAGTTTTCGACACGCACAAGCACACACACAACAACTCTGACATCTTAAACGCTCTCTAACAAAGTCAACAATGTAACACACCACAGTTTCACATTTGGTTTTTACTGCTTTTACATTTAACAAGCTAAACCACATTTAGAAGTGACCGCAACAAAACCAATGAATTAGATTAGCAGCAATACAAAAAATGTTGGTTGATAGACTCTGTGACGAGGGGAAAGGAGATTTAAGCAACTTTTAATGTTCATTTGTTCAAAAGACGTAAGGAGTGAAGAGGAGATTACCCAGGCTGGTCAGAGACAGAAAACGGTAACCGTTACTCAAGTAGCCCAATGTTAGAGCCAATGAATGGAAACATCAATTTCTCAATTGTTGATACGGGATTAGAGCATCAGAGAACCATACTGGGTGCCAGACAGAAACTAATATATAACTGTTGCAAACAAAATCTTAATTTCATTTGAGCTGGGCTCTTTGGACGGTGGGGTCATAATTTGTAAGCAATAGCATGAAAACATCAATCCTGCCATGTTTTAGAGATTAATGAGGCTTCCAGTTTTCTAACTCTTTTCTACCACAGATATTGACTTTAAGAGTCAATTTAATTATGGATAAAACAGAACAAACATGCTTGAGATTGAATTTGTCCCTCAGAGATTAAATACTTTGTGTCTTTGGGTTAATATAAAATCTCTATCACCTCTGTCCCTCTGATTAAAATTTTTAATCATTGTCATAGGTTGGAAAAATTGTATTTGTTGGAGATGCTAAGAGGGCGCTGATTTATCCAGGGAGAGCAATGGCTCCAGCTGCAAATCTAAAAGCAACTGACTTTTTTGTTGAGTTTATTAAATTCCCTTTTCCAATTTTTATGATCTACAAGATTAAATAGATTTTGAGAATTTTATAAGGTTGTAATTGAGGCTTCTCCATCCCCAGACATGTTTTTTTATTCTTCCTTGTACAGATTTCCTGAAGTTGCAGTCCTAGCTTGCTTGGGACGCGGGTTCTTCTTTTATAATAATTATTAAAAAAAGAAGCCAAGCTTTATGTCATATTGATTTTACATATTTCTCCCTCTCAGATAACCTACTCCCTCACCAGATTTGCGATCTATGAGACAGTCAGGGACATGATGGGTAACACTGGCAAGGGACCAATGCCTTTTTACCAGAAGGTCCTGCTGGGAGCTTTTGCAGGTGCACACAAACACACTTTCTCCTTTTCCTTCACACTGACTCAAATGCACCGTTCCAGCTGTGAAGGACTGTTCACCAGCATGCTTTATCCGTCAACAGGATTCACTGGGGGGTTAGTTGGAACACCAGCAGACCTGGTGAATGTCAGGTAAAGTTACATGACAATATTCTCTTTAATCATAAAAGTCTGTTTATTTTTAATAATCATTTACAGTAATGGCATCAAAGTTGATCTGAAATCTCTCGTTTGTTTTAATCACTTGTAGAATGCAAAATGACATGAAACTACCACCAGAACAGAGAAGAAAGTAAGTGGTGGGGTTTAAAACAGTTCTGCCTAAGATTGGTTTTCAATTGCTTGTAATTTGTCACTGTGTTTGTTTCCTGCTCGCAGCTACAAACACGCCATTGATGGACTCTACAGAGTCTTTAGAGAAGGTAGGTGACAACGACGAATTAGGGCTTTCATTTGTATTTAACACCTCAGAGAATCACTGTCGAGGTGTGATGTTAATCTTATCATGCAGAAGGCGTAAGGAAACTATTCTCAGGAGCCTCCATGGCATCTAGCAGGGGAGCGATGGTCACAGTGGGACAGGTAGGTCCGTTAAAAATCAGATGCAAGATGTTCACAACACATTCCTCTTTGGGATTAGGGCTGGCCTCCTGCAGCTACGTGTTCTGAAGCATTTATGCAGCAGATCAAACATGATGTAGACTTTCCACAAAAATTTAATTCGTTTCAGCTTGTAAGTTAAGTGTTTTGAAACAATAAATGCATTATTAGTATTTGGTGCTGCGATCCCCTTCACTTCTGACACTAGATGGTGCCAAATATCAACAATAATAAACGTTGACAGCGCCAGAGATTAGTGCCTGACAGCATGGCCTTTAATACAAATGTTTAGGGGAAAAATACGTAATCTGTGGGATTTTATTGAGCTGTTTACCAACATCATCCCCTAAATTGTTTAATTGATTGTTCTTTTAATTTTTTATTTTCATTTCTGTTTGCAGTTAGCGTGTTATGACCAGACCAAGCAGCTAGTGTTGGGAACAGGCGTGATGGGAGACAATATCCTCACACACTTTCTCTCCAGCTTCATAGCTGTATGAATCTATTTGTTTTTCTTTTGCGCTGATTTAATATAGTTTGCCGAGCTTCTTTTTAAGCCCGTTTTTTAATTTTATTTTGATGTATGTTTCCTCTTCAGGGAGGCTGCGCTACGTTCTTGTGTCAGCCTCTGGATGTGCTCAAAACACGGCTGATGAACTCAAACGGAGAGTACACGGTAAGTAAATCTGTCCTCATTGATTTTCTTGTAGTCCGTTTGATCAGGTTTTAGTTTTAAAGTGCCGACATTTCCTCTATGTGTGCAGGGGGTGTTGCATTGCTTAAGAGAAACATCCAAGCTGGGTCCGCTGGCATTTTACAAGGTAAAAAAAAAAAGTACACCCCACACCGTTTAGCTGCTTTCATAAAAACAGACCATAAATCAAATAACATCTAGATTATGGCTGCAATAGCTGCTCTATATAACTACATTATAAATCTCACCATAGATGTCAATTTCTGTGTTTGGTAATTAAAATATTTTTAAAATAGGCAATTTTTTTAAATAATTCAATTAAAAAAGTGAAACTAGTTAATGGAAAGATTACACCAAACCAATAAAGACAGGACTTTTAATATAAAAAAGCTGCCTGGCTGATGAGAAATCACATGTACTCCACATAAGTGATTCTCCACTCTAATTTCTGTTCAACAGAGTCTTGTTAATCAGCCATCAAGTAAAATCGGATGTGTTGAAGCAGGGAAGCGTTTAGAACATGCAGTTAGCAAATCCTATATATATAGTTGTACAGCCTTCTCTACCAGACTTTTTCCTTCCACTCACATTTTTTTTGTGCAATGTTGGGAACATGTGAAAACATTTCACCTTTTGAACTGATTAATTGAAATGAACTGACATTTTGAATAGATTAGTACACCGAAATGTCTACGTAAAAGTTTTGTTTCTATCTGTTCAATTTAATGCCCGCTCCGGTGTCGTCAGTTATTCCCAAACTACATTCAAAGTGCAGACCATGACCAAAACCCATCACTTCTGTTGCAGGGTCTCGTCCCAGCGGGGATCCGCCTGATTCCCCACACGATTCTCACCTTTGTTTTCCTGGAGCAACTCAAGAAGTACTTTGGCATTCGCATCATCTCCTGATCTGATCCTTGGCTCCGTCACTGCCAGCCACGTTCTCCCTTTCACATCCCGCTCCACTTTATGTACGAGACAGGGGGGGGACACGAATAGTTTTGTCATTTTCCTTTGAGTGCTTTCCCTCTCCTTTTTCTCTACCTCCATCCCTTAAGTGGATTTAGATGCTCGAAACACCAGCTTTGTCATTTTTTTGTTAATAAGAACGAGGGAAAGAGAACAGTATAAGGCTGTGATGTTAATAACACCAATAGAATAAAAATAATACGTGAGAGACGACTACTATAGTTTAATTGTTAATATTGTGATTATCTTCTAATGTTGAGTTAAGACTACATTTTTACCGTGTCATGTTTGGAGCAGGCAACATTTTTTTACTTCAGCTATTTCCAAATTAGATGTGTTTTTTTTTTTTATATGAATAACTACAAACTAGGTGAGAAGCTTACTTTATAGTTCTCTTTAAACAATTATTAGGTTCTCAGGAGGGTTTTCAACAGCAAAACCTGATGGCGTCCAGATCACAGCTTTATTATCACTACCCATGTAACCAATCTAGAATAGATTTAGCCTTTAACAGCAGTGATCACATTTGTTGTTCTTAATAAATTTGAATTAGCTTTTGTTCCCACCCACTTATTCTCTTGCCACTCAAAATGAAACAGTGACTGATGTACGTCATTTATTTCTGTCGGTTCTTTGAATCATTCCACCATCATCATTTCACGTCACATCGACAAAGGGAGGACCATGTTTTTGTTTTTCTTCTTTTTTTTTTAGCAGAGAGGGAGTTAAAAAGGACACTGTCAAACGTTGACCATCTAATAACGAATGGTTCTTTATGCACTAGTTGGACGCTGTGGTTTGAAGCAACAGCTCAGTTTCAGCCAGAGACCTTGCTTTTTGATCCAATTAAATGTACATCAGGCTTTGTGGTGAAGGACCCTGATTTGATAGGCACTTTATTTATAAGTAAACTTGATTCACTACTGACTGAGCTGCTGTTAAATTGTCAGTATTTAAACCAGAACTGAATCGATCGGTTTAAGAATGTTTTTCTGCTTCTTTCGTTCATTTTTTTTTTTTTTCTGTAATAAGGTAAAGGACAGCTTGGCTCTTCAGCTGTGCCTGCTCGACTCATGTTGCCTTACTGTGTCTGTTCTGGGACGGGGGGGCTGTGTTGTTACATGTATGTTGTCCCGTGTTATGCACCCCAGAGGTTCTCCGTCTCAGGATGAAATCTGTACTTTTCACTAACACGAAACTCTTGGGACAGTTATGGGTCAGTACATTTTAATACTGTAGATCTTTCACTAATGATTTTGAAAATTAAAATACTAATTGAAACCGTTTCCAGAGTCGTATTTTCAGTTGAGTGTTATAAACCACGCTATGTTTTTATCCACATACATTTTCGAATAAGCTGATAAGTCGGCTGTTGACATTTTGAACCGGTAACTGTTTGCTGCCACAAGGTCGTCCGGTACAGCTGGCTGCGATACTAAATCAGCCTTCACTTTCAGGGATCTGCTCTCATAAGACCAAGGGCACGATTTAATGTTCTCACATCTTCCATATTGAAATCCGCTGCAGACTTGTGGCGATGCAGTTAATTGCCGTTCATGAGGGACGATATATGGAATCTAGGGGATTCAGTTCTTTAGACAAGATGAAGGTCACTACCCCATCCCTTATTGTTGTAATACATCATGTTAGTGACTTTGACCCTTTCGCCTCCATCGTCCTCCATCCGTCTGTGGCAGCTTGCCTCTGCATGGACAGTGTTCTTAGTCATACCTGAAGTATTATTGCTGCTTTGTCCATTCTGCCATCACAAACTCTTAAGGCCAGTTAGACTGTATTCTTTACCAGAAACGAAGTCGGGCATTAATCGTCAAGGTTTCTAGATTTATTTATTTTATCTCCACAGTTATAGGCCCTCTGTTTAAAATGTGTAAAGAAGCCTTGAGATAGTTGTCATGGAAACTGTTACCCTAAAATGCGTCTCTCTGCTACTGATGAACTTTGGAGAAGTAAAAACACAACTGCCGCCTCGTTACCCACCGTTTGGTGGCAAAATGAACTTGGATCAAACCTTGTCTTTCTACAGTTCCAGTCATACAAATTCCTAATGTATTCCAACTATATGTTATGTTTACACAATACAACTCGAAATATTTCATTTTGGAACAGTCCAGCCAAGGTCTGATTGGAAATCTTGTCAAACTGTTTTCTAATATCAAAGATTCGGAGCTATACGAAATTGTAATCCACGAATTATTAAGAAAGGCCCTAATAATAAATAAAAAAAATTGATCATGGAATATTGAATATTTACTTTCCTGAATTAACACTTGCTTTATATTCTGGTGTCTTTATGTTATTATCTGTCTTGTTTTCCATTTAGTGATCAATTTTGTGCTGCACTCAAAATTTAAAGTCTAAATATACCAGTGATATAAACAGTTTTGGGCTGGACTCCAGTATTTTCTTTTGTCATTTTATGACGCATCAAGATTAATACACATCTACCATAACTGAAAAAAACATACTGTCATACTTTTCCAATTTTGATTTACGACTATGGCTTTCTTTTTCATACTGGGAAGGCATGGATAGCCATTTTTGAAACATTTCTTAGACACCGATCAGTTTCAAAATGTTTTCTTTATTTAATAATGGAATTTTATTTCAAACAGACCAATACAATTTTTTGCATGTTTATATATTTAGCAGACTCTTTTATCTAAAGCAACTATCAAAGTAGGCAGTAGCGTGAAGGGTCTTGCCTAAGGACCCACACTGAATGCTGTTAGTTTAGCCCTGGATTTGAACCCAGGCAACCAATGTGAAAGTCAAATGACTTTTAATTGAGCTATTCAGCCCCTTATGTTCAGTGAAACGGTTAATCAAGAACGTACAGAAATAACATTGTTTGCTTTTAACCAAGTTAAAAAATATATATATATATTTTTCTAAAGAAAGATGCATCGTTACCAGTTGTAGCAATATTAGAGTAAGGTTGTTGTACATGTTTCCTGCCTTCATGCATCCTTTTTAGTATAAAATATATTGCATTTTTCCTAGTAAATGACATGCTGTTAAACATTTCAATATCTTGTACATTTGTATTGATTATCTTCTGAGCTTTGGATCCCATATAACTCTAAATTTAATATTAAACTACAAATTTGATCAGGCAAACTTGGACATGAGCATCGCGTGTTGCCCAACAGAGGTGTCATTTCTGGATAAATGCATTTAATTCAAAGCCTCAAGGAAAGTTTGGGAATGTATTATTTCTCCATGTCGTAAATAAGTTTGCTTATGGAGGAGAGTGGAACAAAAGTGTTATTGCTTTATGGCTGATATTTATTTCTCTAAGCATAAAATCGAACATTTTGTCATTGCTATGATGTTTGCTGACATCTTAGTTTTTATGAATCTCCTTAGCCTGTCATCCATCACCTTGCAGAGAGGAGGAAAAAAAAAACTCAGAGAGAAACCATGAACAGTAGGTGGACTTCCCAATAAACGGTATTGCCCGTGGAGCAACATTCACTTCACAACATCAAAACATTGCAGAGAGCCTTTGGTGGGAGTCAAAAATGAAACTGAAACAGGATGAGTACATTTGGAAAGGCACTGTTTTATTTTTATGCATCTGTGTTTTCTGCTCCCCTTTGATACAGAATATATACGTACAATATTGTTTGCAAACCTATTTGTTTCCTTTGCACAGAAAATACAACAAATTCACAACATTTATGTTTATGAACAAACCCCTCATTGTTCAAATGGAGGGGTTAGTTAATATGATTTAATGTTTTGAAACTGAAAAATAGCAGTTAAAGGCTTCATGAGTGAGCAAAGGTATCTCAGTGCAAGTGCAGTAACTCAAGTCAACTGCTGTGTAGTCTTTCCTTAGCTCTTTACTGTACAGATATTTTACATCTAAAAAAAGCATATTCTAGGACAGCACAACTTTCTTATGCTCTTTGTACTATATACACTCTTTTATATTGTCTTATACTTTTATTTTACATTGTCTTTTATCTTTAATATGTCATCTTGCTTTAACTCCTTTGTATTCTATAAGCTACTGGAACCAGATTTTCCCTGAATGAGTAATCCCAAGGGATAAATAAAGTTGAGTCGAAGTATTAGTATCTAAGTCTAAGTCTAATTACACAATCTAAGATAATATTAACTTGCTATGACTCTTACAGTTTTATAAACTTTATATGCCACCATGAATCACAAATCATTTTCATGTCGATTTAGCCACACTATTTGGGTTTGTGGGCATATTTTGCATAAACAATGTGTGTTGTAAATCATTTAGAAGTTTTTTTTTTTTGGCATTTACAGAGTTATTTGTAGTCTGCTTTTCAGTTTCCCTTTTTTTTCTTCTAGCACTAGTTACTCATGGAAAAAAACTGAGAGTTGTTGCTATTTATCACAAGATGTAAAGTATAACCTGGAGCGAGCAGTGAAATCTGCTGTGCATTGTGGACATTGTGATATATTGTATTTTGCAAAAACAGAAACATTGATTACAATCCTTTGCCTTTTGAGGTAGCGGGTAAAAAAAAAAAATGCTACTACTGTTCCATGTTCCTCCAATAGCTAGCTGTGCTGCGGGAAGACAGAAGCTGTAGCACCACACACACAAACAAAAAAAACCTTAAACAAACAAAAAAAGTAGACGTATCTTCATCATGCTGGGTTTATAAGTGCTACTTATGAAAATTTGCAATAAATTTTGCAGATGAAACCTGGCATGCTGATGTGCCAACATATTATAACAGAGCTTTATTTTATAAAAAACAATTTTGGGGGGGGTATTTAATACCCTGGAGAATAAACCTTTTTTTTTACAGGCAGATGGAATCTCTCTGCACTGATGCCGATCAGCAGGAATAAATGCAGAAAGAAAAATAAAAAAAATCAAATATATTAAGCAAGAGATGACCTGGAAAAGTAGATAAGGGGGAAACGTTTCAGTAATTGAGTAGTAAAATATGCTGTGGCAAAACTCCAATTGTCTAAAATATCAATAATAAAAAATATATCTTGGCTTTGTTTCACTTACAAAGGATAAGGAAAAACAGAAAATCTAATGTGTTGTTTAAGTTGTGTATCATCTAATTGCATATTGGAAATGTAATTAGGAAGGAGAGAAACTGTCCAGTTCTGCGATTGGTGGGGTATTCTGAGAGCCAGATACTTTGTTCTGTTCAATTTATCACTGTAGAAATTGAACCTGAAATCCATGTATAACTTCCCTTTAACTCAACAACTATACACTGTTTTTATGGTGGTCTGCTACATCTCAATAGATGGGTGTTTGAAGTTGTAAGATAAAATGTGAACAAGTCTGAGTGCTTTTACAAGACTCTGCAGAGATATAAAAAAAAGACCAATTGGTAAACTGTAGCCTGCAACCCAGTAGTCTATCAAATTATTAGCATTGTCTGGTTTCAATGTCTGTTTCTGTTTTTTTTTAAGATAGCCTTTATCTTCAAATATAATACTTGTGCTGTCAGAATATTGAAAAAAATAAATGAAAAACAATGAATGGAGGTCATAATACTTGCAAAATGTGGAACCTGGATAACCTGAATAAGCACCAATCTGTTTTACTAGTTTCATGAAGGAAACAATGAAGGAAATTACCTTTCCATGTGACAGTCACCTTATACTTTAGCATTACCTAGAAATTACCTTGTGTTGCTCAACCTTGAAGTGATAAACTATTTTAAAAACAGAGTTTCTTTATATAGCATGATGAGCCCCACAGTAAAACAGTGAATATTAAATAAGAACCCATTAAAAAAACAACTACTTCTCCTTTTTCTTTCTTTTTTTTACAAATCCAATACGCATTCTTCTCTGTTACTCTTGTTAAAGGAAATGACTGGTGGGACCACTAATTTTTATTTATTCACTTCACTTGTTTCACATTCAATGTTTTTTTCCCTCCCCTTTTAATATAACAAAATTCAAACCCCTCAACTATCACAAATGTTTTTTTAACCAGATTTTTAAATCTGATTAAATATGTAACCTATAAATATGTTACATAAAAAAGGATTTAAATAACTGAAGTCTATCCAATAGATGCCTCCACCTCCATCTGCAAATCGAGTCTCTGTCATTTCACCGTGTCAGGTCTTTAGAAAATGATCTTGGTATTAGTTTCCCAGGAAACATCTTTCAAAAAACTCAAATCGTAAACATGGAAAGGACTCAAATATTTTAGCTTTGTTGGCATCTGACTCTAAAAAAAATGTTTTAAGTAATTTCTTTAAAGTACCTACTCATGGTTAAGAAATAAAAAAAACAGTCAGCCCTAATCAACATTACAAAAAAAGCAAAATAGAAAAAGCATTATTATCTGACATAGTACTGGTTTAGAGAAACATAAAAATAATTTATATTTTATCTTATCAAGCTTCCTAACTTATTTTATTATTCTAACAAGTGAGTGGGAATAACTAAATTTGTATCTGAAAATTCTTTGATAGTTGTTTCCCACAAAATTGAGACAAATCTACACACATTCACTCATTTTTTTTCTTGACATTCTCTTTTCTACACACCCACCCACACATGCACAAGATCAGCATCTTGCCTAAGGACAACTCGACATGTGGACCCAAATCACAGTTTTTTTCTGCTTTGTAGTTCCGCAGAAACCAACATTCCTACGAGCAACACCCGGAATACAAAATATTGAAATTACTTTCAATTTTCTTTGAACCCAAAATTGATAGTTCATATCATTCAGAGCATCAATTTACCCAGGTTGGATAGTGAAGAATGAGGAGTGATGTTTTGAAACATGTTCTTTTTGCAATTCTGCTACAATGGAAACCAGCGAATCAATAAATAAGGGTCATTAGTCATCTCTTCAGGTCCTGTTCAGATTTGGCATTAACATGCCTTCTGGTAGAATCAGTTAAAAGTTAACAGCAGATTTTCCCGCCTGACAGTGAAAGCTTGACTCCATTTTGTGGCAATATTAATATTTTTTTCTGCTCTAAAAAGCACCACAAAGCAGCTTTTTGCTGAACAACAACAGCCTTCTTTCTAATATCTCTGTGAAATAGTTTTTTTTCATTTATTTCTCATTGAAATATAATGTTCAGCAATGTCACATATTTTGCAGTTGCTTTTAAAAGTCTTTATTCACTTGGTTATGTAACTTTAAGATGCAGATTTTGATGTCAGGTTGAGTCATTTTGTGCTGTTCCCTAGGTGGCCACGGGGGTTGCTGTGACGGGGCTCCAGGATGGAGTCCCGTGGTTCCCAGGTGTTTCGGGTTGGCACTGACGAGCAGAGCAGTATAAGAGGAGTGTGGATCCACTATTCGGCGCCTGAGTGTTGCCTTTGATACGGTAACACTAGACCTCAGTGCCAGT
>JAVLVB010000440.1:439855-512016 GCA_032876305.1 Orestias chungarensis | reverse complement strand
GTATCCTGCGTCAAGCCTCCCGCTCACTTCCGCCACTCACTGCCGCTCGCACTTCCCCGACACGACTGCCCTCTCCGAGTCACCGCTGGACCCAACCCCTGCCTGAGTCACCACCCTCCTTCAATAAACAACATAACTGTACCTTCTGAGTGTCTCTGCCTTTGTGGGTCGGAAAACCTAAAAACCCGACATGACATTTGACTTCATATACTTCTGAATTTAAACTCTCAAAACTCACCAGGAAATAAAATAAGATTAATAAATAACATAATTACAACTCACAAAATCTTGCTGTACAGACAATCTCTCACATAACAATGCTAAGTGTCTTTAGATACACAGATAATACACAAATTTACATTACAATGTAAACAGGTGAGTAAATACACAAAGAAGTGCATGGATGGGCTTCAATTTTCTTTGGCTGAATAAAAACAAAACTGAAGTAATGAATTTTTAGACCTAAAGAGGAACCATGAACAGTCAGGACTTTAGCTTCCAAAGAACTATAAGTGATAAATGGATACTAGTTCCTGGTTCCCACTAATCACCTCCTCTGGATTTATACACTGGCTTTTTTGGTCACATCCTTGTGTTAAAAGGTCTCTTTGTTGTCTCACCTCTTTGTTCTCTGCATGAAAAACCTGCCTCTACCTTTTTCACATTTTTAAATCCTTTAAATAACTTTAAATAAAAATACCATCTTCATGCCCACCCCAATCAAAGTGACATCTACCATTTATATCAATTTTGAAAGGCAAACAATGACTCCTGCAAAAAAACTCTTGGTTTTGGTGTGCAAAGATAAGATTTCTTAAGGGCGGCATTTATCTTGTCATCCTTATGAAAACTTGTAGAATTTTTTTGAAAGTTACTGCAGTAGTTAAAGATGCATGTAGAAGTTATGAAGGCGGGGTACATAAGTCAACATTTGTGAGGAATTATAATTTAAATACATTTTCAGGAAGAAGATAGTGTGGGTCATTTAAAACATTAAAACTCCCTCAACAACTAAAGGATGAATATACATTTTCAAAGCTACAACTAGATTGAAATGTAATACTCAGTCTTTTTATTATTATTATAAATAATTAAGTCACAACTTCTCATAAAAGGCAGCCATTATGTATGCATTTGGTTTCAATTTTAAAAGGTTAAATTATTCACTCACCAGTTAAATGATTGTTAAATAATTTCACTACAATCTTGTCACCTCCCCTGCCACCTTTTTCGTGGTGGAGGGGTAGGAGTGTCCCAAAGATCCTGGGAGGTATGTTGTCAGGGTTTTTATGCCTCCGGTAGGGTCACACAAGGCAAACTGGTCCTAGGTGAGGGATCTGACAAAGTGCAGCCCAACCCCTTATGATGATTAAGAGAAATGGATCTGATGTTCCCTCACCGGGACCCCACTTTGCCTGGAGGTGAGGCACAATGGCGAGTGCCTGGTGGCCTGCTTTCACCCATGGAGCCTTGTTCCCTCTTCCTTTTTTCCCCTTGTCCTGTTCAGCATCATGGCTAGTAGAATGAGTTTCTGGCTGCCATAGTTGTGCTTAACAGATTTTATTTTCCAAGTGAGGCTTTAAAAATATAGAGCCTCCCTTGCTACCCATTCCTTAATCGTTTATTGATTTCTGAGGGGTTATATACATTCTAAAGCTAAACATGACTGAGGGGTGTGGGGGAGGTGCACAGAGTGTAAGGGAACATGTACACAGACCAAAAATCAATATTCAAATAGAAACAAGTAAACAAAAAAACAAGAGCCCCCCACGGCCACACAGTTAAGCCCCCAAGGTCCAAGGAGCCACCCTAGCCGCCCCGCTAAGCCCCGGTCGCATAGGCACGGGCCAGGTCCGGAACCCAGGTCCCAAATGCCCGGGCGCCCCCAGCGCCCAGCAGAGAGCCCGTCCAACACCCGAGAGGGACAGTCGACCCCAGACAGCCAGCCGGGGCGTATCAATACAAGCCCCGTGCCCCCAGCTCTGCACCCCAGGGCCCAGTCTGGCCGCAGGTGAGTGCAGCAGCTAGCAGTGAGGAAGGGTGAGGAGGGGGCAGGGCACAACCCCTCCCACACGGGAATAGCATGGGAGGGCAGATGACATCCGGGCACAGACCCAGCCCCATCCATATTCATATATAATTCTACATGCTCACTCACTCACTCACTCACTCACTCACTCACTCACTCACTCACTCACTCACTCACTCACTCACTCACTCACTCATTCACTCACTCAAGGTATGGATGGGGTTGGTGGTTGTGGGGGACCAGCCTCTAGTGCAGCCCAGTGGGCGGTCTCACAAGAAGCACCCCCACCGCCACGTCTCCACCGCCCCGAGCCCGCGGACCAATCCCCACCCACCCTGGAAAGCACTGAGCAAACAGGGCTGCGGGAAGACCCTTCCCTCCCCCCTTTGGCCCAAAATGTTCATTACTAGGATGTAATTAAAATGGTAGGGGAGGGAATGTGGAGGGAAGCATGACACAGTTTGCAGACAGTGGAAGGAACCGGGAGCATCGTAGAACCTGCATTTGAGTACTCACCGATACCGATACCGAGTACTTACGCCATTACACATATAGTTACTTTGGATTTTTTTTCCACAGATATTGTTATTTGAACAACATTCCCTATTATGTGCAAACATACAGTACAAACACAAATGTAACAGAATTGTCAAATACTGAAATGCTTTTTTGCGGTACTGGGGACCGCGACTCAGTGTGGCGTGGTTTTTGTGCCGCCAGGCGCGGAGCTGTCTGGGGTCTGTGTGAATCTTGTGCGCGCTGGCTCATGGGTTCCTCGGGCGCGCGCTCAACTCTGACAAACTGCTCGCTCTGCTCGCGCTCGGCTCTGTGTGCCCACGGACCTGGTGGCACAGACATCACGCCATAAGGCCCACCCAGGTCCAATAGTAGCGCCGCGGGTGGTATCAATGTCATGGTATCGGTGGAAAATTTTGTGAGGACGAGCACAGTACTTGTGATTGGTATCGGACCGATACCTGATACCAGTATAGGTATCAGTGCATCACTAGTTGAGGGGATCCATTTTGGTGACCTTAGGATTGCATCTCTGCTTTTCGTGGACGATGTGATCCTTTTGGCTTCATCAGCTCGTGATTTGCAGCTCTCATTGGAGCAATTTGCAGCCGAGTGTGACACAGCCGGGATGAGAATAAGTGCCTGGTTGTCTGAGGCCATGGTCTGGAGCCAGTAAAGGGAAGAATGCCTTCTCCGGGTAAGTGGGGAGATCCTGCCTCAAGTGTAGGAGTTTAGGTATCTCTAGGTCCTGTTCATGAATGGGCGGAAAATGGAGTGGGAGATTGATAGAAAGATTGGTGCAGCATCTGCAGTGATGCAGGCGCTGTACTGGTTCAATCCTGGTGAAGTGAGAGGTGAGTCTAACAGCTAGGATTTCGATTTACCGGTCAATCTACATTCCTACCCTAATCTGTGGTCATTAACTTTGGTTCATGACTGATAGAATGTGATCATGGATACAAGCGGTTATTTTGGGTGTCCTCCACAGGGTGTCTGGGCTCTCCCCGAGAGATAGGGTGAGGAGCTCGGCCATCCGGGAGGGACTCAAAGTAGAGCCCCTGCTTCTCCACACCGAGCGGAGCCAGTTGAGGTGGCTCGGGCATCTGGTTAGGATGCCTCCTGGACGCCTCCCTGGTGAAGTGTTCCGGGCACGTCCCACCGTGAGGAGGCCCAGAAGAAAGACCCAGGACACGATGGAGGGACTATGTTTCTCTGCTGGCATGGGAACGCCTTGGGATTCCCCTGGATGTGCTGGCCCAAGTGGCTGGGGAGAGAGGAGTGTGGGTCTCCCTGCTTAGACTGCTGCCCCCGCGACCCTAACCCGGATAAGCGGAGAACAATGGATGGAAGGATGGATGGATGGATGGATGGATGGATGGATGGATGGATGGATGGATGGATGGATGGATGGATGGATGAATGGATGGATGGATGGATGCATGCACACACATGCTTTACAAGTTGTGTCAACATTTTTGTTTGAGTTTTCTTGATCTCACTTCTTTCTAGTCAACCTTACAGTCATCGTTTTTCTTTTTGTCTAAATGTCAAGAGGCAAAATACATATATGTATATTACATAGAAGAAAAGAAAAAGCCACTTGAGCTTTTTAGCGGACAAGAGTGTAAGGATCAGAAAGAATAGCATGTAAAAACAAAATCAGCTAGTGAAAAAAATGCTTTTGAAAATGATGGAGATAGCAACTCAGGGAAAACATTTCCACCTTTAACAGAATGTGGAGATGAGATCTGAGGCAGACTGTCTGTATTTGTTGTGAGGGTTGTTCGGCAAGCAGGAGGAAGAATTCACACTTGTAGATTTATTTTGTGTTCAGACCTCTGATGAAGCTCCTTAACCACGCTCTTAACGGCCTGTGTGTTGTCCCCATCAAAAACCACTGACAAGAGCTCTGAGACAAGAATTATACGTTCAGCATTTGAACATGTACCTGCATGGTAGTTAGTGTGATGGAGGTTTGGGAGAGTGGGTGAGAATGCTTTGAAGTGATGGGGAGAAGACAAAAAACTGCAAATGCATTTAATTGTGGGTGGACTTAATAGTTTATTTGTGTGCATTTAATTGCTTAAAAGGCTGTTTAGAAATCTTGCAGTCAGATATTTATAAACTTTGAGTCAAAGTGAAATGATCTGTCTGTGCATCTGAAACTACCTGATGCTGTTTATCTGTCTGGCTTTCTCCTCTACGTCACATTACCATTATCTCCGCCATACCTGCCCACAATGCAGGGCTACTTATTTTAAAAGTAATGCTGGGAGTGACATGCACATAGAAAACATAAAAATCAAATTGTTTGA
Source organism: Orestias chungarensis (assembly GCA_032876305.1). Taxonomy (NCBI): domain Eukaryota; kingdom Metazoa; phylum Chordata; class Actinopteri; order Cyprinodontiformes; family Cyprinodontidae; genus Orestias; species Orestias chungarensis. Next base: position 507,156 of record JAVLVB010000440.1, on the reverse strand, counting down.
AGTTGTTTTGATGGATAGTTGATCATAAATTATACAAACCGTGAGGTTTGTAGTTAACATAAGTATATGAGATAAATTAGCTTTCATTCACCTTGTGACTCCTAGTCTGTGTGCAGCTGAAATATTGACTCACAACATGAGGCCTGCTTTTGTGTTCCTGGTATGCTTCAACAAGATCACTTTATAAATACAGGAATTTGTTACAGGCAAAACCTAAATCATGTGATAGCTATAATAATAATCATGCAGTTTTAATTATTTCCTCAGGCTGTTACTTCATCAGGGTCAGAATTGCACCTCCCACTTCTGTAGAGAAAGCATACAAATGACAGCAGTTCACTTTAAGTCCAAATATTCCATGATAGCAACTACTAAACCATTTTCTAAAGTGTATAATAGCACATGTAAATCTTTACCAAGAAAATCATTATTGGGTTTTCTGTCATCAATGCATTTAATGTGTAAAAGCTGACTCCTATAGCTAAAACTGACTTTTTAGAGGCTAATCATGTGCATTAATAACTAGCTCCTCTGAGCACTTGAACATCAAAGCCATTATTCACCACATATGTGTTAATTATTTTGAGTTGATATGCTTTACCAAATGCCAGGCAGAGACAGTAAAAGGTTTGTTAGCCTTCCAATAATACAATTTAGTTTTATTTGTAAGCAACAGAAAAAGGAAAATGGCAAAAATATTAACCGGAGATGATAGTGGATTTATGTCAGAGGGTCAGAAAAATTGTAAACCAGTTTTATCGTGTTGCATCTTTGAGAATTGCAAATAAAACCATTCTGGCACTACAGTATTTGGAGGTAATCAACTACTTGATAACAGTAGAAAAAAAAAAACTGTATGGAACTGGAGTTTTTCTCCAGTTGAAATGTTAATGTTTTCTTTTCTCAGTAGAATATAAATTAGAACAACATCTTGATTTCAAAGTGATCAGCTTATTGGTTTATCAGTTTGTATATATTGATGATTTTTTATTTTTTTTGGTGGTTTGATGCAAATAAATGATCCAGTCCCCAGATTTTTTACAGCAATGTCTGAAACACATTAAGCAGAAAATGTTTTTTCAGACTCTAAAAAAAAAAACTGACCATAATGAATCTGTGGATAACCTGCAGCAGTTTGTGTTGTTTGATTGTTAATAAGCTGTTGTAATATTTATCATGTATAATGGTATTTTCAATGCTCTTTGATGTTTGCTTTTTTGTGCTTTTGGGACTTATTAAATCACTATTTGCAATGATCCCAGAAGGAGACTTGACAAAATAAAACGACGTGAAATTTGTTTCACATTCTCATAAATAAATGCATTTCCCCACAAAGACATAAGACATAAAAAGGTTTAAGTAGCTGGGAAATGTTCAAGGCAAAAAAAGAAATGCACTTGAAACACTGTCATGCTGATCTGCTTTTGCCAACAGCCCAATGTTTGCACAAGGTATCTGTTGCTGACTCCTTTTTTTCTTAACTGAAAACATTTCTGTCAAACAAGCTGTAATCGTACTATCTGTTTATTCTCTGCAGGGTTGTTATGTTTTGTTATTTGTTGTAAACTCAAATTGATGCAAAAAAAACTAAACAATTAAAACTTAAGCAAAGTATTTAATTTTGAAATTTCTTGGAAATGCAATAAATAACCCACGTGGGACATTCTTTGCGAGAGAAAAGTGTTTTAAAATTCTGCAAAGGTTGAGTTTTTTTTTTGTGACTTCAATGATTTAAATATTCTTTAGGATTTGAATTTATGTTGAGAAGGGATAACCAAATCTATACTAATCTATGGGCTCATGTGTTAACTGCTATAGAGACATTTGTAAATTTTACCTTTCTAAACCTTTAAGCAGAGAGCATCCCCAATTTTAGAGTAATCTATCAGCCTTATAGACAAAAAACGCAGGAGAGGAAAATGTTTTCTTTAGCCTCTCCAGCATACAATTGCATCTGTTATTTATGAGAAGTGACAGAAACTACAGAAAAACACATGATTATGTAATTTTTTTATTGCCAAATGTACTTAGTCACATATATAAACATAAAAACAATTTAATAAGACGCCATTTACTTTTACATTACTTTTCTCTGAAGACGGATTGATGTTGAATGAGAAGACCTGGCTAACAATAGTCCCTGTTATTCATTAAAAAGCTGTTTCTGTCTGGTTCAGGCTTCGGCATAATAGTAAACATCCCCTGTATTTAATTCTCTCATTTGTGTCTTTATGGACCTTGTTTTGTGCAGTGGTGCACATCCCTTGTTAAAACTGGAGGCCCACAAAGTAAAGGGCGTAAAACTCTTAAAATATATTTGTTTGAAACAGCAATGAGATCTCCTTTCATTGGAACAAAAGCATTGAGCCCACTCCTAAAAAACAACCCCACACCTTGATCCCTTTTGCACCACCCTTGGCACTTTAGGTTCTCCTGGCAAATGCTAAATCCAAAGTTCTTTATTGGATTGCCAGACAACGAGACATGATTTGCTGCTCCGAGGAAATTGTCTTTCAATACCCTATAATCCTGTTATTATGTGTTTTACATTACTTCATATGTTTCATTACATTGATTGACATTAGGCTTGGCTACACCTGCTCGATCATGGAAACCTATTCCATGAATGGAACTCTCTTCTTGAGACAATCAGAAGGTCAAATAAAGTGACTTTACATTAACAACCACTTTTTGGCTGTTGCTTTTGAACAGTTGAATGTGAAATATTTATTTTTCTGGATATTTCACAACTGGAATTATTCCACATATATTGCATGTTGTAATTACATTTGTTTAGGTCCCAGAATTGTAAAATTTTGTCATCAATGTTAGCAGAAGCAGTTTCCCAGAATATGTGGAAGGTTTTAGGGATCTGTGGAAATGCAAATGTTTAAAATAATCCCCAAACTGAAGTATTCAGAAGAGCAACCATACCCCATTTGATTTGTAGTTTATGCTCCACAGTCTTTAATGCATGTGATTCCTTTTCATGTTATTATTTTTTAGATATTAAAGTTTTAAAGGAAACTCAAGCTTTTTGTCTAGCTATTATTGATAAACAAAGCACCACCATTGTTGGTTTAAAGTAATTAAGGGTCATATAATTTCTGTTTGGTCAGAAACAAAACGAAGGTGATCAGCATGAATGTACAATAAAGCTTGAGTGTAAATGTGACATAGATTAACAGGAGATACACATCTGAATATTTGACCTCCACAATTGCTTAAATCATCCAGGACTTGTGCTGTCATATGTATGTGGCGTGGATATTTCTTTAATAGGTTATTTCTCCTTGAAAAGGACATAAATGATTGTCTGTCTCTCAAGATACCAATCAAACTGTATGCCTGCAGGTCATTGCTTTATTTAAACACCCCACAAAATTTATATAAACCTGCAAATACTTTTAAATATGATTTCATATGCTGTGTGAAAATGCTGCTTTATTTCAAACAAAAACATGGCTATGTACGGTATGCATTGTTAGAGGCCATGCATATCTTAACCTGCATATTTTACCAGGAATTTTTTTAAATTTTTTTTTATGTACTGTCAATTTTTTATTATGTATAGATGTTATTTACATTGCCAAGTACGTAAGAAAAATACCAATCTGTACTGCACAAATGTTTCTGTACATCTAAAAATATAGTAGGTAAATAATTCCATAAAAATTGACAGACCCCCTTAAAGATTAAATTTTACTTAGCTCTTTTTCAGCAATAAGGAACCCTTATACCCTACTTACATTACACTCCATCTAACCGTTGGCTATATCTGCTCGTCCATGCATGATCATGGGGATGCTAGTGCCTATCGTCAAGAGTCATCAAGCAAGAATAAGCACATCCTCAACATGTCATCAGTTCATCTCAGGGAAACATGGACAACCATGCACACACGCACCTAAGGACATTTTAGTTGGACCAGCTTAGCTAATGACCCAGATGGAACCCATGCATGCACAGGGAGAAAACGCAAACTCTATGTACATCCCGGGCCAGGATTGGAACCCAGGACCTCTGGTGGAGTAGAGGGCCGACGCGCCCTTCTGTGGCTTCTACACGCAGGGGGCCAGGTATGAGTGAAAGGAATCTGAGTTTTTACTGCTAACTCCTTGGAATAGAGTCACTACTTTTCCAGTATTTGCGGTGTACTTTCCGGGAACTAACTAGGAAATTCACCAGGATTTCCATGGGTACCTTCTGCAAATCCGATGCAATACCAATAAAGCAATTATTATTCCGATCACTTTAAAACTGTGGAGCTAATTTCCAAAACAGATTTTTGGTTTTAAGGCACACGGCCAATTAAAAGAGACCACAGCGTCCTGTATCCGCTCCCTCATGAGTTTCTCTGATTTATTAGCATGTGTTTTTTTGTTTTTTTGTTACATTGCCCTTATTTTACTGTCATGCTTGAGCTGATACTCTGGCTCATTAGTAACCCAACTTTATTGCTTAACCTGACAATGCTGCACAACATGAGGACTTTGTTTAGGACATTTTTTACTGCGAAGATTTAATCTTCACTCAGTAATGTTGTCAGAATGATTAAGTGTAATTTGCTTTCACAGTAACAGCCAACATGCAACATTGTTTTCCAAAGATTTAAACTATTCACAGCCTGAAATCCATTGCTTTTATTTGTATTTGGGCTTTCTATTTTTGCATGAACACCACCCGTGGAACAATTTTGTCTGAGCTGCTAAAGAGCTCCATGATGTTTTCTCATGCGACACATTTCTCTTTACTGCATGAGGCTTCGTTCAGCACTTTGCATGTCTCAGCATTAAAATGCTCTTGCATGTTAGCTACTTTTCTGTCCAAGTCATGATTGAGTGCTCCTGATTACACACTATCCTCTTTAGTCTGAAAACTTCAGTTTGCAGGTCATTCAGGGTCATAATTATACTGGATTTTTTGTTTATTCAGGCAACAAAAAAAAAAAGACTGAGCTTTTTATTGGTGAAATTCTAAAGGTTTTGTGTATTTGTATGAATGTCATAAATGTCATGACCTAAATTCCAAACAACTTTCCAATAAATCCTGGATTTGAAACCCTTCTGTTCTACTTTTTCATGTCATTCCCAGTACATACAGCCCTAGGTTTTGCTAAAAAGTGTTTCCCCTATTGTACATAACAATTTAAAACCATACACTAGACATAGTTATTTAAATAGAATTTTTCCTGATGTGATTCATATGGTGTTAATTTCACAATCTTTGCTGGGTTTTCTTTTCTTGATGTGGAAAAAAAGAACAAAAAGCTTGGCCTATTGATAATCTGACAGCAAGATAACTTTTAACCTCCTTATCTCACGTTGCATACTAGCAACTCAATTATCTGAGAGTGTCTTTGCTTTACCCCGAACGTTTTTTTTTTCTGAGTTGAAACTCTATACCATGTTCCCATTGTCATACAACCTCATAATATCTAAAGACTTAGAGCAAATCAATGTAAATGACGGATAGACACCGACTTCATGTTGATGTAGGACATGCAGATAGGAAGGTCAAGCAGTTCAAAGCAAAATAAACCTGTCCGAACATATAAGTGTAAACAGTGTTTAATATACCGAGGGGCAAGAAAAAAGGACAGTCTTTTAAATGCTTCTTCATTTAATATGGTATTGTTTTTATTTTTGGATATAAAATTCTGGAGATTATTATAGAAGACACTTTAGATGTTAAAATGCTTTTATTCCAGAGCTGTGTGGGCTCCAATTCAACAACTGATAGTAACACCCTCTCATCTGCCTGTTGCTGTGGCTTCTCAAGCAAATCAAGATGGAAATGAAAACCTGCATGCATGATTCTGCAACATAGATCAAAACCTTTGAAAGCTGACTCCTCCTGGTCTTCCATATGGCTAACATCTGTTCTACCTCAATGATTGCACAAACTGCTGAAAGCCAAAGGCTGCCAGGAGCTTTTTAGAAAACATCACACTCCACTGTGTTAAGCTTGTAGAAGTTTACGTGGTTCATGCTGTTGCTTCTGTTTGCTGATGAATTTCTGATTCTTCCTACTGTGCTGTGATGACTGCAGCTTACACCCACCTGGGAAAAAGCCTTTCAAAGACGCCTCCCTACCCACATCACCTTCTCCTTTGTTTATCACATTTTCTCATGTAGATTATATAGTCTCCGTGTTTATCATGAACAGATGTCCCATTTTCATATCAGCTGTTTTTAAAATGATCAATCAAGGAAACCCATTCAATACAAGGCTATATTTTGGCCGCTTGCTCCAAAATTCCTTAAAAAAATTTGAAGCACCACCACGACCTCTTTTCAGTCCGAAAGGGAAAAAACAAAATTTTATTCACTTAGATCTAGTTTACTGTCATGTTAAGCTAACAGCTTTTAGGAGCCTCATAGGAAGCTAAAGTCACCTGTTTCATAATAAAGATATCCATGACAACTGCGACAAATCCTAGAGAAAGAGTAGAGTACAGTTGTTATAGTAATATACTTTTTTTCAAAGCTGGTGCTCCTATTTTATCAGTTAAAAATGCAATTGTTTGGAAGCTAAACTCTTTTTTGGAAAATGTGTAATAAATGTAGTTTAATTAAAACAGTGTATACGTGTATGTGCATGTATTGTAGTAACACAGGCCGCGACAAAATCTGCCGCTGTCTTTCTGCTAGAGAGCAGACTGCGAAAATGTGACATGAGCTGATGAGCTGCTGGCTGGGAATGCACTGGTAGAGCAAACAAGCCAATCAGCAGCAGCAGGAGTGCCGAGACATGTGGTAGGCAGACTGGTCAGTACCATGATGTGTCTATTGTTTTTTCCCCCCCACATTTTTTCCACTTTAGGCCTTAATGCTCAACTCAATCCCACTTAAACGGATCCACCTGTGACCAAAAATTACATGCATGTCAGAACCGCTGCTCCATTTATATTTCAATATTTTGTGTCATAAATGGATTGAACTTACCATAAATCAATGATCTATGTTCTATTGACTCTGATATTCTGAGCAATACTTTTTTTTGTGCGTTGTTTTTGTTCATCGAGGGTTGACTGCACCTTTATTTAATTGTAAAATGTGTTGTAATGTAGAAAGAAGCTAAGCATGGTGGGAAAAAAACAAACAGAAAAACGTACAAAAATGGGACAAAGTGGACAGGAGATGAAAATTGGCACATAGATGACCAAATCAGGGGATTAGAAACAGTGTGAAAGAAAGCAAACAGGTAGACTAAATGAGTAATCAACACACTCCAAAGTGTCATAGCCTTCACCTAACTGTACACATTTGTTTACTCTGAATTGTGGTTTTTAATAAACAATCAACCGACAGCAGTGAACGTAATTCACATCGCTGAACTATTTACATTCTTTTCATACGCCGCATTAATGCATTATTTTGAAAGGTCACACCGGAAGTTTCACTATATATTCCCAGCCACTTTGCGCAGAGGACAGACGCTGAGGGAGAGTCGACGCTTCACCATTCAGGCGCTTTCAGTGCGACTCTCTGTGGTTCAGCGACAGCAGCGAGAGATCATTTAAGAGAAGCTCATTTTTAATCATGGACAACAAATAAGTCAGCTGGGAGGTGATCTTATTGGATCAAAGAGAAGTTTTCTTTCTCTCTTTCTTTCTTTCTTTCCTTCTTTCTTTCCTTCTTTCTTTGTTTCCTTCTTTCTTTGTTTCTTTCTTTCTTTCTTTCTTTCTTTATTTCTTTCTTTCTTTATTTCTTTATTTCTTTCTCTCTTTATTTCTTTCTTTCTTTCTCTCTTTCTTTCTTTCTCTCTTTCTTTCTTTCTTTCTTTCTTTCTTTCTTTCTTTCTTTCTTTCTCTCTTTCTTTCTTTCTTTCTTTCTCTCTTTCTCTCTTTCTTTCTTTCTTTCTTTCTCTCTTTCTCTCTCTCTTTCTTTCTTTCTTTCCTTCTTTCTTTCTTTCTTTCTTTCTTTCTCTCTTCCTCTTTTTCTCTGTTTCTCTCATCTCTCTCTCTGTCTCTCTCTTGGATGCGCTCTGGTTCCGCCTGAGCTGATGGACCTCTGTGGGAGTTGAGCAGTGGGCTTGGTGGGGTCGCCGGGAGCGGATGAAAAGGTCTGAACCTAAAGGTAAGGAAACAACTCTCTTTTAGTTCATTTTGTTAGTTTGTTCATCTTTGTTTATTTATTTTTCTCCTGCTCTCCTCTTTCTGTTTGCCCGTGGATCAGCGTTCAGACGTTGTTTTCTTCAACTTTCTTAAACTTTAACTTATCTTGTTCTGCCTGGAAGGAACATGTTGAACTCTGATGATTTGAAAGCTTGTGGTGTTTTAATCTAAACAATTATGGATTAGATCTCTTTTAGCTGTTCCCTCTTCATGCTTCTGTTGGAAGCCTGGGTGCCTTCTTCACACATTTCCACTTTAAACATCTGAAAGTTTGGTCATCACTCAGCAGTTATTTGAAAAATCTATTGATTTAAACATCTCTACTTTTTTTTTTTTTTAAGTGACCTGCGTATCCCAAATCACCTGTTTTGTCAGATATGATAACAAAAGTTAGATTTTTTTTAAGGAGTCCATTGTTGGTGTAACAGTCGGCTTGATTAAATCTGTGAACACATGTATCAATGTGGGCTTTTGCACGCTTTTCACTTTGTCTATCATAGGTCTCTATCATAAATAATGAGGTAATTTGGTCATGGTAGCAATATATATGCAGCTATGTATTTAAAAAAATTCAGTTTTTGAGGTGAGGGGTAGCCTTTAAATAAAAAAAGAAGTGTTTTACTTTCAAACAATTATAAAACAGTTTACCGAAGTCTGTTGTCTTTTTGGATAAACATCTACATTTGTTCATTTGAAATTGACATGCCTAAAGTATTTTATTCAAGACTGAACTTTGGTGTATAGTAGTTGTGTTGTATTGCACCTTAGCAAATCTTAAACTTTGATTTGGTGACAATTCTATGCAACTCATATCACATTTCTAAGACAAAGAATAAAAAATTATTTAAAAAAAATGGAACATTATTTAAATGTGAAGTGAGGTGAATTTATAAGCCTTTTGGAGCTGTAATCGAGTGCTACATGTTTTCTATTGGGAGACGTGTTGCTTACGCGATGCCAATAAACTGACCTGTTGCTTGTGTATTCAGTGTGTACCCTTTATTTTTCCAATTAAAAATTTTGAATTTATACCAACACTTGTCTGAATTGTTGCAGCTTACTTTTATATCAGCAAAAAAATAAAAAAAGTTGAAATATTTTATGTCTGATTTACTTTAAGACCTTATTACACGTTTATTTTCAAGAGTCATTGTCCCAAGTCACTTAAAAGTAATCTGTAACATCTGTTATATCATGAAATAATGTCATTCCCACAAAAAAACTAACAAAAGAAAAAACATACTTGGAGTATTGCTTTGACTCAATCTTGCAGGTCTGAGTAACCTTTGAATCTCCTCTGGCAGCCGCTCAGAGGTGCCTAAAGTCTTGGCCGTTCGATGTGCCAGATATTTACCCTAAGCTCCGCCTTGGAGCTTCCTTCCCCCGCCGTGGTCCCGCCCCACACACCTCCACCAGATTAGAGGAGGTAGCAGTTAGCAAACACCCAGTGAAACTATACGACTACATACAGAGATGGCAATTTTCAAAAACAATATTGTAAAATGATACACGTTTTTAGAACAAATTGTGCACTTAATAATGGATGTAAGCTGTATTAATGGACAGCATGGAGAAGCGAGACAAACAGCAATTTCAAGGCACCAGATATGGTTACGATGCGAAATCAACTTTCTTGTGAGATGTTTTTAATATGTGCAGGGTTTTATAAAGATTGAAATTAATAAAATTGCACTATTTCACTAAATATGCATAATACCACCCTTTCAAATCAAAGCATTCCCTTTCCTTCAGATGTGCTGGTCGCTGTCTGCTTCCCTTCACTTTCTAGTACACCGAGCTCCCCTACGTGGATGCTGATTGTTTCGGACGTCTCTTTGTAACGGCATTGGGCCCACAGGATTTTATTTATCTGGTCACTATAGACTCGCTGAGAGAACATTTGCAAAGGACAGATATTGACTCAAAGAGGCTGGTCTACAAACATGTAAGGGTGAAAAATGAGATCATGACTTTTGTCCATTAACTTCTACCAACTGACCTGAAAGCTCAAGGTTTCAGTGGGAGCTTTTCAGTCAATATATGGAAAAAAACAACAGACTGTTGTGAAATAAAGACTGGGCAAATTTTAATCAGCTGTCTTGATTTATATAACCTCAACAATAGATACGTTTTAGAGGATTGGTTCGGTCTAATTTCTGTTTTTATTTTGCACTTTGTGCTATTAACACAAATTATGTTTGCTTAGCATGTTTCTTTCATGAGTAGGACAGTGTAATTAACAATGTACCATTTTGGATGTATCCATGAATTCAGTCAGGGACACAAATAGACACTTAATGATTTTAAAACATATGTAAATAAGGTATTCAAATTTCAATTTTTAAATGTAACATTTTGTATTCAAAATCCTATCAAGATAATCTTTGAATTGTAATTTTAACAAACAAAAATGTTCTTTCTGTTTTACAGCATTTGAAATATGCCTGCTGCTAAAAGCAGATTAAGCCAAAAGGGCAAATTTGTGTTATTAAAGGTGCATAAGTGCAACTGCCAGAATTAAAAGAGCTTATACATTTTTTTTTATTATCTTTTATATGTCAGTTCAATCTTTGCATTGCAAATTATTTTATAGTCCCTTCCGTTTGAATTGTGAACTGGATATTTAAACACATACCATATGTTACATTTAGTCCTAAATCAGATTTAATTAGGTAGGGACATTTGCTTTTAAACTTCGGTGTTGCTAGGTTCATTAACTTGAACTGTTTTTATGACATAATTAAATAATTGTATTGGTTCTATTTCATTTGCCTATTTTTATATTGTTCTGTCTTTCCTTTGGTAGCTTAATCAGTTTCATTCTACTTGGTATTTAATTAAGTGCCTGTAACTTAGTGAGTTTGTTGATTAAAAAATTTCTACTGGTAAGTTGAATTCTTTTTTTTTTAAAAGCTCTTGTATGTTGGAGAGCTACTACACATGCATTATTCCATGCATTGTCTAGTATATTGCTATGCAATAATTCCAGTGCTGAAGTAATTTCCTTCTATTGTTAAATAAATACAAGCTTTTGCCGGCAGGTAGTCATGAACAATCAGCCTAACGTATTTTGGGAAACACTTTCCGGATCATCAAGTGCTAGCTATGAGAATATAAATGACCAATTTAAGCTTTGATAATAGTTGACCTCAGAAATTATTTGTAGTTACTAATAGCCAAAAATGAACCTGCTGCAAATGATATAGCTTGGTTGATGTCTACCTCTCAGGTAATAAACCATGTCGCTATAGAGTAGATCTACATGTAAATGCACACTTTTTTATAGGTTGGTTACTGCTTTGGCCCATGTTAGCAGTGATTTTGCTAACAGAAGTTTACCTCTCAGAGGCACCCAGAATGCTGCATGCCTCGCCGAGTCAGCGCCTTTGGCCAGCGACTTCAAAAAGCTTCTCTTCACATCTGGTGACTAGGGGGGGTGAAATGTCCTCTACCTCAAAAGATCGATCCATGGCAAAACTACACTGTGTTTCAAAGTCAAATTAAGCTAGAGGTCATTTTTCCTCGTTTCCCTACTTAACCCTCTCCATTCATCTCCACACTTAGTGTCTCCTGGCGCTGCCCTCTTTAAAAATTTGTTAGTGGGGCAGGTTTATGCTTTTACTTGGGTTTTTGTTTCATTTTAAATTATGTTAAAAGGTTTTGTAGACTTCTCCATACTGAGTAGGGACTCTTAACACATAAAAACAGAAGCATGTTGGAAGCTCTGCTTTCAGTTTCATTTAAAACATTTGGCTTTTTTTTTTACTGCAAGAAGAGTGGGTTTTCATTTTTTTTTTTTTCTTGTAAAAAAAACAAAGAAGAGTAATGATTATTTTAGCTGGAAAGGTCAGTGTAGAGTTAAAGTAATCTGCTGGTAGAAATGAATTAAAAGTACAATGATTCTGTCTGGAAGATCAGCAGTATAATATTGGCTATAGAAGCAACATGATTGCACTTAGTCACTGAGCTTCATTCATGCTTGACATTGTAAGCTACACAAGGACCATGATGTAAACACACACTGACATGGCAGCGCTCAGTTGAGCAGCCAGTTTTCATTGGCTCCTGCTGTGTGTTGTTTCGATCACAGTGTGGAAATAAAGCCTCTTGATAGCAGCGTAATTAATGAATGAAATGAAATCTCCAACCTTTTCACTGTAACATTCAGAACATCTGCTGAAATTTAGAAAACACAGGAAAAACTCGTACACACAAAAGGGTTTATTATCTGAGAGGTTTGCTCTTCATCCAATGCTGGTTTGTGTTTTTTGCGAAAAACCCCACACAAAACCCCCCAAAAAACAACAAAAATATTTCGATCAGTCTGCCCCATCCCCGCAAAAGAACATGTGTATATCTGAAAGCATATGTAATTTATTCAGATTGTGTTTGTGCGTACAGTATTAGTTTTGGTAGAATTACAGAGTAGAAGAAGAAAAGTCCCTTGGAATTGTCTGTCTTTTTTATAGCAACATAGTAAAGAATCACCTACATGGCAGGGATTTCCTAGTATTGTTCATTTTAGCTGGAATTCTGTACCATAAATAATATAATTTCCAGAGCTATCAAAACAAATTACCCCCTTTACAAGTTTCTTCTGTTTTTGTGAAGGAACATTTTATTTATCAATCAAACAGCCTGAGTGAACACACTACACTCTAAAATATTTAAAAAGCAGGCTGCACATTATACTATACAGATGCCGTTGTGGACAAAAACTATATTTGTCTATCTCACACAACACAACAGACTCACTTACACACACTGAAATTGCGCAAACATACTTAATAAAACAACACACACACACATCAAATGTTTCTGTCTCACACCAAAAGTGACTAAATTTTTTATCTCACACGTGTGTGTGCCATTTTAATAGTATATATATATATAAATATATATAAATATATATATATAAATTTAATGAAATGAATTAAATATATGAATTAAAAATTTGGGTCACTTTTAGTGTGTGTGACAGACAAATTTGATGCGTGTGCTATTTTATTAAGTATATATGCACATTTTCAGTGTTGTAAGTGTTTGTGAGGGAGTCTGTTGTGTTGTGTGAGAGAGACAAATAGTTTTCGTCGTAAACGGGACCCCATAGTATACTGTTATACATTGTCATCGCAATATCACTGCTTGCAACTTCCATATTGCAAGCGACAATTCATAATACAATAATTGCTTGCTAATACATTTAAAAATTTCGAAGTTGTATCTCAATGCAGCAAAGCTCACACCAGACAAAAATGGCATTGCAAAATATGCAGAGGCTGCCAAAAAGTAAGTACTAAAGCATTCTCAGAATAACACAACACCACCACAAAGTTCTGATGTGAAGTGTTAATTCTTTTTAGATATAACAGAGCGTACAACATTCAAAAACCTACAATTTAATCAAGTATGTTAATAGAGTAATTTACCAAAAGCCAAGAAAAATGATCAGTAGCTGTTTTTACATTTGGATGTCTTTGGTACTTTTGCTACCTAAGATGGTTAGATAGTTGAAGGTTATTGTTATTGCTTAGATGTCAGATGTTTTGTCGATTGGTAGATTATCTCTTTTGGGGCTGGCAGATTTTATTTTTCTTTGTTTTCCTGTTTTATATGTTCTTGAAATCCATGTGACTGTGGACAGGTGTTCATGTTTTGAAACCTGAAAATTCTCCAGGTCCGTCAGTAAGGTGACCTGTCCAGGAAATGTGTTTAATCACAAGGACAGTATTTGTGGATCACTACTTCAAACAATGTCTTGTTATGATCTTGTGTTGGGTGACTGTTGCACTCTTGTTATTAAAACGTTATGACAGAGATTTTAGGTGACCAGCCTGTCAACCTCCTAGAAACTGTTCATGGCAAAGTTCACAGATAATCATTTCTAAGAATTATGTTTCTCTGATTGAAAGAGAAATTAAAAGACCTAAATTAGGCAGTCACTCTCATTATGCAGCTGCACCATTTCTCCTGCTAGGGAACACTTTCTGGATTATCATCTTTATCTTACCCTGTTCACTCATAATAAAGGTTAAAAACCCTTTCTTCTTACCGCTTAATTGTTGTGCTGTTTTTTTTTTTTATGTCATCCTTTCCCCCTTTATTACGTTCTCCCCACACTCCAGATTGGCCATATTTTCATCCTCTACTGCGCCCACCCCCTTATCAGCCTTGGATCATGAGATTAAACTTCTACCTCTTCAAAACATTACAGTATTTGTATATTTATGCTTGTTTGACAGCGTGTACTTACCCCTTTATATATGTCTAAACATTACAGGGTAATCAATTTTGGTCTCAACTGTTATTTGATCTTAGAATTGCAAGTCTCGTTATTATGCAAAAAAAAAAAAAAAAGCCTTGTGGAATATTGTTAAAAATGAGACTTCACATTGTGCTTTAAAAGAAATGATGTGTGATGAGATTTGATTTGACGTTATTTGAAGAGTTAGGAGAATGACTGCATAGACAAAAAAGGAAAAAGCAGAGACCTGAACAGAGAAACTAGTCCCCAGAGAAAATGCTGAAGATCAAATGTAATCCTTAGATTTAATTCTGACTAACTGTTAAAGCCTAATAAAATTAAATTGGATAATTTTTTAGTTAATACACAAAATTAACCTTCTCCGTACTCCTTTACTTTCTTCAGAGAACAGACGTGACAATATGGAGGCTATACGGCCTTCCTTTGCAATTATGCTCAATTGTCATCTCCCTTCTGTGCTCTTTCTGAGATTTGTGTCACTGAGCTTGATTGTGCACGATGAGTTTCATTCTAGCCAATCAGCAAAGTTAATTGTGGAAGTTTCCATTTAAGAGCTTTAGCCTATGTTCTGGGACTTTTATGTGGTGGCTTTAGAATGTCTTGTTGGCTCGGAAGTGAGATTTTCTATCAAAATATGAGATAATGAACTGACGATACTGATGGTGAAAGGAACAGTTGGCTTTACAATCCACTTCTTAAATTTTTTTGCATACATATACAGTGTTATCCACTCTAAAATCGTTATGATAGCATTCAAGCACTTATTACAGAGGTAAAATATAATGGTAAAATGAATAAATTACACCTGCAATTTTACAGAAACAACAGCAGACCTGTCGATTGCTCTGCTGTCTTATTGTTTATCAGCATGTTTTCATTGTTATGCCTGAGTACTTACAATTGAATCAGTCGTGACATCATGTTACAATATCTGAGTTTGATCTGGCTGGGGGAAACTAGGCTCAAACGACAGTAGCAATACACAATGAGAAACACTTTTGTGAACCCAAGTTTGATGATGGCTTAATTAATCATGTATGGTCGTGCCAAAATAGCTTAAACAAATAAAATGTAAAAATGAACCATGAATTAAAACAATTGACTTTCAAATAAGAATAAAAGAAACCATGAGAGAATGTGATTAAATTTCAAGTAGAATCACCTTAAAGAAGGGTTATTTTTCAAGTTGGCAAAAAAACATCCTTGGAGGCGACAAGAGCACTTTTCCTACAGCTCTTAGTGTCCCTATAAATGTTCTTTGCTGAACGCACTCAATGCACCATTGGACACAATGGGGTATTGGGGGATTTGAAGCTGACAAGCAACCCACTGCCTCAGAGCTGATCCATTAAACATGAGGATCTAATTTATTGTATGATCCACTCTGCATCGCCCCAACGCAAAAAGGAAAATGTAAGATGAAAATAGAGAAACGTGAAGAGTATAAACAGTTACGTTTGCTGTGACACTAGAGTGAGTCACCTCAAGGTTATTTTTTTACTGCAAAGAGACAAAATGTTTTAGTCTTGTCCTCTATGATTTTCCACAAGCAAGTTTAAGTGTCTAAAATTTCACATAAGATAAACATTTTAGAAGTATAATTCTGATTCTATAATAGCAAATTCAAAATTTAAATAGTTATTTTTTCGACTTTATTTGTTATTGAGTGCAATAGTTTTTTTTTTTATTAGTAAAACCAGTAAGCCTATATGCATAACTTTGTAAGCTAACCATCAAACTTAGATTGAAAGAAATAGATAGATCTTCTAGTGATAGTGAAAGATTTTTGAGACTTCTCTAATATGCTACCTGGCTGCTTTGTTTAAAACAGTTTAAGCTGATTTAAACTTTTGTGACGTGATGGGACAAGATGGGTACACTGTGGCGATAAATGGGTATTAGCAAGAATAGTCAGAGCTGGGCTGTTTAAATTATGCTGAGTTAGTAATAAGGGACTCAAAAAGGGCCAACAAAAAGAAATTACCCTATCACCAGCAGCGTGTAACGTTTATACAAGCTTCATATCTTTTATGATGAATACACATCCTACCATCTGAACGTGCATAAAGTTTCAGACAGACAACCCAAAATCTTAACCAAGCACTGAGCAGGTAAGTTTAAAAAGTTTATGGAACTACTATACGGTGGATGATGACTCACACTAAAGCCTTTCAAAAATCTGCCGCAGTATTCTCACAGGAGAGCGGTATATGAAGGCAAACAGGTAAATCTGTGTGCTTCCATTTCATAGCCTTACATTTCTTTCTTTGGCTTTACTGGGTGTTTCTTCAATAATTTACATACATAAATGTAGAAAGAAAAACACTGAATCACTAAGAATCCTTTTTTATTTATCTCAGACAAAGCCTTTTCCATTGACAAATTAGGATTCCAGATCTTTCAGGATTAAACCATTTGCAAATGTCTAAAGGCAAAAAGCCCCATGCAATGTTTTGTTTGCCTCATAGAATCTATAATACATACAAACATTTTCTTATATAAGTGTCTAATCGAATTATAAGCCAAATATAAATGATTTATCATTTTGGAATTTTATTTTCAATAAAAAAAAATTTCAACCGTAGAGTTTAGACAATATTTACGTCATTGTCTGTTTTGTGTTCAGTTTGCAAAGATATCACATCTTTGGTATAAAACTAAGTACCATTTTTTATATTGATGTTTACTGGAATTGTGTCTGGGACATGTAATGATTGTCAGATACAGTGTATATTTCCATACATTTTTATTTGATTCAGTTGCTGTACAAGGATAATGACAGAAAACAGAGGAGTGACAGGGAAAGCAAAGTGCCTGTGTTACACCGCAGGAAATCAGCTAAATGCTTTTCTTTTTTTTTGCCCTAGCATACTTTAAATCCATATTTTTGTCAATTTATCTGTCTTTCTATGTAGCTGCTTTGTATCTTAATGGTTGGCAGAACCGAGTAAATTCTTTACTTCCAAGATCTGATGGCAAAAGGAACCAACAGCTACATCCCACTCTGAAAATGTGTTTAACATGTGTTGTATATGGGGATTAAAAAAGAGAACTGTGACAAAACAAACAAACAAAAAACAGGTAAGAATATCTTTGAGATGATATTTGAACTTCAAAATAACAGGCTCTTGTGCCTTTAATAGATTCTATATGAAGTACCTGTAAGTGTTACTTGGATATATTTTTTTGTCCTTGTCACAGATTAAGGCATCACTGTCACTCTAGGTGTTGACATGTGCTTAGGTCTAGGGCTCATTATCGCTGAATAATGTTGCGCATCCAGGTTGATGGCAAGTATTCAAGGACAGCAGCAAATATAATTGATCTAGAACAGTCCACTTCTGAACATGACTTAATTTTAATACTTTATTCACCCACACGGTTTTAAACTAAAGGCTCCCTCGCAACAAGAGAACAGTTATCTG
This sequence comes from Orestias chungarensis, assembly GCA_032876305.1. Taxonomy (NCBI): domain Eukaryota; kingdom Metazoa; phylum Chordata; class Actinopteri; order Cyprinodontiformes; family Cyprinodontidae; genus Orestias; species Orestias chungarensis. The sequence continues at coordinate 489,347 of JAVLVB010000440.1, read as the reverse complement.
TGGAAATATGGCTCTTTGCAGACCTAAAGATTAGGTTTATTGCCTGCCCAACTCATCAAATACAATGTTTTTTAAAATGATATGGATTAGGATGCTAAATAAGATCTGGAATTGTGTTTAATCACTTGTTGTTTAACAGCCTAATAAAACTTTGCTTTTCCATTATATCAATAAAAAATACTTTAATGTAGCGCATATTTGTGTAGTGTAAAAGAGGTGATATACTGCATGTTTCATACATTTGATTCAGTCCCCTTAAGCAAATAATTTGTGATTACTGTTGCAACTTTTTCAGGGTGTTTTTCTCCCAGCTGAGCACATTTAAAGACTGCCTGTTTTCTGTCCAAAACTAATCAAGATTTGTTCACATTAGGATGAAAGGCTGATTTGTGCCAAAATATTCCTTATTGGTGTCAGTGTTAGTGTTTTTGAGAGGTCGTTGAAATTTGCTTTGCTTTGATCTAAGCCATTCCCTTTTAGATCTGACTTGTATGTTTAGGGTTGCCGTGCTGCTGGAATGTTCTCCCATCTATATTAACTAAATTATTGTATAACAGTTTTCTTCCAAGATTGTCCTATATTTAATCCATGCACTTCCCATCAACTTTGACTTCCCTGTTACTGCTGAGAAGCACCTCCCATCCCCATGATAGCACCGCTACCATACATCCAAGGTGATTCATGTTAGGGTATTTTTACACACAAAGTGCTTGAGTTCATCTTTTTTGCCATATTCCCCTTCTTACAGTAGTTCCATAAGGGTTCTGAGTTTCAATATTTTAACCAAGTCACTGGTTTTTCTATAGGGGCTGACTTTCTTTAGAAAATGGTCAATAACAGGGAGCGAGATGAAGTTTGGACATTAGACACTGATGCATGCTCAGATGTTAACACTTTACATTGCAGAGGCTTCTATTGTATGTATGTTGTGTTGGTGCAGTCCAGGTTAGGTTTATTAGGGCTTTTTGAAAGACGTTTTACTCTTTAGAACCATCTAGGCTTTAGTTTCATGTAAAAAGGGATAGTAGGGATGTGTTTGCTGTCATCGTCTAATCTCTGGCTCTATGTGTGGTTCATGCTACACTGTGTAAGTGTGTGACTGCATGGTAATAAAACAGATCATCATTCAGTGAAGTGGGTTAGTAACATAACTGCATGGCTACTTCTGTCTTATGACATGGAAATGTCACTGTAAAGTAGACATCAAGGGGTGGAAACAACTAACTTGCCAGTAGACAAAATTACTAACATTGTATAAATGTTTAAATTCATGCAGGAGTTAAATCACATGATGATCGTATTTGAATTTAAAGTATTTTTTTTTATTTAAAAGTGTTACGAGACCCAAGCAGGAACTGGAGGACCTGACATTTCAATCTGAAATTGAATGCTGTCAATAATCTGGCACCATCAGCTGGTTTGAAGCCTGCTTATAAAGGCCAGGACACCGGTAGGAGGAATAAATAAGCAATTAGAGCAGGGAGCAGAGAGGAATGTAAATGCAACCAGTTGATTGGTAAACAGATCCTTCACATTAGAGATACAGCCATCCTGATTACTTTGTGCATAAAATCATAGGGTCATAGGAATACTGTTTCATTTTCCATGTGGAATAACAAGTTGCTTTCCCAGCCCTAAAAAGGCTATAAGGGACGCTGAAGGAAAAAAGCCAGTTAAATGTATGAAGGGCAACAAAGTTTTTTACTATATTTTGTATTTAAGAGTTTCTCCTGGTTTCAGGTTTAACCATTTTTCTTTAAGTGGAGGAAAAGGTACGGCCAGTAACACCTGTCAGATTCGTTTTGATGCCATTTACACTTGTCTTCTTGGTCTGGGTACCTTCATCACTTTTAAAAGAATTTGGCAAACAAGGACAATGGCAGACTTGTCTCATCGTCAGGTTTTGGGCAGGTTTTATCCATCGAGATTGCTGCTGCTGGCAAAGCGATACTCCTGCTCAGCGTGTCTCCACGTATCAGTGCACAAATAAAAGTGTTCTCATATAGACACATCCTCACACACTTCTACAGTTACAGCATACCTTCGAAGATGTTGAGTGTCAATATGGGCTTTGTTACAGCCGCTGATGCTATGTAGCCCAGATTGAGCTTCATTAATAAAAAGGAGAGCAAAGGATTATACTCGGACAAGAGACAGTAAGCTGTGCACAAACATTATAGAGGAATGGGTACACGTCGGCTCCTGCACTTGGATTACCGTGCATGGAGAGTTAATGACAGGAAGAAAGCGTGGAACCCTATCAATTCTTCACTATCTGTATTTTCAGAAGTGTTGTCACCTGTTGTGCCGGGTACTCTGTGCTTTTCAAACATGTAAAGGCTTATCCGGCCATTTAAAGAATGCAGCACACTGTTTAAAAATAAACAGTCACTTCACAGGTAATGTGCATTTATTTTCCTGTATTACATTTTAATCTACAGTTGACATCTACTCTACTGTGTCTTGGTCTGCAAGCTTATGCATTTTTAATGCCTATAAGGAATGGAAATAAAGTTAAACTGATCAAATCTGAACACTTGAAAAGATCACTGGATCCAGTCCTTCATCTGACATTTCATAATAACACGTCATTTTGCCAGCACATGTCAGCTGATCTTGGCACTATGTATACAAAAATGTATTTTTAAATTACTAGTTAAGTCACCTGAGTCCAATTTTAGACTAAAGGGAACTCATACATAAATAACAGTTGACAATACAATACAGATTACATTACATTTTTCTGCAAAATTATCTGCAATGTTCAAAATTGGACCAAATTTAATTCAATTTTTGCTCTGTTATCTGTTTGCACTTATCATTAAGCTACAAACATCGTTACCGTTCAGAAAAACTTAGACAATGAGTCCGTAAACTTGGTCTGATTGATTAAATCTAATGTTCTTATTAGTTCATTTTCTTATCCTGGAGCTGTTTTTTTTTTCATCATTCATAAACTACCTAGCCTTACAGCTTATACACTCAAATAAGCATGACTTCTTATCAAGGCATCACAAGGGGAGGGGTGGGCTATAACTTAAAAATATCTCTCAAAAGAGGAAAACAAACCTTTCTTTCACTGGCTACAACGTGAAGAGAGTTATTTTACATTTCATGTGCCTACTTGGTTTCCAGGATGATATCATCGCATGGGATTCCAGAAATTACCTTATTGATTCCTGATGTTTTTAGACAGGTAAGATTTAAATCGCAAAGCTTTACCATTCTTTAAACCCAACATTTTTTTTATCTGAAGCTGTTGACATAAAAATCTGCTTGAAAAGCTTGTTTTAAACACTGTTTTTGCACAGAGAGGAGGATTGCATCCATAGAGAAAGATAAACTGTGACAGAATTGGATTGTTTTAAGGTTGTGGAAATGCAAATGTATGATTAAATAAAATGAAAAGAGTTATCTTTACTTTTCATTTATCATCCCCTGGTACTACTAGACTACAAGACATTTTATAGCTATCCATATTTTAAAGCTATTGATTAATGTTACACACCTACACTCTAAAATAACATGTTGAATGCAACTTGAGAATTTCTGTTGACCTCAACAAAACTATCCGCTTTATTCAATCTAGTTTAAGTCTATACACGCTTGTAGCCTGGAGCATGAAACTGTAAGATTTGGGGGAAAAAATAAGCTCTTAACGTGTGTCTCCCAAGCAGTGTAATGCTTACTCAAAACTGCTTACAATATTTTTCCCTTTTTTCTCTATTTTTTCAACAGGCTTATCCTACAGTGATGCAAAGTATAACTTCTTAGTTTTTTTTCTCCAAATTGTTGTTTAGTCGAACACCACTCAGAGCTGGACACCCTGCTGGCAGGGGTTGTTTCCAAACAAGTTTGCTTACAGTTGCCTGTCCAGTCAATGGGAAGTGGCTGACCCACTGCATATGTGCTCTGATAAAATTAGATTTGTGCACCCAGAAAGGCTAATGATGCTCAACAATTACAACTTTTGATTTACTGTTAAATGAAATGCCTTTTCCAATCCAAAGTATCTTAATGTAACTTCTACGACTGAAAGATTTTAAGAAAAAGTCTAAATTGTGATTTTTCTGGCCGAGATTGAGGTCTCGATTTAAATCATGATTTATTTTTTATAAATGAAGTGTCAATAAATTCCATCAAGATAATGCAAGAAAACTGCTGGCAACTGATTTCAAATGCTGTTTTTCCTTGATAATAATTTCATTAGCTCCGCCTCTACTCCTGCTTCAGTCATGTTTGAAATTGAATGAGTAGCTACACACACTAATTGGAGTTGAGAGCACGTGACCTTTTGCAACCTTCCGATTGGTAGCCTATTATTATTGACAACATTATTGGAACACAGAGAAAAAAGCAGCTTTGACGATCCCAAGAATGTGTTCTTTGAGATCGTTATTTCCGGTTGAAATCGATTGGTCGTTCAGCCCTACCAACAACAGATTCACCGCTCATAGTTTGAGGGAGAGGATCGTTCATGACATCAAAGTTGCTAAACTATGATATTGAAGCTAATTCTTTTCAAGTAAAATAAAAAAATGTTTTCATAATTTTTTTTGTCTTCAACAGTTTTCATAATTTACTTGTACATTTGGTTTTATAAACCTTCAGTAATGCTTTAACAAATTCCATACTGTTACTGTTCAACATTATGATCGCAAGGATTTAATTAAGAGGTCTTTACTTCCCACGAGGAGGCAGAAATTAACTAATTATTGTATTGTAGCATTGTAGGGATGATTCTTGATTTTATAAATGATGAAATGATTATTATTATTCATTTTTTTGCATTTTATTAGATTTTTTTCTTATTGCTCTTTTTTAATTTAAACTGAAGATTGTTTACCTTTATTTGTACATAAAGTCCATGCTTCTATCCTTCATGAATACTTCAATCACAATATTGTAAAAATTGTCCGAGTTTACATTTATTTTCAAAAGCCTGACTGCTTCAGTGGAGGTTACCACAAATAGTTACTCATCTTGTGTTTGTCCTACAAGTTTCAGACGTCAAAATGTTGCGCCTATGGGCACAGCGGTGCCCCCAATCAATGCGGTAAAGTACGTTCTACTTTACTCTTTGCATATTCAATGTGCATATAACTATATCACACACATTCAATAAATATCTTAGATAGACTGTGAAATGTCAGCATGTGTAGTCATCAGAGGTGAGGCCCAGCTTTCAGTGGGTGTTACCATTAACCTTTTCAAATACAGCAGACAACAAATATCATTTATAGCGAACAAAGGGATTACCTGTACTTTTCCAACAGTGCTGCAAATACAAGTTATAAACAACATTTTAAATATAATTTACGACGGTAGGTAGTATTTGATTAACTGAGCAGCTATCTGCATTTATAAATCTAGCTGAAAATAGAGAGATTATGGCTCTAACATGTGACTGCAAATTATTATGTGATGGACATTATTATATTAAAGGTCAGAAACAATAAAAGCCAACAGATGCTATGTTTATAAGGTGTTAACCTGAGGGATATTCTGCAACAAGTTTTTTTCTACCAAACTGGGTTGGTGAAGAATGTTAGGCATCATGATGCCATACATGGAAATCTTTCTTAGCTACTTCCTCTTGGGGCCTGGGCTGAACTCGCAATATGTTCAGGAGCAGATTGTGAGTTTAGCCCTTAAATCAGAATGTCTTCTAAATTGTCTGGTTAATAAATATTTGCTGGAAGATCCCAGGCTGATACATTATTAGCTGCCAGTCATTGTCAATGGATTTTAATCTCAGGCTCCATCGTGGTCCAGATTTTAGCACTGTTGCCTAGCAGCAAGAAGTTCCTGGTTTCCAAATCCCAGCCAGGTTTTTCTGCGGTGTTCTCAGTATTTTTTGATTTGGTTCCGGTACTCCACTTTCCTCCTGTTGTCCTGAAAACAATAACTTTAGATCAATTGGCCTATCTAGTGTCTGCAAGTATGTTTTTTTGTGTTTATGTCCAAACAAAAAGGTTTTTGCAACTTTGACATCCAAAAAGAGCAGGTTTTACTCTCTCCATTAAGGCAGCCTTTAACCATCAAGCTGAATTTTTTTTAATCCTCTTTTATTATTTGATTTTTGATTTTTCTGATCACTTATTTAGGCAAATACACTATGAGTGCAAAACCTTAAAAACACTGTAACCAGTGTTGTATAGTGCAGTTTTAGCTGGGTGCAGTTAAAAAATATGCAAGCCAGACAACAACAACAACAACAAAAAAAGCCCCCAAAAAAGCCCTTTTTTTATTGTTTTTGGCCAGGTATAATGCTGCAAGGTTTCTTTTGGAAGCTTTGAAATCTTACAACCAGACTAAACAAGTAGCAACTTTGGACCCAGTGTTACCAAGCTCAGAAAGGATTAACTGTCACAGCAAGAGACTGATAAGTTACAACAGACCTGCTGTTCAAATCCGGACGGCGGGTCAGAAGGAGAAAATGTCAATCACACCATCTGAAAATGGGCTCAAAGCCTAGTAAGAGGGCAGGTGGTGTAGCTGGGATTGCTAAACCTTTGACTTTTTACAAATCTTGTGACAGATTTTTATTAAATCTTATCTTTAATTTTTTTAGCACATTGTTATTTGTAATGAGTTATTTTGAGTTAAAGTACTTAAGGCAGCAGGTTTGGTTGAATTAATTGAGGTGGCCAACCAGAGGTTTCTGTGGGCTAAATTAAAATGTTGGCAAAATTATACTAGAGGGAAAAGCTCGTTGAATGACACCTCTGTCATGGTCCGAAAGGGTCCGTATTGCTTTAACCAGCACTAAGCAACTTTGAGGACGGTGGCAGGAACCCTGCCACACAAAACAGCTACAAATGTACTAGCCACTTAACGACATACGTAGCTTCCCCATATGACATTGTTTTGACACATTTAGATTCATTACCTCATCGTTATTCATCGTTCACACAGATACTGGAAACAGAAATGTACTTCACTCCAACTGCAGGCAACCGAGAGATCAGGATTTTACGACGCTATGCGTTGGTCATCATGTGTTATGCAGGCAAAACACTACCGCTTTTTTCCACTGGCACCAAACCTGAAACTTCTTTAGTGTTGCTTTAAGAACAAGAATTTATTTAAACAACAACCATTAACTGCTACAGTCTACACATCCCTGTTGAGGGTCAAAAAGTTTAAATCATAGGAAATAATAAAAACAATTCCTAGCCTTATTTTGATAGTATATTCTGTTTGAAAAAGATCAGCAAGGCAAGAACAAAAACAGATGTTATAATAAAAATAAGAAAATTATTCAAAGCTGACCTTGCTGGTCAATTTAATTCAATTTTCCCCAAAGGATTTTAGTCAAACATCAGATTGTACAGAGCACGAGTCTGTAACTGCTTTTTAGATTATCGTCTATCCAGATATCAAGGGCCATTTATTGGGACCACGTATGATAACGTATCATAACAATATAACATATGTATAACATTTATAACATATTTTATAACATAACATTTCCTTTTTATTAAAAACAAAAATATTACCTAAAATAAAAATTTATTTTAATTTGGGCATATATTAAAATAAATAACTAAATAAAACCAAAAATAACCCTGTTCAAGATCCCCCCCAAAAAATAGCCTTCACGCAACCGATTTATTGTGCTTTGTTTAACAAACTATGCATCTCAACAACTATTTCACATTTCTCTCATGTCCCCTTCAATGGGACAAATGGCCTCTTGATTCTTTGGCCAATGTTTCAAACCTGGGCTTAAATGTTGTGATTGCCAGGGAGACACACTGATGCATATGCTCCTTGGTTTGGCAACTCCTGTACTGATTTTTAATTATGTTCAAATTTGAGAACGCAGATTCACATCTGTATGTGGAGCCTAACATTGTAAGGATGTGCACTTTCTGTCCACTCTGGTTGGAACTGGCGGTTTTTGCTGTCCAGTTTTCTTTTTGGAGCAAATTTTGAGCACGCCATTACTGCTCCGGTCAGTAAACGTGTGGCTGCTGACACAGAGAGTGACTGTCTCGAGTTTGGGAGTGTTGCTGTTTATCGTTGCCATGGAGGCAACCCCCAGCCTTATGGCGCACAGAGCTATATGAAGGAGCACTCAAAGGTGCTTGGACACGCGCTATACTCTGACAAACTGCTCGCTCGCTCGCTCGGCTCGCGTCTGCGCTCACAACTCTGCTGAAATGTTAGTGAGTCTGAGAGTATAAATCAAGTTTGTATATTTGGAAAGAATTATTTAATTGGGTGAAAAAGGCCAGTCTTTGATTAGCTGAGAGCGCGGCTCATTTACATATGATGTAGAGTTGCGAGCAAAGACACAGAGCCGAGCGCGAGCAGAGTGCTGAGCGGGCTAGCGAGCAGTTTGTCAGAGTTGAGCACCTTAGATTCATACGCACACATTGCTCCTTCAGATAGCTCCGTCCCCGCAAAGCCGGTGGCACAAAAATCAAGCCATACCAGCCTCATATTGAGATCGCGGCGTGTGATTTGAAAATAAGAGCGCGCTACAGAATTTTTTTTTTTTATAATTTAAAAAAAACTTTTCAAAACAGCTCTTGGGCCATTAATAGATACCCAAAGGGCCACAAAAGGCCTGCGGGCCGCTATTTGAGTATGGGGGCCTAGGATTCTTAAAAAGGAAATAAACATGCCATTGATCTAATCAGCCTATTGTTCTTCTAACATGTTCCGAGGAACTGTCCTGCTAGATTGTGAACCTCCTTCCTCTTCTTAAGTATTTTATAGCCTCTTACAGATATTGCTCAAACATTGTTATGAATTTAGCTTCCTCAATCGTCATAGCCCATAGGCATGTTTCAAAGGAGTGTATCTGTCATGATCTGTGTTTTTGGTTTGTTTAGTTTACTATAGTTGTCTTGTTTTATTATTATTATCTTTACTATTTGTTATTTTCTATCTGGTTGAGTTTTTTTTTGTTTTTTCTAGTTTTCCCTTGTTCTATCTCCTTCTTCCGGTGTGTGTGTGTGTGTGTGTGTGTGTGTGTGTGTGTCTTCACTCCTTATCATTCACAGCTGTTTCCAATCATCCGGTTATCTCCTCCACTGCTCCACCTCCTGCTTCACAGTATTTAAGCCGTTTTCATTTATTCATTCACTGCTGGATCGTCTGCTTCCCTCCTCGTCTCTCTGCCCCTTCTCCTGCTTGTTCCTCCACGTGTCTCCCAGTACTCTATCCCCTCTTGCTTGCTGATTCTCTGTCCTGGTTCTCTCTCTCCATCTTTATTCTCCCCTGGTCCAGTCCTGGTATTTACTTTGGTTTGTGTTTTCCTGTAGTCTCCGGTTTCCCGTGTTTCCTCCGCCATCCTTTTCTCCCCAGTTCCCTGTCTCAGTTTATTTCCTTCCTTGTGATTATTGTTTTTGTTATTTCATCTGTTAGTTTATTTCCCCTTCCCGTGTTCTTATGCTGGTTTGTTTATTTCGATCGTTTTATTTATTCACATGTGTAGTCCCAGCGTCTAGCTTCAGTTTTCTGTTTTGTTTACGTTTATATTCCCCACGTCCCGCTTCCGTTCTGTTTGTTTACATTCCAGTTCCGCGTTGTTCCGTTTCCGCTTTGCCCTTGCTCTTGTTTATGTTCATTATTCTTCCCCCAAATAAATTATTCTTTCCCGCAATTTCACCTCTGCTCGAGTCATTGATCATAACCTGACAGTATTTGGTCAGGTTTGGTTAGTTTCTGCAGCACATATAATTTTTAATTAACAGTTTAGTCTCATCTGGACAGACTACTTTCAGATTTAACAGTTCAGCAATCTTTTCAATCTTCTATACAATCCTTGTGCGGAGCAGATATTGTGTTGAGAGGACAATAGCTGTACAGTCACCAGAGACCAGAAACAATATTCCTATAATATCATGCTAGGTCTGTAAATTTGTGAATGAAATGACTTGCCCAACGGTGTATGCTGCAGTGTTGATACAGCATTAGCTTTAGTTAGGAGACATTGTTTTTACTTCGGTGCTGCTTTGGATAGGTCAGGTGAGAAATTAATTTAATCTTTGGCACAAATGTAATATCCACTTTTAATCTTTGTATGATCTATTCATTCTATGGGGAAACTATTATTCAAACAATTTAAGATTTTTTTTGTGGGGAAACACTATTTAAATGTACAAGTTTGAATTAATTATTCAGATTTTGTCAGATCGCGATCAATGACTCGAGCAGAGGTGGAATTGCGAGACAGAATAATTTATTGAGGGAAAGAATACTGAACAGAACATAAACCGGAACAAATGCAAGCTGAAACGGAACAGGAATAACGCAGAACTGGAACGTAAACAAACAGAGAACTGAAGCGAGACGAGGGGACTACAAACGTGAATAAAAAAAACAATCGAAAAAAACAAACCAGCATAAGAACACGGGAAGGGGAAATAAAGTAACAGACGAAATAACAATAATAATAATAATAAACACAAGGAAAAAAGGAAGTGACAGAAGACCTAAACTATGAGGAATAACTAATAAAACTAAGAACCAAAGAACAAGGAACCATTAAGGAAATAAACTAAGACAGAGAACAGGGGAGAAAAGGATGGGGGAGGAAGCACGGGAAACCGGAGACTACTGTACAGGAAAACCAAAACCAAAATAAATACCAGGACGGGACCAGGGGAGAATAAAGATGGAGAGACAGGACCAGGACAGACAACCATCATGTTGCAATCAAAAAAGTTCGGGCATAAAGCTTGCTGGATATTTGACAAGTCTGCTTGGTTGAATCGGTCCATTAAAATAGATTTTCTTGAACCACTTGGATGCCCTAGAGTTGACTCTCTTTTTCTAGTGCATTGCTAGCTTAATGTTTGTTTTACATCATCAAGCTGTTGGATTTCCCAATTATTTGGATGTAATTTAGTTTCAGTGTTATTGAATTGCCTTGGTGTAATGGGTGAGAACTACTAGCAGGACAACCCTTCAACAGTATGATTCTACCACCACCATGCTTGGAAGTTGGTGCTGCGCTGGTTTGAAAGCCTCCTCTTGACTCTTCCAAGCACTGATTCTGTCAACCACAATCTTGTCTGTCATTTTTTTGACCCACAGCACAGCTGAAACTTCCTACTTTTTATTTAGGTTTTTATTCTTCTTTGTTATCCACTGAATCTTTTATGCGCTTTCTATTGTAATAGTTTGTTATTTTATGTAAAACCTACAATATTTGTTCACTGTGAATTTAATTTAAAGAGTGCATAAACTCATATAGTCCTCCCTACATCCTCACATAAGCATCCCTTTGGTATTTTTCAAAAGGAGCAAGTGGACAAAATATACAATAATATTCAAACTTTGCCCAAAGCTTGTTAAATTTGGTCATACTGCAGCATCTGTGACTCATTTTATAACTTTTTGATGATTAAGGAGAATTGGGGTTGAAAACAAAATCCTTTATCATTTCATTTTTCTTATGCGCTCTTTTCATGAGTATTAGTTCCATATGAGGGCCATTTGGTGACGGAAACTGTCAGATGTTGTCTTTCTACTGGAGGCGGGGGAGAGCTGAAGATGGATTTAGTGCCAAAGTAGAATGTAAAGGGAGCAGGATATGGGTAGCAGGAAATTTATGGAGCCCACAGAGCACGGCTGAGGATTTAGGGTCTTGCTCTGGGCATTCTCCACGGGACACTGAGAATGGTATGTTCTGGCTAGGCCATCTTCCCACATGTGTCCCAGCAGTCTGCCTCTTACTCGGCTGTTTTTCTCTGTGTTTCACACACAATGTTTACGATTTCATCTGGATACCACTACTAGGTTCATCCAAAGCTGCAACTGGACGCCCGCCTTCATGTGCAGTGCTTATGTAATCTGACAGAAATATTCTCTGAATGTAGTAATCCAAGGTCAAAGCTGCGTGAACCATCTGCCATTAGCTCTCTGATTCCCAATTTCTTTCCTTTCTAGATTTAGTTCTACATTTAATCAAGTTTTAGTGTTGATAATTTGAGCATTTTTAAGATAATTTGAGGTTTTTAAGAGTTTAACTTTGAACTTGGATTTAATCGGGGTTTCTTTAACCAGGATAGGGGGAACAAAATGTTCTTCATAACAAAGCATAAAAAACAATCTCAAGTATTTTTTTATGGTGATATTAGAATACTGGGGACCGGACAACTATCAATATAAAGTAAGGATACGTAGGCTACAAATTACAGCATGGCCGTTTTTTAGGTATGTTTCTTCATCTGCTAACATGAACACAGATGACATAAGAAACTCAAACTCATTCCTGTTCCCTGACCCTCTGTGTGCTTGTGACTCCTCTGACTTCTTATAGGCTAAATCAGACAGGAAAGAGAGTTGGACCACTTAAAAGCTTTGGTTAATCTATGGAGTAAGATCCCGGTCAAAAAGGTGTATGCACAACTCTAACGTTGGTATTTTTATTTATATGTCAATAAATTTCTTGTACCCAAAACTCTGCTGAAATATTTGTGAGTGCAAAGTCTTATGAATACCACCTATATAATTGTATGACTACAAACTCTTCCAAAAATTGTTATGATGACATAACAGATCCGCAATCGTATCAAACACAGCCCGCTCCAAATTTAAAGATGGCGGAAGACAGTGGACCCGGAGCGGGCTGTTTTTGATAAAATTACTCTGCCCTGTGACTTAATGTCAAAAATGTTTTACTCATACCCACAAAGTTTAATTCAAGTCCACAGAGAAAGGAGGAGTTTGTAGTCGTAGATATTATATTTGTATTCATAAGACTTTGCACTCACAGCTTTTAGATTCATACTCTCAGACTCACAAATATTTCAGCAGAGTTTTGGGTATAAGAACTTTATTTATTTTATACACCTTTTTGACTGTGTTCTGACTCCATCCTAATTGGACTTTATTTCGGTTTTGTTGAGGTGCAATAAGGCAAACAAAAAAGAGTGAGAATAGTAAATCTATGAACACAGAAGAAGCAGAAAATGATTCAATTAAAGAAAGGTGAGGTTTAATTTGCTTTGTTTTGTTGGAAGCAGCCTGTGAAAAGAGTGAATGCCAGCTGTCAAGGGTGAAGTTTTCATTGTCTTTCAAATAATGAATACAAAATCCCCACAGAAAAAACTATATGTTGATACCTCTATGCACCACAAGAGTAGTATGCTACTGTAAATAAAGGATTAGATTCCTGGACTTTAAACCACTTTTGATCATCTCTGCTCTCCTTTCCATTCACCCTGCTTACTGAGAAGAACTTTAAATGTTTAAGCCATTGTGTAGGACATTGTTGTGCATCATTCCAAACATGAAGAGATCAAATGTGCTTGTAAATACATGTTAACCTTCACGGTGTGTCCTCTTTAAAACCACAACATTCTGTGCAAAACCACACTGCCTGTGTCTCCATGATACACATACACCTGTATTTATAATTGTTATGGTTTAGCTGAACTGGACTCTTCTTTTGGGGTGGTTTTTAATAAGAATCACAGAACGTTATGATGTCCTGGGATGTCAGCTGTCCACTCAGAAAAAAAAGGAAACAAAAAATAAATAAAAAGAAAGAAGGATACAATTTCTTAAACAACTCCAGCAGTGTTACCTGATTGAACGGAACCCAGAGCGAATCCCTCATTCGGTCCCAATTCGCATCACCTTCTGTGTTGTGTGGAAAAATCCAGCCCAGGTTTGATCAGGCTCAATGACATCTCTGTTTGGGTTGTGTTTGGTAGGGGGGTTTTCAAATTTAATTATGATTTGACCAGTGTTTGTTGTTTTGAAGTCAGATGTAACCCCTTAAACTCATTAAACGTATTAACTTCATTAGTGTCGAGCTTATATGTACTGTGTTAAAATATGTTTAATGATTTCATGCTGTTGTTATTGTTGAGGTAGCTCATGTAAAATGAAATAAAAGTAATTAATTTTCAGACCAGCATTGCTTAATTCTTCTGATTAAGCTCCTCGAAACACAGACCGTATCGGAAAATGCAAATTAGTACCAGAGAATTAGAAATTTTAAAAATTCTGCTGCTAACTCAATTCAGATGAGACAAGTGGAATTTTTCTGTTAAGGCTTCAAGAAACCTTTATAACCAGCTATCAAAGACATCATATGTGATAGCTTCACACATTTGGGTCTGTGGACTAAAAAGAACGTTATGTGCTTCAAACCTCTCAAGCTTAAAAACCTTAAACACTATGGTTTTCACTTTTTTAGAGCATAGATATAAGTGTCGGAAATTGATATTTAAAAGCCTCATAGCCCAACAGTGATGTGAAAAGTATTTGCAGCATTTCAGATGTCCTGAATTTTTGCTTTTTAGCTACACTTTGTTGATTCGGATTTGAATTAATTTTATGGGAAGTAGAAAGTTATTCTAACTAACCTTGATTAAACTCATTTTTGAACTGATGAGGTACACTTTTTTTTAAAACTCTCTGCCTAACCAGATAAATTAAAATTACTTAAATAAAACCTGTCTGACAGTGTGGATACAAATATCTAAAATAAATTATCTAAATAACATTTCTCTTCAATTTCTAAGACTTTACAGCTCTAGTTTCAAATACAGTAAACATACAACAGTTGTGATTCTGCGGTAGTGTGATGGTATGGGTTTACTTCTCTTCTTCAGGACCGGGTTCACTTATTATACTTGATAAAACCATAAACCCTACAAGGCAATCATATTTTTCTTCTGTATAAATATAACTACCCTGCAAGTGGCCTTTAATTGGTCAAAAAGTATGTTTTTGTGGTACACATGTTATTTTGGGATTAAATGAACATTTTTATGTTGATTTTTTAATTCTAAAAGCAAACATCTGTGATCTGTATATCAGTCAGAAGACTTTCATTCAATGAGCTGACAGTGTTCAGCGAAATAAACTGTTGATCTTTCATGTAAGTCATGTAAGTCTCATTGTAGCTTCAAATTTACTTTCTGTGTAACATGTTTCTTGTGATCCTTTTGACTATTTAGTTGAGGGTGTCGATCTCCTCAGGACACACCCTCCATCATTACATAAACAAACATTTCGTGATATGATAAAATCCCAAAAGGCATTCAAGCCTGGAGTGGGAAAATACATATAAATAATGACTGATGATACACACGATAAAAGTTTAATAAAATTTATTTTCATAAAGGGCAAGGTCGTTCAGGATTGCTCTCATCCACCTATTAAATAAAATCATGATTTGAAAACTGTTTATTGTATTTACACAGATTTTCTTATATATTGAGATTTTTTTGATGAAGTTTATCTGATGGCAAATCGAAGAAATAGAAGCTAAATTCTCTGAACTCAAGTACTGCTAATGTGATTCAAGGTTATTGAATCATTTGGTAAAATTGACCATAACATTACACAAATCAACAGGCTGGAATAAAACATAATTAGAGTACCCTGGCAGAAAGTATACATAGAGTAAAAGCCATAAAGAGTTTAGTGTGATACATCAAACAGGGGACAGCGGCTTACTGAAGCAGAAACAACATAATTACCGCTGAGCTTAGTCCCAATACAGCCACTGCTCGCTCGTCTCTGTTACCTCCTACATAGTCTCCACATTCTGTTTAATTACCTGCTCCTTGTCACCCAGGGAAGGCGTTATTGATTTAAACAACAGAATTTGGTAGCGCTCATTGTCGGTAATGCTTTTATTCAGTAACGCTACGCCCCACCCACGAGTGGCCAGTGTGATGTGAATGGTGATGAACAGCAGGTTTATTTTGATCATTTGAGGTCAAAACTTCTTATGGATGTGTAGTCACACGCTAACTTAACTTTTCTTGGCTTTTCTTGCTGGTTTGTATCCCCAAAGTTATTTTCCCAGGGTCACCATGCAATTTTGTGCACTTTGATGAAATCGTGTGAAAGAAGAAGAGAGAGGCATTGTCCCATGGCAGACACTTTACTACAGTCTGGGAAAGATGAGGGGCAAACTGTTCCCTTTAATAGTTTAGATATGATTGTAGATGAGACGAACTATAATAAAACAAAAATAATGCAGTTGAGTATCGTGTCATTGGAGTAAGTGGAAAAATACCATCTGGGGCAAAGAGCATCCTTGTAAGGGACACAGCGGGGCAAAACAAACACAACTAAAAAGGTCATTTTGAATTTCATTCACGTAAGTGTTGTAATTGATATTTCTTAAATGCAACATTGTCAGCTCCGAAGATTACCAGAGGTGTAGTTACTACCAGTGACAAATCTAAAAATGTAATCATGACACCAGTCTGGTTTCCATCAGAGGCTGCAGTGAAGAGCCTGTTCACCCATCCTCCAGTTTT
Organism: Orestias chungarensis; assembly: GCA_032876305.1. NCBI lineage: Eukaryota > Metazoa > Chordata > Actinopteri > Cyprinodontiformes > Cyprinodontidae > Orestias > Orestias chungarensis. The sequence continues at coordinate 473,094 of JAVLVB010000440.1, read as the reverse complement.
ACTAGAATCTGTCTTTAGTTGTTTCCTAAATAAACACATGTATCGAGTTTGCAAATCCCCTTTTCACCCTTTCACTAGTAGACTACCATATTTACAATAATAATATGTGTAATTCATAAGGGCTATTAAGCATTATGAATGAGTAAATTACTTTTGCTCTTCTGGTTAAGCCCTGTTTTTCTTTGAGGCTACATCATTTCAGAGCATCTGCAATATAAGAAATACTTCTCATCTATAGACATTATTTTATATTATACAGAAATAAGAATTAAACATGCAGGGCAACAAAGTCATGTTTAATGTACTTGTGTTTTTGTATTATTCTTTTTCATATTTCAAGCATGAGTCTTGTATGCCTTTTTTCTAATGAAAAAAATGTTCTTCCCATAATTAAGAATTCTAGTTTTTATTATTTACTTACTGTATTCATGATTTTCTCTCTTAGATGTTAACACAATTATTCCATTCAGAAAAATCTTTCTTGCTAACAAATGCCTTTAATACAGGGCTCTTCTGTTTAAACAAAGTATTTTCTTCTCTTGCTCAACATTATGTGATTAAATCTAGCCTTTTTAGTTTTGATCCCTTTTAGCACTGATGTTGAAAGAGTGGCTAGAATCGCTGGCTTTTCAAAGCTACATTTCTGTTTCATGAAATAGAAAAGACAATCATTTAACAAAGAAACTGGAGCTTACAGTCAGGTTTTATCTTAAAAGAAGTTAAATGCACTGTTAATTTTTATGTAATTCTTATTAAATAATTTTGATTACTTGCCATAAAAAAGGTATTATCAAACTCAAAGGAAAAATTTATAAAAAGGTGTTGGCTGAAGCCTCTTTCCTCCTACCCACTTTCTGGCCTTATAAATAGCTCTTGCTTAGGCAGACAGTGCCAGATTATTCAAAGCCTTTGTGAGTACATGTCCGGTGTTCTTTGCCTAATTTGTGTTTATAAACGCATTCCGTCTCCTGACCTTCCCGTCTTGCTACTTGTCTATCCCCTCTGGACACTGGATACAAGCCTTGCTTCATCAACCACGAGTATCGCTAGCCCCATGGACATGTCTGCCCACTTCTGCTCTGGATATGGATATAAACCAGTCTCTCGACCAACCAGCCCAGCCAAGTGCTCAGGTTCGCAGCCGGCTTTTGATCCAGGCTGTCTTCAAAAACTGTCAGTTTAAGCTCAGGAAAATGCATCATGTCATTGTCTCTTTGTACTGTCGTCTTCAATAAATGTATCTCTGTTGTAATATATCTAAATCAATAAGCTGTGTCAGTTGATTAAGATATATTATATACATTTGTCACAGATCATTACAGTAAAAATAATTTTTCCAGTTTGCATAGAAAATTATGTTATAATGTGAATATAATAATTATAATGCATAACAAATATAAATATTTATAAAATCTAAAGGACTTTCTTTTAAATAACCACATAATCAATTGTAAACAAAAATGCAAAAAAAGGAGTAATTTCTGCACATTTCGGCATTTTAATCTCATGATAAGGCTGAGCCTAAATTAGAACAACAAATTTCAGCCAAGATGTTGCCTGTTGATAGTAAATGCTGTAAAGAGTACTTAGATTATTCTTAGGAAGATGTTGAATGATGGAAAGATATTAGGATGGATTGTTTTATAAGCTTACCCTTGCTACACTTTTAAAGAAAATGACGGGGGTGTGTGTGAGTGTGTATCTGTGCGTAGAAGTGAATAAAAATGCAAATGACGGTTTATACACAGTTTATTGAAGAAAAAAAGCTGCAGGGGATAGTGGCTCAGTATTAGTGGCTCCAAGATGCACATAAAATGTACAATACGTAATCATTGGAAATGTGGTGTAAATTACATAGTGCGATCATTGCTCTGACTATTTCAAAGGAAAACAAATGAATCACACAGGGTGCCTATCATCAGATATCGTCATCATAACAATCATCAGATATTCTTTTTATTTATGTCTCTCACATTTGTCGCTCCTTAATTACATATTGCTGCAGAACACTGTTTCCAATTCTTTTACTTGTGACATTGTGAGGTAACAGAAATGTACTCCTAAATATTAAGTAGAATACTGTAATCAGTGGAGTTCATAGAGAGGTCTCGTAGAGTAAAAACATGCCGACTGGGATTAATACTTTACTGCCGAATAAGATATGTGGGTCAAAAGATTCCTTCAGTTTTTAAGGACATTTCCTTATTATAATGCCATACTAAAAGCTTTAAATCTCAATGACATGATCAAAGCATCCGTTTTGACAGAAAACTATCACAAATTCTGAGAATTCTGTGTTAGGCTGTTTTTAAAATATCTCCTACAAAAGCTCTAAAGTGCATCAACGTTAAGGTAATCTTCTATATCCCAAGATATTGCTCTGGCTATGAAATAAAGACCAGGAAAAGATGCTTTCAGGATTTAATGACTGGCCCCAGCTCTGCTCAGAATTGAAATATGATTGGAATTTACGGTCATATAACATCTTTTTTTAATTTTTTTATTGTGTTTGTGTATAACGTAAAACCTGTCTGTTTGGTCGATAAGGTTATCAGTTTGAGATAAGTATGTGCTGTCCTCTGTCTGCTGCTGTCCTTTGCTGCGTGTTCTGGTTGGTGAAAAACAGACACACTAAAACGGGCAGCCTGTTGTTCAACCCACATACTGGAACTCTCACATGTAGATGTTATCATATATATAGGCCTTTCACGATAAAAATTTTTGCTGAACACTTAATTGTCTCAGAAATTATTGTGATAAACAATATAATTGATATAATGATAAATTGATATAATGATAATGACATAATATTGCAACTATTTCCTGTCAAAGATCAATAAACTTTATTTTCATTTGAAACTGGTAAATAAAATAAACAATACAAATGCAGTGCTTTTCTACATAAACCTACCAGTTTGTCAGGAGGATTGGGATAGTGACTTTAATCTCCAAAAAGGTTTCACTGTACTTAGTGTTTTCAAACTAAATGTCTAGGCCTGGGTAAATATTAACATATTAAATTGTAATATCCAGAAACTGCGATGAAACATCCAACAAATTTTAAAGTAACTACACCTCTTAAACTCTCACTCTCTCTCTTTATAAATATATATATATATATATATATATGGATATATATATATATACATATATATATATATATATATATATATATATATATATATATATATATATATATATATATATATATATATATATATATATATATATATATATATATATATATATATATATATATATATATATATATATATATATATATATATATATATATATATATATATATATATTAGATTCAATCTAATAATTAAATTACATGTTCATTCAAATCTTTTTTGTTAAATAATATAGTCAGGTTCAACATTGCAACTGGAGTAGCCAGCTGGCTCTGAAGCATCCTAAACTTAATTTTAACTCATCGGAATGTAGTTCTTATTTAAGACACATTATTTTAAGTCTATTAAGAAAATTACCTTTTTTCCAACAGTTGACAAACACATTTTCACGAAGTTTGTGTACTCACATGAATAAGAAAACACCACAGCTTTATATTAATGTTGAGTAAGTTTAATTATATTATTTTTTTTTTCAGTTTAGTTTTTTTTTTAACCTCATATGCCTTATGAACTGTTGGCTTATACCAAGCAGGACAGCCACAATGAAAAGACTTAGTCCCAAAAGGACATGAATCTGTTTGGTTCAAATGTAAACAATACTCCAAACTCCAAGAAAAAATATTTTTAAAATTACTGCTTGACAAAAAGTAAAGTTTTTAATCACTGCTCATGACTTAATAAAAGGAAATACCATAATAGTTAATTGTATTACTATTTCTAATACCACTGCTACTAATACTATTACTACTCCCAATAATAATAAACTATACTCCAAAAAGTCAATAATGTGACTTGCTCTATCTTCAAGCAAGTTTAAATTGTAATCATATTTTTCACTTAATTTGAACCAGTTTTAACAAAATTTTGATATTATTGATTAGTAAATTGAGAGTGAACACTACAGTCTATTAGTGTTAATATCTGCTTGTTCTTTCATGGGTGTCTGTGCATATTGCAAGTGGTTATTGGGTGAGAAGGTCTGAATACAATAATCATGATACAAAGTTGTAACTGAATCCCTAATGTATCTCTATTATTAAAATAAATGTTAAAATAATCCATTGATGAGTGATTTTATGTTTGTTTAATTTTTATTGACAGTAAAGAGTACGTTTTTTTTTTTCCAAAATAAAATCCATTGTACAGACCTGAATAATCTGAGGTGGGAAGTTTGTCACTTGGAAATGTTTTATTTCGAATACAATGAAAATATGTGTGTTTATGACATTTGTCTTATGCATGTAGCCACTGAATTAAACCTTCTCAACAGCGCCTTATCCACATTACCAGATCTGCACAGCAGTCATTTAGCACGCGTTTTCAGTAATTTCACAAAATAACAGACCCTACGTTTTTCAAAAAAAAAATTCATATGGAGTTTAACAACAATCTCGCAATATGATAACAAATGTAAGTAACAAATTTCCATATCAATTTTTGTTTTGGTTTAGTTCTCTCAGCTAAATCCATAAATAAAAAGCAGTGGCTGCTCTGTAGTGGGAGTTGGATTTTTCTTTTCACTCAAAACAAAAAAGCATGGAGTTTACGGCTTGGAACACAATCAGTAAAGCAGAGGGAATGGTACGCATGGCTCATATTCTCAACTGCAGCAGCTTAAAGGATAAACACAGATTATTATTTTTTGTCTATTACCAGCAATCCTATGGAAAGAGCTAAACCAAAAGTGTTTAGTTTTCCTTTCGAACCTCGAAGTCATATTTTGAAGCTTATCCATTTTTAATCTACCTAAAACCACTTGTTCAAAATGTAAAGTTCTACAAATAGGAAAAAGGTAATCCACTGATGTGGTTTGGTTGGGGAATGCTGAATTTAAATAAATTAGTGATCATTAAATAAATAATTAAACTTGCGAAAGATTGTAATTCATTATCCGATTAAAAAAAGATAACAAACACATTTCTCATAAATTCCCACCGACTGAATACCTAAGTGCAATCCCTTTGATTTGGTACCAAGTATTTAGCTCAGACACAACTTTTGTTTCTACTGTCTGCTTGTCTGCTGCTTACTTAATAGGAATTCAGTCTTTATATGAAAAGAGGATTATAAAAATAAAATAAAGCATTTTACTGGATCAAAAAAAAATAATAATCCCAGTTATGTTTTGTTCATTGTTGTTTGTTCTGCAGTCTCTTTTCCAAAGCAATGTCTAATCTGTGCGGCACGGCAGGTTATTGATGTTTTGCTTGGGCTCCTGTGAAACCCTCTGACTCTACATTGTAAGATCTCCTGCCTCAGTAACAAGGCGACTGGAACAGAATGGAATTTGAAACGTTTTAGCCAAAAATGTTTCCATGGTCAAGGTGTTTTTTGCAGAAACGTTTCAGATTTCGTTTTGTTCTCCAACTGCGTGGGCGAAGACGGTCGACTGATCCCACATGATCCCAAACCCAACATAAAAAAATTGTTTTAAGTACAGCGCCATGCAAAAGTATTTGTTGTAAGTGACTTAGTCTTATTGACATGTTGTTATATTACAGCCACAGAAAGATGCATAATAATTCAAAAGGTTTTTTAATTTTGAAAAAAAGTTGTAAATGTCGGATTAATAGGTTCTAAATGTAATAATGTATTGAAGAACCATGAGAAGTCCAGTTGCCTTCCACCTAAGCCTTTTGGATTGCCTACTCAGAGCACCTTCCATTATTTCCTCAGTAGCGCTTGTCGCAGTTGTGGCAGGTTTAAACAGAACGTCCTCTGGCTTTCTTTTCAGTGTCTTTCTTCCGTGAAGGCCTAACAGCTGTCATGTCAACAGATCCTCCCACCTGAAATGTGGATCTTTGCTAGCTTGAGCAATTACAGTGGCTGCACAGTGCTCTCCCAGACTGTCCTGCTACGTTTACTGTTGTGCCAAAGCTTTCTTGCTCTTGGATAAAAGATAGAAAGGTTCTCCATGAGGCGTTTAAATCTTGGGATATTGTTTAATAATCTAAACCTGCCTCTCTACACCATCTTTACTGCCCTCTCTTTGCTTTTCTTGCGTTTCATGATACTGTTTGTTTAACAATGTTCTCCAGAAAACCTCTAAGGCATTTCATAAAACAGGTGTATTGTATTGTATTTACTAGCTCTGAGGACAATTAGTTGCACTATATTTACACTTTTCAAAACGTTATTACACAGTTTGAAAAAGATGTTTACATTTTTCTTCCACTTTACAAACATTTAATGCTTTAAGTTAATCTACCACATAAGATATTAAATATTTTTTGAAAGTAGTTTCACACTAACCATCACGATGAAGTGATCGCTGCGCTGTGTGAGCTGGTGTTTTTAAAAGCATCATCAGGTTTTGCAGTATAGACAAGAGACTCTAAATGTACTGAGCACCATTAGTGATGGATCTGCTTCATGTTATGGATTGCTTGTTCATGCAAAAGCTGGGCAACGAACTGAAATGAAGTAGGGTGAAAATTGCGCTCCTGGGCATCTTTATCTTTCTAAGAGCTGACATGGAACAGCTTGTGTTTGGCGTGAAAGCCGTGAAATGTTATGCTGTTACTGTTATCCGTCGAAAGCCACGTTCTCATTAAATACTCTCCATGTTGTGTGTGTACAGGCTGTGGGGTGAAATAGGGCCCATACTGCCTCATGTGTTGGGATTCCTCTCTGTTCTGGTCCCCGCCGACCCCAACCTTCCCAGCATTGGTGGGATGTCCCAGGTGTGTCTTTTCTTGGCCTTGCTTACTCTCTCCAGCTGCACTGAGGTACAGTGTTACTGATATAAATAAAGTGCAACTTTAATTCCTCCCTATTCCACTTGTTCATGAGTTCTCCTGAGAAGACACAGAAAGCCTCACAAAGCCTCTCCGTTGCAGGGGTCCTTCGCTAGCTCCCTGGAGCTTGTTAAGGAAAAGTGGAGCAGCTACAGGGACCAGTGCGTGAGCATTTCCAATTCCACACCCCCTGCCACAGGTGAGTTAAGGAAAAAAATAAGGTATATCAAATCTCTGACTTACATTACTCCCCTGAGCTGGATTTAAGTGTTATTCTTTGTGTGTTACAGGGTTGGTGTGTAACAGAACATTTGATTTGTATGCTTGCTGGCCTGATGGACTTCCAGGGAGTACTGTAAATGTCTCCTGCCCATGGTTTCTCCCATGGTATCGCAAAGGTCAGTATGGAAGTTAAGTGATGAGGAGGATAGTTCGTGCTATAAGAAAACAATGAGCTGATATCAAGTGAAGATGCATAACAAAGCAAGATGAAAAATGCAGCAGCAGGCAAGCTAAACATCACCTAGCCTTTTAGTGGTAAGAGAAATTGGCCCCTATATCAGAAGAAAAGCACAAAGTCATGGATTATTAATGGCAGACTCCAATAAACAGTAAATTCAAAAAGCTATTTGCAAGTTCTAAAATGAGCAACCTGAGTTTGAGGTTTTTTCAGTTTGGAAGAAAAAAACACACTAAAACAGATTTGTGGAGTAAAAATAATGCCATTTTAAACTGGAAATGTTACATACATAAAAGGAAATGTTCACCAAAAATTCTGATTGTTTAGACGAATTAAGGCTAGACCAAGTAGCTTGGCATTCATAACAGAGCTGTTTGCATTGCTCTGACTATAGTATATAAACTGCTGAAAGGTTCAATTCTTTTATATGACTTGATTCCACTAGTTGTAGTGCGTGTTTTTCGGTACCCACTGAATACACTTACTTAATTACGATGTTTGTAATTTTCAACTGATTGAGCTACTAAAAAAATTGTCCTTATTGGTGCAAAATTGCTACTCATGTTACTCTTCTTTTCTTGTAGGAAATCTAAGACGGATACATAGTTTTGCTTATTAAAACAGGCCACATGCAAAATCCCTTCTTTTTTTTTTGGGACTCCAAAAGCCTAAATGTCTAAACACCATAGACTACACTAAACATCATTAAACAAACCTTCCTAACTGTAAAGGATGGTGGTGGCTGCAACATGCTGTGGGTACTTGAAAGGTAAAATTAATAGAGACAAATCTAGGGAAATCCTGGTAAACAACTTGTCTAAATCTGAAATAGAACTAAGGCTTTGGAGGACATGCTTTGTCAGCAAGAAAAATACATATATTTGAAAACAACATGTCCATTCAGTTTATTTATTTGAATAATATTGTCTTTCTAAGCTGAATTCTGAACTGAACGTTTTGGAGTGGTAGAGTCAAAGCCCAGATTTCAATCATATACAGAATTTATAGCTGACCGTGATAAGGTCTGTTCTCACCAACCTGAGAGGGGGTGAATAGTTTTGCAAATTAGGATTGGAAGAATACTACAGCGTCCAGATGTGCAGCCCTATTCCACTTATATTATTTTTCATTACATTTTTAATTATTAAGCAGAAGACGATTTTCACTGTGACATTAAAATCTGTTTTAAAGTAAATAAAAAATACAAAATGAAATAGCAAATGATTAGTTAAAGTAATAAATAGTTTTAAACACGTAAGGGGGTAAATACCTTTTATTAGCCCTGTTTCTGTTGTAGATAGGTGACCGCATTTAATAAACTACCGTGTCTGCGTCTTACCAGCTCTCTTAGTTTTTATGCAGATTCTTGCACGTTGCATATGCTGATGATTTAACTTTCAGAATAATTTTTCTTTTCAATGAACCTCAAAATATTTTTTTACTCTGTTAGCACATTGTTTTGTTGTTGTTACAGCTTGTAAATTAAACTCCTTCTCAGGGGTGCTGTTTCTACCTGCACTAATGTTGCTGTTTTTTCCTCATTATTAACTTACACTCTTAATGGTTAAATTCATCAGGATAAGCTAAAGTCAAAGGATCTGGATGGTCGGGCTGAGTACGAAGTGGTATTGTCTCATTAAACTAGCCGTTGCAACTGTGGGAGTAGATATTCGGCCTTTATAAAGAAATATTTTTCTCTAACAGCTAAACGGGCTTTTCTGTTATTGACGTTCAGTACAGAGTAAGAGCTTTGCAAAGATCTAGATTAATAAGAATTCTCACAAAGGTAAAGGTTAAGTGGCCCATTTCGTTAAAGGAGGAGGATTTTTCCAGACCAAATAAATTACACATACATTCAAGATCTTTCCTCTGTTTACAATAGACATAAATATTTGCAGTCTTACAGCGGAGTTACTTTTCAAATTTCATAAGAGCCTTCGCAGTTGTATACTGTCAGAACTTCTTGACATCAGCTTCTTTGAAAATCAGATCAAGGATGTGGTGCTCATCTAGTGCCCTTGATACAGTACATTAAATGGAAAAGGATTTGAATTAAAAACCAAGCTCTCCGTGTGTCCTTGCAATTTAATGAAATGAAGGGAAAGAATGAATGAACCTACAATTTGGTGGATAAGATCTGAATTAAATACAAGGTATCTTAGTTTAAATTTTGATGGTCAGTTTTTTGTTACTTCGAATTTGGCTATTGAACCACAAGTCACCTCCGTGTTAATATTACTACAGTTATCAGTGAAAGACAATGGTGATCTCACTGATGATATCACTGATGATATCAGTGTAAAACCTGTGTACAGGAACATGTTTCTGTCATGTCAAAATTAGGTGAATTTATTACAGCTTAGATGTACTTTGTGGTTGTTTTCTTGGTTTACAAGGTTGCCGCAAAAAAATCTACGTAGATGTTGATCTCCATTGTGAAATATAAACTAACAATCTAACCTGCCAAAAATGTTAAACGTGTCTGAACTATCTCTGTATTCAGAATGAGCTGGAACACATTGTGTGTTTAAGTAGTTCATGTGGATCTCTGTTGCGTTGACTGCTCATTGTACTGGCCAGCCATTTCTGTGGTGGCCTTTATTTATGCAGTAGAAAAAAAAAAAAAGGATGTTGACAAAAGCACAGAAAGAATAAGTTTGGTTATGCTCTGCAAGATGTTCAACACATCAGGGCTATCTAACAATGCTAAAGGGTATCTGTGCCTAAGTAAAATACTTTTGTGCTGTTTTCAAAGCAATCGGATTTTTACCATTTGTAATTCAAGCTGTAATATACATGATGGAACTTGTTTTAAATATTTCGGCAAAAACACAAAATTAAAGCCTTCTTATACTCTTCTGGCAAGTATACTTGGCTACATTAAATGGACTAGGTAAATGTGAACTGAATTATTGATCACTAATTACAGGTGGTGAAACAACATACCTTGCAACTTTCTGAAACCTACATTGCGATAAAGTGAAAGCAAACCATACCAGGTTTTCCAAGACAACTCCAATACAAAGTTAATATAAGCTAAAAAAAGCAAGGGACCGTTCATGATTTAGTCGTTCCAATACCACAGGAACATATTTTGAGTATAGAAACAGATCCCGTCCTCCATGTGACATATTATGCATCCTTGTGAACAGTTCAGCGGGGTGTGGTCTACAGGATCTGCAACGAAGATGGTAAATGGGGACAGAAGAATACCAGCGAATGTGAGGACGATCCCGGTGAGGTGTGTGAAATCTCTGTCCGCTAACATTTAGCTTTGAACGTGTTCAGAGCCAGTCGCTGTGACAGATGGTCGGGTTACTCTGGGACTTTCACACGATCTAGAAAGACGGCATGTGAAATCTTCCCATCTGTTCACATAGTAACATTTTCTACATTTTGCTCCGAAATAGTTTCAGTCGTGTGTCATTACACGCGCTGACCACGAAGGTGTGAAGGTAACTGTCTTTGTGTTCCAGTCGGGCTTGCAGCAGCAGTATGGACTCATCCTCGGCAAACTGCGCATCATGTACACCGTGGGATACTCTCTTTCACTCGGGGCCCTGCTTCTCGCACTGGGGATTCTTATCAGCTTCAGGTACAATGTCAATCAAATCAATCAAATAAAATAGAAAATACTTTATTTATCCCAAAGGGAAATTGAATGTTGGAGTATCTCATTTAACTGAGAACATAAATAAATTGGCAGAGGGATTAAGAGTAGTCCGAAGTCCCATATTGTAGATTCTGTGTAGTCAAATCCTATTCTTGCATAGTTCTTATATTTTATTATAATATTTAAAATTGCTATCAGGGTGTAAACTGGACCGAGGGATTTCGTCCCACCTCATGTACCACATGTGATGTGATGACAAATAAAAATTCCTTGATTCCTTGATTCCTTGAAAGAAAACTAATTTCTAAAAAATAAAAATAAATTATTGTAAATACAGACCCAAGGTAGATTTCTGTGTGAATACCAAATAGCTTTATAAATAATTGTAGTAAAAGAAACAATGTCACATAGATATTAAACTGGTTCAAAAAATTGTTTTCTTCTCATAGCCTGAACAGAGCTATCTAAACCAATTTGATGGTCCTTTTTAAAAAAAGCATTGCTTCCTGAAGTTAATAATTAACAATACCATGCCTGCGAGTCTTAACTAGCAGCAAGCATTTGTGATGACTGGCAAAGTGTCTTTTTTGTCACTGTAGAGGATTTTGACTTTGACTGGGAAACTAAAAAGCCTCTTTTTAAACATTCAGATATGAACTCTCTGGTGTACTTTGTATCTTTGTCCAGCTTAAGGTCACAAACGGACAGCAAGATATTCTCTCTTGGGAATTTTTTTGCTACAGAGCTGTCTTTAAACCACATACACCAGAGTCATCTATTTCTTTAAAAATCAAAAGGTCCCCAGACTATTACAAATCAACAGCATGTATGTGTGGTGGTTTTTTGTTGAAAGACTAGTTTTGTACCGTGTATAATAAAACATGCCTGTTACGCAACATTACTTTTTTGTAACCTCTGTACACAGAAAAGATTTCAACAAACCTTGGGGATAATCCAAATGTTTTTTTGGCAAATTTTTTATAATATTTATAATTATAAACACTGTCCATAATGGATGTAAGTGATGCCTGGAGTTTCTTATGATGTTTTAAACACACATTGAACAGATATTAAGCACAAGGTCTGTGCAAAATTTCTATAGACAGGGCATTTAAATTTGACTTTTAAGTTCTTTTATCCTATTCCATGTTGTCAGACATATTTTATTTAAGGTGAGCTGTTGATTCTGTGTTACATGAATTAACATTACATTGTAGTTGCTAGTACACTTAAAAAAAAATAGCCCAGCACACCAAAATAAAAAAAGGATGCAAGGAGAATATCGGAGAATAAGGGGGATGAGGGATAAAAGTAGAGGACTAATATAAAAATATGACAAATGAAAACCTCAAAACATTTCCTTTTAGGAAACTTCATTGCATGAGGAACAACATCCACATGAACTTGTTTGCTTCGTTCATCCTGAGAGCTGTTTCCATTCTGATCAAAGACGCTCTGCTGATCCTCACGCTGGACCCAAAGAGTGACAGTGATGCTCAGACACAGGCCTGGGTCAACATACCAGTAAGAACATTCACATCATGCTCATCAGCTGTTAGCGTTTACTTATGTTTTTAGATGCTCTGTTTTTCCTTCCTTTTGTTATGTGGGACTTTTAAAATCTACATTATTTTATTACAAAATAAACCACTAAAAATAGGAATTAATTTGAACTGTGATTAAGACTTTATTTAATTAAAAAGCACATTAATGGCACCTACGCATATTGCAGTATCTGTTGGAGCAAGTTATGTACATGGGGGTCTTTCCCCCTCGACTGCAACTATTGGCTATACCTGCAAGGCTCTTTTTAGCTCTTCCCTGAACCCTTGGTATTTCTCCACTCATCTTTTTCCAATGTCTCCCATCATTTGGGATGCCCAGATCGATCCCAGCAGCAGTGGCTGTCCGCCACTGCTCATCATTGATCACAATGTCCTCTTGGTTGGCCATTATCAGTTTGTCTGTTTGTATCTGGAAGTCCAAGAGATTTTTTTATGGGTTATTTTCTACCACCTTAGGACATGATTCCCATTGACGTCAAAGTCTGTAGTAGCTACTGGGTGTTCCATTATTCCTTTCCTGCCTGCATCTTCTTGTTGTTATAACTTCCATTGCCATAGTGATAAGCAACACAAGAATAGGCAAATCACACATGTTCTCGGATTTCTTACTACTGCATGCTGCTGTGTGTTGGATGTTGCTCTCAGATATCAACAAATCACTCCTGAGATGAGTTTGACAGTGCATAAATGTTACCAACTAAGGTGTATTTTGCAGGCAGAAGATGCAAAAAAGAAGAAGAGAACAGTTTCTAGAAACACTGACTTATATAAAGTATAAAGATTTCAAAGACAAACCTTAAAGTGTACAGCCCTTGAGTCCTAGGTTTTTAAATTGGGCTTGTGGCCTATTAGGAAGCCGGTTAGATATTGATTACATGGATAGTTGTATCACATAAATTATGGTTGCTAATCAGTTTACTGAGCCTTCTTGGTCTTATTGACTTAGCTTTTTTAATTTTATTGTGAAAATATCTGTTTCTGAACAAAATCAACATATAATTAGAGCTAAATAATCAAAATAGCCCCATATTATCAGGAGTGTAAAACTTAGCTTAGGTTCCTTACTAAAGGCCCGACTTTAAATAACTTTTTATGCACTGTTTTACTGTATTTAAATCAATTCAAAACTGAACTCAAACTAAAATCAGGTACGATTTAATCCTTCAATATCTCGCCTGCTTTTTGCACAAATCCAACTTTTGACCCAACGCTATCCCTCCAGTGATAACATGGATATACATTTTCCACTAATTCATTATTTAGCTCCTCTGTAGAAAGCGTGTCATGATCCGTGTTTTTGGTTATGTGCAGTTCATTATAATTTTGTTGTTGTTATCTTTATTTATATTTAGTTATTACACAATAACTGTTTAGGTTATTTTCTAGTCTTTCTTTTCTCCCTCGCTGTCTGCTCTCTCTTTCTCCCTGTGTGTGTGTGTGTGTGTGTTCCCTCATCTGTTCTCATCATTCACATCTGTTCTAAATTATCTAATCATCTTCTCCACCAATCCAACCCCGGTTCCTCTATACTTAAGCCGCATTCATTCATTCACTCACCGCTGGATCGTCTGATTTCCCTCTTCGTCTCTCTGCGTCATCTATTGCTTGTTCCTCTACGTCTCCCAGTAAGCCTTCCTCTCTTGCTCGCTGAATTCTTTGTCCTGGCTCTTCTCCATCGTCATTTCCCCTGGTACCGTCCTGGTATTCTCTTTGGTTTTGTTTTCCTGTAGTCTCCGGTTTCCTGTGCTTCCTGCCGTGTGATTATTATTGTTGTTATTTTGTCTATTAGTTTATTTCCCCCTTCCCGTGTTCTTTAGCTGGTTTGTTTATTTTGATTTGTTTATTCACATTTGTAACTCCCGCGTCTCGCTTCAGTTCACTGTTTGTTTACGTTCCCTGTCTCAGTTCTGTTTGTTTACGTTGCGTCTCCGCGTTGTTCCTGTTCCGTTTCCGCTTTGCCTTTGTTCCGGTTCATATTCTGTTCATTATCCTTCCCCAAAATAAATAATTTATTTCCGCAATTCCACCTCTGCTCGAGTCATTGATCGCAACCTGACAAAGCGGGCAGTATGGAGTTTTACAATCAAAAAGCTGAAATTAACTTCAACAAATCTTTGCTTCTGAACTTAACTATCCCAACAGTTTAGCATTATATAATTAGGCTGTCTGTTTCTTAACAAAGTCTATGAAAATAATTGCCTTTTATGTGGAGGCTTTCAATATGAACGGATTGTTAATGGTGCTGTAAAATGTGAGGATATGTTCCACTTATCTTATGACCATGTTTTATTTCAGGCTGTGATGTGGTGCCGGGGTGCCATGGTGATGATGCAGTACAGCGTAATGGCCAACAATTACTGGCTGCTTGTGGAGGGCATCTACTTGCACAGCCTCCTCGTCATCACTGTTTTCAGCGAGAGGAAATTCTTCTACATTTACTTGGCCATCGGCTGGGGTCAGAACCTAAATTGTTAGACCGACACTTTGTAACAACAAAGATTCACAATAGGAAACGTACTTTTTTTTTCTGATAGCTAAGTTGCCAGGATAATGTATGGGTTCTTCGTCTTCGATGTTTGTTTAGACTTGAGCATCTGTGATGGATGTAAACATTGAAGAGAGCAGAATAATGAATGGCGATTTTCTGTTATGGCCAGTGAAAGTTTGAAAATATCTCAGACTTTGTATGAGACATTGTCTTAAGAAATTCAATGCTAAATCGAGTGTTGGATCTTTATCGGTTCAATAAGGTGTTTTGTCTTAAATAATGTGATTTTTTTTAAAATATATTAATCACCCCAAGGTGGTCTTTGTAAATGCTTCCTTTACCAGGTGGTATTGCAATATTGGGAGTTTTTAGCTACATTTTTTAGTCATATTGAGAAGTGACTGAAACAATGAGGATCATAGCTGCAACATGGCTTTATACATAAGGTTTGCTTAAAATTCGATTGAATTCAAATGCTACTAATACAGATTTTACTTTAACATGTTCAACACTGCTATCTGTGGCCTTGTGCCAATTATGAAAAAAACAAGGCAGTGATTAAAAACAAGGTAGAAAAATGTAACTTAAAGTTCGGCCTCCGCATATGTTACAGGATTAGGGTTTACAGTTTTAGGAACTGCACTTCTAAGAATTAAGTTTAAGCCTGGCCTAACACCGAGTGGAAATCCGTTACTGGCAACATGGTGGATGTGAGTAATGTTTCTGTAGCTTATAGCAGATGTGAAGTAGGAAAAACTCCCGATACCCATGCATTATTTGTATTTACATACCTATTAAGGATTAATCAAATAGAATGAATATAAATATATTGGCCTTCATTTTTTTTTATCTCACGAGAATGATTCAGTTTGATGCCTGATAATGGCTTTATAAATTCGCTATAGAATAAATGAAATGTCTGTGGTACAAAGATGCTGCTTTAATTGAGTCTGATCGTTTGTGACCTCGCTCTTATTTTTTTAAGGTGCACCTCTCATGTTTGTGTTGCCATGGATCACAGTGAAATATCTGTTTGAGAACACAGAGTAAGTACGTGCAGAGTGAAAGACGTTTCAATGTTGAATCTCTCAGTGACAGATGGTTATTCATATTGTAGAGGATAAAACATGTTTACAGAATCACAATAAGCCGCGCTGTAATACATTCATGTGTGTGTATATTTAGGTGCTGGGAGAGGAATATTAACATGGGATATTGGTGGATTATCCGTTTTCCCATATTGTTTGCTTATCTGGTAAGTCTGTATGTGTCACTCCAGTTCTCTTTTTGTTGTTTGCATGAACGACTGCTGAGTTCAATACTTAAAAGATAGAAGTTGATGGAGGTTATGTAAAAAACAGTGCAGTAAAACGTTAAATGTTGTCTTATTCTACTTTAAATGATGTCAGAGTTTCAAAATAACAGCATTTGTTGACACATTTCTATCAAACTGATCATTTACTTGATTTAAAAACTCTTCTTGGGACCATTACTCACTTGTTTATATTTTATTAAAATGAGTTCTTGCAGCACTAATGTTGGTGTCCTAGGCAACTGTCTAAACTTTCTTTGTCTCCTATATTTTGTGCTACAACAAGGTGACTACAGGTTACTGAAAAAACTCCTCAGCAAGACAAAGATTAAAATGTGTGTGACTGTATTCTCCCTTTATGCAGTAGCAGGATAATTAGCAGCGCATATTCCATTACATTGGCAAAACCTCCTGTGTCTTGCACAAACATCTCTCCCCACAATGAGAGAATCACTCCTCTTATATTCTAGGCACCTCCCACTAAACTCAATCACCAGGACACAAAGACAGGCGAAAAACCTCAGAAATCAAGCAACAAAAAAAAAAGCAGTGAAGACCACAATTCATTACATCTTGTATAAACCTACACATATTGTTTTCATGCTTAATGGAAGGTTTCTGTGAAATAGCTCTTAATTGATCATAATCAATACAAACTCCTGTAACACCTGCAGCCCATGTCACATGATGAATTCAAACACTTCCTATTTAACAAAAGGCAACACCTTTCTACCCAATTTTTTCACACAATTCGGGTATGGCTGTTGCACCACGCACCTTATGAGAGCCTACCTAGTGTGCAACCTTGGCTGCCCTCCTCAAATGGAGAAAGATCAGGAAAAAAAATTGGAGCTAAAGGATGACCAAACACTAACAGAACTAAAAGGATAATTTGAGGGGTGTGTGTGTTTGCCAGCACTGGTGTATGTTTGTATGTGAATTTGTGTGTGTGTACAGGGGAGAACTTGTGTTGAGTTTGCGCTCTTCAAAGAGCTGCTCAGCGTCTTCCCTTGACAGTACAGAAAGGTACAGTTAAAGTATATTCTGCAAAAAAGTGGAAAATTTAGTGTTGTCAACATCTCTTGGTTTTATTGGATAAAATTTTGCCCTTTTAAGATATAAAGACTCATAACAGGAGTCAAGCAAATTAATAATGCCAGGGAGCTGTGTGAAAGCACATGTCCATGTTATAAACATGTTTTATGACATAAAGTAATTATACATAATAAATAATAATGAATGAATGTTACAATTATCATAAATGTTGTTCAAAACTTTCTAATTGTTTTTATTTATTATGCAGTTTGAATCTAGTTCTATGCAGTTACCCTGCACAAGCCTGATTTTTGCCAACAGTACCAAAACCCCTGCTGATTAAATATAACATGAACAACAATACCAACCTCAGACTAAAGCTGTGATCGCACTAAAAGACACGTTGTAGCAAAAATGCTGGCTTTGCTGGAGGGCTCAAATACCCACGCACCATAGGTTACTGTGCGATAAACATGCAAACTCTCTCCTTCATACAGCAAACATGGTACCATAATTAGAACTCCAAAATCTTTAGTGCTGTTTTGTTTGTGCCAACAGAAATAAAATTTAAAAAAATAGCACAAACTGATGAATTGTCTTTCATGAGTTTCTCTACTTTGTATTTTCAACTTTGTTTTCCTAAAAGTTTGTTTTCTGACCCCCATCATATTTCAGATTAACTTCTACATCTTCATCCGGATAATCAATATCCTGATGTCTAAACTTAGAGCTCATCAAATGAGATACACTGACTACAAATTCAGGTGAGACAATGCATTTAAAAAAAAAAATCGGTGAATAGCATGTACAAAAGAAAACTTTGTTTATAGAACTTGAGTGCTACTGAGAAGAAGTAGACAATTTAAAAAACAATAAAATTTTAAAAGTACATTTCTGGATCCAAAACCAAAGGTGTAACTTTGTGGTGTAATAATGATCACACTGGTTGAATGGTGCCAGTACTTTATTATTTATTTTTATTGTGTCAATAAAATTTGTTATCATCATTGAATTATTTCATTTTTTTTTTGGGAACATAAAATTTGATGTTATCCATACCTGCCAAATTTTAATCTTTTCCAGAGTTTGCATTCAAATACATCGGTGTATCTGCTAACAGTAGTGGAAACATTTAAAGGAAGAGGTGACCTGTGCAGCCTCTCCACAGAGAGTCTCTCTCTCTTAAGATATGTTAAGTGAAAAAGTTTAAATACTTTATTCAATTTATGTTCACAGACACAGAATTAAGTAATCCAAACTGACCAGGATTGTGGAAAAATCCTTCTTTGGCGTTCGTTTAATTTAACCTTAGGTTCAGATACCCAGTAAAAAAATCCAAAAATCACACCATGGATAAAAAGATTTAGGGTAGAAAAATGTTTATGATACCTCAGTGAAAACATACCTGTAATATTTAACCATTGTTATCACAGGTTTGACTTTGAAATGTATTTCCATGTGCTATTTATATCATCTGAACTGCTTGTTCATAATATTTTAGGACAACTGCTTAGAAAGTCTGTTGAGGTGGTCGAATTAAGGGCTGGCCTTTTTCACAGTTTTTTTCCCTCTTCTCGTGCAGGCTGGCAAAATCCACACTGACTCTCATACCACTGCTTGGCATTCACGCCATCCTCTTCACCTTCGTCATTGACGAGTCCGTTCCAAAGGGCTCCATCCTTCGCCTCATACGCCTCTTCTGCGATCTCCTGTTAAACTCCTTCCAGGTCTGAGCTCAGAACCTTCTTTAGACAAATGAAATATTTTAACAGCATGGTTTTGTTTTTTTATATAATTTATCTTTATATGCCATTAGTTAGCTTTGAAACAGTTTTGGTTATAGTTACAAAACAAATTTCTCCTCAATAATTCAGTTAGAAAAGTAAAAGTCATGTATGATATACAGTAGATTCAGTAGGTCTAAAATTTAAAAAGTATCGACGGACAGTCAAATAGAAGTAAATATGTGATGGATAAAGGTGCACAAGCAACAGGGGGTACCTGCAGCCTTGAGAACATATTTAAACAAAGCCTATTCAAGATTTTGATGTCCAAGCGAAGGCCTGACTTTGCTTGGAGTCAGAGCTTTCAGAGCCACTACATGCAGGCAAGCATGAAGAGGCTCCGAAACGACTGTGTTCAAGTCACTCTGGGAGAGGAATGAGCACCAACCCTCTAAGGTTAAGAGTGAAGTTAACCAGTCCAAAATCAGCTATGTACGTTTCCTTCTGCTTTACGGGGATGCCTTATTCTTTCGCCAACAAGACCCGGACCTACCAACATTGCAGATAGTACCAATACATGTTTTAATTATCATGCTTTAACTGTGCTTTACTGGCCACCAAGATGGCCAGATTTAGGCCCATAATTCAATCTACGTATAAGGTCCTGTCAAGTGTAGACAAAAGACTCAAAAAGGCAAATGTTCTGATAGCTAGTATATTGAAATAACCTGGGCTTTCTTAAGACTTCAGCAGAGCCACACGCCGATCGCCTCCATGTTGACCTTTTAATGGATAACATTTGTTTTAAAAATCTTTTGTGTAATACTGATTTATTCTGATAAACAAAACATTTGTTTCTAGCTGTTACTTGGTTTCTTCAGCTAAAAAAAAAATATTCACTATTTTTGTACCTGTATAACAGTAAAACAAAAAGCTACAACTGTTTAGAGTCCAATGTTCCTACACTAATCTTCCACAGCTTATTAACTCATGATTAACTTTGAGTTATTCATGCCAACACAATGGCTCTTTCAATTACTTACAGGGTTGATTGAATTAATTTATCCGTAATGTTACTGCAAGAAGGCCAAAAACCAGTGAAAGTGCCACAGATGCAGATTGAGAAAGGGTGAATATTATATATTTTAGCAATTTCCTCTTGTTTGTGTAAAGTAATTCATAACTGTGTGTATTGTTCAGATTTAATATCCAACTCTTGTTTCAGGGCCTCCTGGTTGCCATCCTGTACTGCTTTGTTAATAAAGAGGTGAGGTGCATTTGATGCTTTTGCTTTCATGTCAGGCACACTCTAATTAGATCTTTGCCATTGTTGCATTGCTTTATATTTGTGGAGAAGAAACATTTGTATTGCTTCAAGTACTTATTGCTTCTTTTAAAAAGCTCAAAGATTTTTAGGT
Source organism: Orestias chungarensis (assembly GCA_032876305.1). NCBI lineage: Eukaryota > Metazoa > Chordata > Actinopteri > Cyprinodontiformes > Cyprinodontidae > Orestias > Orestias chungarensis. The sequence continues at coordinate 452,605 of JAVLVB010000440.1, read as the reverse complement.
CTGATTTCAAATAACAATGTGCAACAATAGTAGACCTCTAAGAATCTCCGCTTTTACATGTAGTCGCTGGCAAATATTCTTCGTCTTGCTAAGTAATTCTGTTGTTTGTGGTCCTATGCTTTTCTGATCCAATCTTATCTCAGGTGCAGTCTGAAATGCTGAAAAAGTGGAAAAGGTGGAAACTAGGAAAGGACATGGACGAGGAATACCGCATCACCCACAGCCAGACGCCGCACGTTAAGAGCGGCAGCATCGCCACCGGGAATCTGACTGATCTTCAGGATACCAACGCCACGGACCCAAGCACTGACTCACTGCGCATCAGCAAGACAATATGCCACCCGTCCTGCTCAGCTGCGCCCGAGGAAAACCGCAGACTGGTGGTCTCCTACAGCAATGGGACGGTCAAGAGTAGACAAACCCTTCAGTTTACCCTTCCACCTCAGAGAGGCACCACCAGCAGTTCCAGAACCAATACGGAGGACATTTGTTTGGAGGGTTGGGTGCCGTACCGCCTACACCCACAGGAAGGAGATGAGACGAGAGTCTAAAAAAACAGCATACCCAAAAGAATTTTACCACTCAAAACGCTCATCTATTTAAAAATCGTGCACAAACATAACAACCCAAGGGGAAAACATATGCAAAAACACCCCATATAGATCATCACCTTCACTGACACAATAAAAAGAAATAGACCATTATAAGCTTCTTAGGTTTATTGTAGTATTTATTGTTTTTAAAAGACCGTAAGAATGGTTTAACGATTTAAATTGTGTGTGATTTTGCAGCATGCGTGTCTCTGTAACTAAATGCATACAGTTTTAACGACCACCTTTCCAATTTTAAACCTCTACTGCTACTGTCAACACGAGGACTGCGTGGTTTTTACTGGTTAGTTTGCAGCAGTTGACACCCACTTATGGTACTCAGTGGCGGTATGAGCGCAGACTGCAGCAAGCACGACTACTTTCTGATTTTAAGTGTAATTAGAACAGCAAATCTGAGGTGTTCACTCGAGAAAAATGAATCGTTGGATTTATATGTTGAGAGTAAAAGCTGGTCACACTGAGCAAACATCGCTGAAGATGGGTGCTTTCGTTTTCAAATAGACTTTGTGATTCCGTTAAAATAAACTTTGGTTTAAAATAACGGTTGCCAAACAAAATATAATAAGCATTTTGCATCAGTTGGGTTCTGCATCTACCATTTTTCAAGCCTTGTTTGTCTTTTATAATAATGGGAACTTTCGATTCATCTTTTTTTACCAGCATTTAAGACCAAATCGAATTTAAAAAAAACTGTTTAAATCGATTGAAAGTATTTTGTCATTGCATGTAATTTGCTCTTCATTTAATTCATATAGTGCTTATCTTAAAGTCATAATTTTCACCCAATTAGTAATATTACATGAAAGATTCACTATTACTTCTAAAAAAAAAGCTCACTTTATTTTATGCAGATGTATTTAATGTATCTTATTAAAATGAATGTAATTCTCAATTGCTATTATTGCACCGCCGTTTTCTATGCACCCATATTTCTTACTTTCGATTGGATGATAAGAAACAAAATGCACCACCAAGTAAAGATGTTCAATTGATAAAAAAAGATTTTCTACTGAAGATTTGGCATCCAGGTAAATTATGTCTGACCTAAATGTTGTGATGTAACTATAAATAGTTCATTTCTATGTATTTATTTTATTCTGTCTGCAGTTTAAGTCAGGGATCATATTTATTAAATGTAGAATCACTTTTATTATGTTACGCTATAAGAAATGAGCCACCAAGCATCTTTAAAAGTAAACAATTTTTAACAGTATTGTATGTTTTATCTTAAGTGTTTGATTGTAGTGTGTGCACTGTAAATATTAGTATTAAGTGATAAACACGACAACGGTGATTACAGGTGGGTGAAGAGGCTAATTATTTCGTCTAGACTAAACTAAATACATTGATATATTTTTATGTTTCAATTTCCTTTTTAAACTTCAAATATTTGTCAAAAGGTATCCAAATTGTACAAGGTTTACAAGATTTTAAAAAACAAAAAGTTTTGCTTTAAAAACAAACTGTGTCAGATTTGTTTTGTGAATCCAGCTATAATAAATTCTGTCAGTGAGGAATTGTTCTACCCATACAGTATTTTTCTAACATCCTCAGCACACTAACAGATACATTTATTATGCTTGTGGCATTTAGGTGAAATATCTGTAACAGAGTTGTTTCAGGGTAGCGCAAAAATGTGCCTGCTTAAAATCTATTAAAGATGTCATTACGAATCAGAATCTTCAGAGAAGACAGTCCTACGGAGAAGTATTTACATCTTACAGACTTCATCTGTTTCTGAAACTGTTGAATTTTTCTGCTAAACAAAGATAAGTTTTTTTTCACAAATTCAAAAGTCTGTGAAATGTCAAAAACCTTTCTCAGGCTCTGTTATCAATTCACAAAAATTACTAGAAGAATGGTGATTGATGAATTATGCAGCAAATCAGCGAACCACAGTAGAACAATATGTGAAGCACTGGAGGCCTGACATTGTTAGGGTCAAAGTTCATCAATCAATTCTTTGAAAGCTTAGCAAAAAATGCACAAAGGCCAGTTTCACATTTACCACAAATGTGACACAAAAGACTACAAACATCTTCATGTACTGTTTAGTGACGTATGGAATGAGTGACTCTCATTACATTTATCATTAAATTAACACGTCATTAAAAAACTAACATGATGTTGGCTGTCCAACATGCTGTTAAAAATTCCTGGCCAGTGATTGCTCTGATGCTCTAGTGTCTGGAAAACACAGATATTCAAATGATCAGAAACAATAATACAACAGCAAAAACATTGAAATGTAAACACGTATAAGTCTAGAAAATAGATCTAACCGCTGTTATTGTACACTTTATGCCCTTTGTTTTTGATCAGGTTTTTTTTTAAATCTTAATATCAAACTGACATAGTTGTTGGTCCGCTGCAATGTACAGTGTGTTCTTTTAAACCACAGATGATAAAACAGATGCACATCCTGCATGATCCTGCAAACCGGAGGTTCTTATTGAACAGATGGACAGTGAAACAAAAGTGGCTTTACAATCAACAATTGATTCAAATACTCTGACAAGACCTATAAAACACAATACAATTATCAGTTTATTTAAAATGATCAAAATTTTCTTTAATGGCTGCTTTGCAACATTAAATGGCTTTGAAATGCGATTAGTTCCTTTAGATAGCATATGTGGATTTCCTTTCAACATATTTAATTCCTCAGAAAACATTCTGCTGTATGATGTCAAATCAGTGTCTCGTGTACACTAAAAGTAAGATAACCTGTATGTCCAATGTAATCTATAAAGGACCTAGATAATTATTTTCTCAGTAAGACTGCGATAGATGGTTTGGTGAGCTATTATGATTATTGTTTAACATTAAAACACGCTTTAGAATCTGTGATGCTTAAAATACAGTTAGAGATGATGAAAAAGAAACATTCCTAACTTTATGCACCCTTCTGATGGATCCAAAGATATTTTATAAATCACCAAAACAAAACAGAGTCCTGAAGCATAGAGTCTTTTTTATTCAGTATTTATGTTTACAGAGGAATCAAAAATAATAGGAAACTCTTAAAATAAGTGACTGGAAATATATTTCCTTTGAAACACCTGTGCAAACATAATAAAATAAACTGGATTAAAAAGTTATACAATTTCTAATTCCGGAGTGTAAAAAAAGTGCAACATTATTTCAAAGGGAGCCAAAACAATATTGTTTCTGCATATTGAACATCCAGGTCACTTGATGCCACAGGGGACTGTGATAACTATCAGCGGGCTGTTTCGTTGGCTTTTATAAACTTGATGCTGGACAAGCAACTTTAGACAGATTCTAAAGCATTTGCATCCAGTCTGATGGATTCTTTTCCAAAGGGAAGAAAAAGCTCTTGTAGAGAGACCATTCAAGCTGGATGGATTTTTACCTAGTACTATTTTTTTCCAAAATGGGAGAAACTGATTACTGTTAAATATTTAGATTTAGCAACCAATGGAAGGTTGACAAGACAAATTTTATATGTTCTTGGTAGTTTAACCTTTTTATATAGCCAAATCAGTGTCACAAACAACAGATGTGTTCTACACGGTTAGGAGAAGTAGTCAATTTGTCCTCCTGCACCCAAGGTTCAGAGCAGTATTACTATGTGAGAAGAGTCTTATAACTAAAAGATCTGCCTTCACTTCTGCTTCTGTAAATTCTAGGAACCGTCAGTGAACCGTTTTCGTTCTGAGAACAAAGTGCTGTTAGAAACATATGGACCAATCATGTCACTGATGTCTTAGGGAACTACTATTCTTTAGAGCTTTATATGTGACATGGATAATCATATTCTGTAATTGCCAATTCATTCACCTCAGGCACCATCCATTAAAACCAGGTGAATAGAGTTGGCAAACAAAGGGCGACTGTTCTGCAGCTTTCATAAGCATTGCTGCTCAAACACACCTGAATGAATGATAGAAACTCCAGAAGAATGAAGTTTATTGTTATTTTTTATCGGTTGAGCTGTTGGTTCCATTTAAAGTTAAAGTGTGCTTCCATCCATCCATCAATCAATCCATCCATCCATCCATCCATCCATCCATCCATCCATCCATCCATTTTCAATGTCATGTATTTATTCTTATAAAAATATAAAACGTTGTGAGTAAAATGCATACTTTTGCAAGCCCCTGTACATACTGTTTATCTTTTAAACATTTCTAATCAAGTATTGCGCACTTATGAATAATTTTTTACTCTTATTTGGGAAACTTTTTGAGTTTTACTTGATTAAGAACCTATTAAAGCAGTTTTACTACTATTTAAGTACTAACTACTCTACACACCTCTAATTTGAGTCTGTATGGGTGTTTTCCTTCCCAAATTAATAATAGAGGGACTAAATTACAATCAAGGAAAAATTTTGTGATTTTTGGATTTTTTTAGAGTAATTGTTATGTTAAACGTTTAAAGTGTTTTTGTTAGTTCAGATAAATATAATATTTATTATTATGGTGAATAAAATTGTATTTTTAGGTATGATGTTCAAATATTCAGAAACTCAAAATTTCAATTTAATGAAAGATGTGAAAGCAGTGCATTTTTTTTTTACTAAGATGATTGACATATTCAAAAGCAAATGTCAGTAAAAAATATTTAATAAATTATTAAGTAAATTCAAATCTAGTATTTCTCAGAGGATCCTTCACCTTTAGCAGCTGGGAGTGGAAAGTCTAAAGGTTCTGAAATTAAAGTCCTGCATATTTCCAATGCATACGTGCCGGATTCCCAGGCGAACTCGAAGTTCCAGGTTCTGGCTCTGTGCCTCGGTAAAATAGCAGACTTCCTCTCAGTTCTAACGAATGGGAAGTTTCATAAATGAGCAGCACAAGTTAGAACATCCAAATTTATAGTGAGTCAGGACAAAGACACTGTGAGGATCCCGGTTGAACTGAGATCAATCAAATGTGACAGCCCTATTGTGGAACGCACTTAAGTCCTACAACACTGGCTGACGTTTACGGAGTAAAAGAAATGAAGGAAGAGGAAAAAAAAATGTTCACATATGTGTGAGCGCATGGAGAGATTATGGGTGGTATTGATATTACATAAACACCATAGACACGCCTGGTGAGCTCAGTAGGAATCAGGTCAGTGTTAGCAATCTAACCTGCCAGAATGGGATTAGAGTTGTAGGCAATATGGAAAGATTAAATCAGTCTTTATACTGTGGTCGTTTTCCTTCCACCTTAAGGTAAAACAATAGTAGAGCTGTAATCAGCAGACTAACATCTGAGCAAAGTTTTTTTTTGTTTTGGTGCAGTTCAGATTTGAACATTGCAGCCACAACAGCTTAATTAAGAAAGGGAGCAAACACTTACTGCTAACACCTAGCTCCCACTTTTTTGCCATTAAAGATGGCATTAAAGTTCAAAATAGGATGGCAAACCTGTTGATATTGATTAAAGTAGGAAGACTTGTAGCTGTAATGATTGGGGTCCCAGCAACACAATATTTGTTTTAAAGTTCTATTAATATTGCAGCATGTTAAAGGTTTTTGGCAGGTTTTACACTAATAATATGTCGGCAATTGCCCTGGCCATTGAAAAGCGGCTGGGAGCGTATGAGGCGTCTGGAGAGCGACCAACACTCAGACTGAGATGGCGAACCGTAAACTGGATGTAATTCGTGTACCGGATCACAGGCTGGCTGCGGGTTCTGGACTCCCTTACGGAATGGTAAAATCTTGGAGGAAGTTAGTCTCTCAGACAGGCGGAAAGGTCCAGATTCGGCTGATCGGACTCGCCATCGAGAGACAGCGGGACTCAAGGTAGACAGAAAACTTAAAGTCTGCCTGACCCAAAACAAATCATTGTTTCCCTGATTCGGCTCCCCGGGGCGACCTTGACGGTTTGCTATCTTCAACTACTCCTGGAAACTATGTAAACAAGCTGCTCCTTTCCATTGCAACCCTACCCACCCCTGACATCTGTGGAACTGTTTGAACTGAATAGACCTATGTTATCATCGAAGGACAGGGCAGCTCACAGTTCACAGACCTACACATACACTCACACACATTGATACCAGCTCTACATACGCCTTCATCCTCATCTTCATCCCATGGCTCTGTTCCGTCGTGTAGTTGTTCCTTTTTTTTGTGCAGAGGTTTTTTTGGAACTTCAAGCTGTATCCTGTCAAGGATAAAGTGTGAATTGTATTTTTTTTCCCCTCATCTTTCCCTATGTGTCATTTTTCCTTCGTCCTTAAGGACACGACGGCGGCACGCCACAGGTGCAGCGGCTACGGGTCTTCGTCACCCTGTAATTTCGTTCGTGCTCATGTACCCCATGTGTTGCGAATGACAACAAATTGTTTCTGATTCTAATTCTGAAATGTTTTGTACATTTTAGAAAGGTTGAAATAGCCTTCTAAAAAAGCATCTGAAAGCATGAGTAGATTAAAAAGAATAAAAAATACATGTACCTACTTAAATAAACTTTTGTTTATTGTGTTTGTAGTAGAAGGATTTATTGAAGAGATTTTGGCGAAACAAAGTAAAAGGAACAATTTAGCAGAAGATCATAGGGATTTATGGTGGTGAGGTGGAGATGGACATAAGGTAGAATAAGCCACACAGGAATAGATGGAGTCAGCAGAGGCAAAAAGCAGCGGAAAGAGACGTGAACCTGAGGAAAGATCTAGTGAGGAATGAGAGGAGGTGACAGACTTAAATGCTTGTAGAGTGAGTAATGGTACAATGGGGAAAAACTGATTGCAAACAAGGTGTTGCTGCAAGCGAAAAAGCAGGTTGGGGGAGAGAGAGAGAATGACAAAAGAACAAGCAGAGAGGAGTGAAAGTCCCAGGACAAGCAAGACAGACATACTTAATACAAAACAAAACACAAGGAATAAAAAAGATCTAATCAGACATAACTAAGGAATTGACTGCACTAAAATAAAAAAAATAAAAAGAACTAATATAAGCACAGCAAGTAAGACAAAGACTAATGATAATGAACCCAGGACCATGATATATTTCAAAAGCTTGTCAAAAATGCTTACCTTTATTTGTAAAAATTTAAAACATTCATAATCTGAGCTAAATGTAGTATGCAACTTTATTATTGGAAAATTGATTTCAATGGACCACTTTGAGTTTCACTTGAAGAACCATCATCTAGAGTTTATCAATTGATTTCCAGAATACTGAAATAACATTAAGGTAAGCTATTACACCTTCAATGAATCCTAATGGAAATAATCTTTTGAAATTTGCATTGTTGCCCTTATCATATACTTATGTATTGTATTACTAAACAAACAAATAGTTTGTTTGGTACTGTAGCTCAGATAACACATTCAAAGGCAATACAGTCACATGGAAAGTTACCTGAGATCCATCAGGTATTTTAACTGGAGCGCCTAAAGAAATATGCTTTTATTGAGAAATGTCAGCCACAAAAAAACCAACACTTTCTAGGAAAGCAAGAGTTCAGCTGCTTGATATTCAAGCACCTATAGAAACCTCTCTGATATGAGGTAGAGCAGCAGGAGGAGGTACAGGAAAGCTGCAGAATGATGTAACATCTTAGAAGCTGGAAAGAAGGAGGAAAGAGGGCAGTTTTCTACAAACACATTGGGCAGAGTTAGGAATTAATAATTTATCCTTTATAAAGGCCCTTTAGAAACATGTTCTTTGCTCTAGATGGCAGAGCACACTGACATGTAAGACTGAGGTAAGTTGTAATGTACAACCTGACTAGTGTTTATATTTGAGAAATAAATATAACTAGGCATCGGGTACATTTTATGAGGAATTTGTTAAGCAGGCAGTTGATTAATGTAAAAGGCCATCATTGAACTTTAATTGCTTGAGTGTGAAGAAGTATAATGCCAAGCAGAAAGTGACGCCAAGGAAGCTGTTTGGGTGTTAATATAACAGTTTGTTTAGAGTTTTAGGGTACAAAGTGGTACAAGGTAAGTACAAGGAATTCACTTGTACTTAAAGCACATTACTGCAACTAAGTTGGTGTAATGTGACTTAGTTAGTTTGTCAACCATTGAACTATGGCTAGATAAAATTGAAAAACTACAGAAGAAGCCGTCGAGGAGAATGAGTGCTGCAGCACAAGGAGTGAGTGAATGTCACAGTTACAATGGTAACAAGGGAAAATGTTTTCCACCAATTCCTTTCAAAACAAGGTCAACAAGTCTTCTAAGATCTAAATTAAGGCAAATTGTTCACTTTTTTACTATTTCTATATTGAGTAATTCAATGTAGTTCACTTTATTTTTATTTTTTACAGCACATCTATTCAAGGCACTCTACAAGAAAAGGGTTTTTTTATACAATCATTTGCATTCCTAGTTATCCTAGATATTGAACAGAGCAAACCATTCGGTTTTCTATCTATTTAAGTTTTCTATCTATTTAATCTCTGCAGATTGCATCGAATCGTTGACTTGCACCATTCACTCCTGGACAAGCATGCAGCGACAATAGACTATCGCTCATGTTGAGATGTTGACTTTACTGCAGCCATTCATTCTACCACTAAACAGTTGAGAAGAAAAGCACCCATTTCACAGGAGGAAACACTCAGCAGAACCCGGCTCAAAGCAAGAGCTGAAGGTGATGTTAGCAAAAGAAAGAGAATATTTAGTTTTTGGCACATTATTCCAGCTGACTGGCGCTACCAGGAAGGTGTCACAGCCAAACAGAACAGAACACCAAGTTTAGTTTCTACAAAGAGAAAAACACTGAGAAAACAAAAGGGTCACCGTTGAAATAGCAGCAAATGATCCAAATTGGAGAGTAGTAGAAGAAGAAGAGGAAAAGTGTTTAGTATTTTCAACAGCAGCCAAAGGGCATAGCGGCACAACTACAGATAGCTTAGAATGACCTAAACCCTTAGAAAGAAGACTTAGAATTAGCACTTTGAATGAAAGATCAAAAACCCATAAGGTTTAATTTACATAGCTTGAGCAGAGGTGTTTTATCTCTGAGTGAACGTTTCCCAACCACTCTGTTCTCATTGGTGATTTTGTCCCTGATGAGTTAAATATGCTACAACAGCGCAGCTCAACAATCTGATTTATTGTACTTATTTCCTGATCCTGAGCCGCTCTGGCAGTATTGGATGATAAATGGCTCAGTGATATTTAATGTCTGTAACAGCCTCCAATGAAGACAAGGACAAATGTGGGTTTTGTTTGACATTTGGCTCAGGCTTTCATAAAAGCTAATAATGTGCCAACTCATCTGTCAGAATGCTGAACCCCATTATCAGAGCGCAACATGTATTTGCCTTAAACACCATTGTTGAAATAGATTGAACTTGCACTTTGTGTCAAAGATGTACTTGACTGTAACGGTTCAAATAAAGAGCAATTGGAGGTTACGCTTTAGAAGAAAACATTTATTGAAAATACAGAAAAATATTTTTTTCCCCAAAAATGGGAATGCTGTTCTTCATAGGTTGCTCATACATTGCCATATTAAAGTCATCAAATTGGCTTTCAAACCACTTTAGTGGAGCACCCAGGTGCAATCCAAGAGCTTGCTGCTTGCTTTCAAAGCAATTTTTGAAACAAATTTAGACCTATTCACATTATCCTTGCCCTTCAGTTGAAAAAATACAGCTTGCTGCACCAGCTAAAAGACAGCTCATTGCTATAGAAAGATGTACCGAACTGTGAATTCTAATATTGTGGAAGGAAATTAAAGCATTAGATCATTTCAACAGCCCAACCATAAGACTATACCGCTCTAAAAGTTAGGGTTTCCTCTTTGTTGGGAATTTGAGTCACCTCTAGTCATCATCTTCTTAGAGCAGGCTCATTTGTGAACAACGCGTCACCACACCAAGGAGCTAATTTGTCTGAAGATGGTAGGTAGGGATGCACAACAATATAAAAACATAAAATAACAATAAAATTTGTAAATATTACAAAAAGATTATAGATTGGGATTAAACTGCTGCTTCTTCGCATGTTAAACCCACCCTGCTCATAAGCATTAAGGTTTTGGCAACAAAAATCAGATGTTGCCGTCCAAAACAATCCCACATTCAAAATGTTGTTGCCGATTAGATTTTTAATAAACATTACTTGAAACATTGTAGCGCACCATGAATAATATGTAAAAAGCAGTTTCAAATGCTGTTCAGCCCTAGTAAAAAAGTGTTCATATTTTGATGGCGTTCTAAAAGTTAAAGCAATATTTCTTCAGGATGTCCCCTGAAACCTTTTTCTTTTTAGAATCCCTATCCTTATCTCCACATGCTTTGATTTATACAAGCCACTGAGAGTTGGATTTTTAAGTCACAGATTCCCAGTCTACTGTATTCTTCAGAGGGTTTGTCTGGAGAAGTTAAAGTACATAGTTGAAATGGCTTAAAAGGCTACATAAAAGATGTAACCTGTTATCAACCACACTGACATTTTTTATAACCTTTCTACTGCTAAATCTGCACCCAAATGAACTGCTGCAGATAAACCCTTTTTGTTGTTTTTTTTCAGCCCCAATCACACTTTTAAAAAAGCTAAATTTTTTACATTTAGCACATTTTTTATGTATTGAAAAGGAAGGAAAAAAAACTAGCTTGTAATTTAAATATATATTAGTATAAAAGCTCTAATTTCATTAACACTGCAATTCACCAATAAATAAAATAGGCAATCATTTCAAATCCCATATACAGTCGCTTTTTTTCTACAAATAGTTTTTCTTGGGATGCATTTAATAATTGCTTTAAAACTACATAATGCAAGTAAATCCATAAATTTGTTAATATGTTAGGAGAAAAAGGAGCACTCGTTTAAAGATATAACCTTCTCCCTTCATGTTTTCTTTCGTTTTCCAAATAATATCTGCTGGATTTTGAGTTCGACCAAAGCAGAGAGAGACAAGAAAACTCGCCTGCTAGGCTGTACCTTAGGTTTTAGTCATGTTCCTCAGGTGACAGTTGTGGTACAGTTCCTTTATAACAAAGATTGAACTGCTGCCGGACTCGGTGGACGGATAAACCAAAGCTGCATATTTTGTTTCCTCTCTGCTTGTAGCATTTTTTAATTTACTACAGCAGTTCAATTTATTCAAAGTCAGTAGTTGTGTGGGCAACTTAATGATTTTGTGTTTGTGACTGGGTTCTTCCTTTAGACAGCAAGGAGAATTGTGAGGAAAGAAAATACATTACTTACACAAGAGGCTAATATTATTATTCAAAAACAGGTGCATTTGAAAAAAATGTGCCTGATTATGACATTTGATGATGACGTTCAAGGACTTCAAAATATAATTACTTGCTTTCTCTTCTTTCATCCTCTCGCTTATGACTTACATAACTCCCCATCTCTGCAGAAAATTAAGTGCTCTCATGAAACATTTGGGGTACGGTTAGTAGACTATGAAGACCATGAGATTTGATGGGAGGGTAATGCAAAAGGGGAATTTGAAGCTGGAGGTGAAAAAAACCAATTCAGTAAGCTAAAAAACTGCTGAAACTTCAGACATTTGGAGGACTTGGTGATGCCTGATACATGAAAATCTGACACATCGCTTTACTCCAAGTATAATTAAGAGGCAGACTGAGGATCTGGAATTATAATCAGAAACTGAGTATTAAACTTAAAAGATTCCATGAATCTTTCCAGGAAGGATAACTGGAAAGCACCAGAAGCGGATGACCAAAACATTTGCAGGGAAAAGCAGGTTAGTGGCTGCTAATAATCCTGATGACATAAGAAAACTCAGAAACAAAGACATGGAGACAAAATGGAGTTTTGGTTTCCAAACAATGACAGTCTCCAAATAACATAAAGTCGTGAGTTAGCAATGAAAAGTCAAGAAAAGGCAGGGAAATACAAGCAACAAGGAAAGAAAGGAACTGTGGACATCTACTCACTGTAAGAATTTCAAAAGTCTGCCGTGGTCTGCCTGCAGGAAATTGTATAAGAAAGCAGATGTACAGGTGCAAAGCATGAGCTTTATTTCGCTGCAGACCAACAACAGGTACACCAGACGATTGTAGAGCAGGAAAACATGAGAAAAATGACAAATGTCTTAGTATATGAGAGAAACTGTATAAAATGCATTCAATGCATATGAGATAAAGGAGTTTGGTAACCAACAATGTAGTGTTAAGTGCCTTAGCCCAGGTTTGCGTCAGGCTGAAAACCTTGTTGATGTGTGATGGTTTCT
>JAVLVB010000440.1:411445-426184 GCA_032876305.1 Orestias chungarensis | reverse complement strand
GTTAAGTGCCGAAAAACGGCGGAACAATAATAATAATAAAGAGAAACAGGAAAACAATAGTTGAGAATGCCATAATGCATTCTCAACAATAAAGAGAAACAGGAAAACAATAGTTGAGAATGCCATAATGCATTCTCAACAATAATAAAGAGAAACAGGAAAACAATAGTTGAGAATGCCATAATGCATTCTCAACAATGACTCAAATGAAGTCTAACGAATGTATAACAAGATGTGATATTTGCTAGTCAAAACTAAAGCGTTATTATTTGTAATGTGTCATTAGCAATTCCAGCTAACTTTCATGCTAGCATTGCGTTAGCCTTTTGTATTGTTTTCACGGGCTCCGCCCTTACTTTGTAAAATGTAATTGTGTTAGTGTAATAAATGTTTGTTAGTTAAATAATTTCATTCAGGTAATTATATTGTAAAGTCATGGTTATTGGTCAAAGCTGTCGTAAGTTGAAGTCATACAGATGACAAAATTATTTAGTAAAATAGCAATACTATTACAAAGATGGATAGGCTCATTTATTTTATGGTTTTATTTACTAGCGATAGAAGAATGTAAGAAGTGTAAATGTCTTTAAAATAATGTTATTGTAATGTACGTGTGTTATAAAGTTAACCATGCTTTATTAAAGTCAATTGTAGCAGAAAGCCAGAGAACCACAGAACTGACTCCGTCTCACTTTTATTAATTCAGTGTAATGTTAGTCTGTCACCAATCCTCCCCACTCAAATATAAACTGCTAACGGTGATCGTACCTGCCCGATACCTGCAACAAAAACACAATACTAACAATAATAATAATAAACATAAATAACACAACTGCTAGGACGTAACTAAATTAACCTAATGGCGCGTCCGTTTATCCTTCTGACTCGGACGTCCGAGAACGTTGCCTAGCTACATCCCCGGAAGTCCGAAATACAATCTGATGTTTTTCTTTCTTTCTTGGATGAACTCCAAAGAGACCGAAGAAAATTTCCGACTTGGATTTCAAGATGTTTGCTCCCAGTGTCACTTGTAAGTATTGATTTTCGTTATGTTTGGACCACTATGTTGGTTTAAATGATGATTTCAATTAGTCATATGACTTTTTCTGCGTCCGTAACTGGGTATGGGGTTCCGTGTTTGCGGCGAAATGTCTACAACTGGTCTTGCTAAATGTCTCTAGGATTGCTAGCTGATGATAAACAATGAAATGAAATGAAAATCGCATGGGGAATAAACCAAACTGGAGCGCCTGGTACTCGGCTAGTGCTACTGCAGTAACAGCTTTCCCTTTGTTTTTCAGGTCTTCCGAATTGGACGTCGGAAAGTATAATAAAATGCTGGAAGTGGAAACGTGACATCATATCTGAGATCTGAGTTGGTTCGGAAAGGTTAAACGAGCGCAGCATAACACTAGAAATAATAAAGAGATCGCTAACTAATTACAACACGGAATAGATAAATCACTAATCCAAAGCAAACAACGAAAGACAACTGGGATCATGACAATATTGGCTTTTATTCTGATTTTTATAAATATATGTTGGTTATCCTAAAAGATTGAAAACCAGAACTGATATTTAATGTCTGAAAGGAAATTTAACTCCTATTATCATTGCAGCCACTCTGCAAGAGTATAAGGGAATAGAAGATGGGTGGATGCTAAGCTAGTTGAACACAATGACAGGCTCATCAATTTCATGCTCTTCCACAAGGAGAAGTCTAGGTTCTTGCTCCAATTAAGTGCGCGTAAACCATTGAAATTGATAAGTAGACTTTTTATGTAACTTTTCAACTAAAACACCATATTTTGTTTATTAAAACAAAATAATAAAGTCAGAAAGTGCTGAGATAATGTGCTCAGCTTCGCATAAACAATTTTTGCATACATCTCAGAAAATAACATTGCATAATTTTTTTTTTAAAACATTAACACCAGAAACCTGAAGACTACATGAACTCTTAGAGAGAGGTGGAATAAAAAAAAATAACGCTGAACAATTTTAACATTTCCACAAATAAATAAAGGCAAAAATCCATCTTAAAAAACAATCATTAAACACAGTCAGATTTTCTGCCTTTCTGCAGTAAAAGTCTTTTGAACAAGTTCATCTTTTCAGGCTCTTTAGTTAAAAATGTGGCTCTAAATACCTATTTAGGTCTATTACAGCTGCAGTTTAATCACCTGCAGCACACTGCTGGCTGTCTTGAGTTAATACATTGCAACGGTTCGAGTTAATATGTAAAAAAAAAAAATGCATATCAGAACTGAAACTTTGAAAACAATCTCAATTACAAAGAATAAGACACAGAATAATTTACAGTGCTCGGTCCTGTTCATAAATGAAATTTGTTTTGTTATTAAATTACATAAATACAGCATTACTACCGTGGTCAAGTTAAATGTATTATTTATTTAGATTTTATATCTTCAAATAATTTGTTCAGCTTTTCATATTTTGTCACAAAGTAGTTGTGGAATTTATTTATGATTTCTCTGCATCTTTGTTAAATGCTTCCCCAAGCATTAGCTTAATGCAGGTGAAATTATCACAACAATCAGCGTGTTTCACTGCAGGAATTTTAAGCTCGGTCCTGTTCATGAATTAAATTTGTTTTGTTATTAAATTACATAAATACAGCATTACTACCGGTCAAACATCTGTCAAGGTTTTTTTATGCATTAGCGAAAGCCAGCAAAGTAACCTTTAGTAATTTAGGTTGACATTTATTGACATCAGTCTATTTAAAGTCTATTTATTTTAGTTGCTGTATTAGTACTATTAATACAGACTAACATGACACAGTTGCAAAGGCAGCAAAACAAAAGTCCCTGCACCAGCTGACGCGTTATTTCACTATTGGCTGTCTTTCAATAGGCTTCTGGACATTATTGAACTGTGGGTGTCATGGATTTGGTTAAAGGGCATATGAGGTAAGGACAGGACACAAATCTGAGACTAACAATTATCAGAATTAGGCTTTATTGGCCAAGTATGCTCATACATTCAAGGAATTTGTTTTTGGTTACACAGATGCTTGCAGTGCACGAAAAATACAATAAAGACGATCTTTTACTCACAGCTCACTCTCTCTTTCCACACACATTCATACCCGTAAGCAGAAAACATGGTAACATTTAGCATGTATAATTTATATAGTAATTTTAAAAAAGGTGCAGTTTTGTTCAGCATAAAAACTAGAAGTTATAAAAATATATAAATAAAAAAATTAAGTAAAGGTGAAAATCCTGTGTATGCCATTACATTAATTATATAGGTAGGTTTTGATGTGCAAGTGTCCCAAGTATTAAAAGTTCAGTAGTGTTCAATTGTTCATGAGAATAATGGAAATTGGAAAAAAGCTTCTCTGTAGCCTGGTCGTACGGGTCTTCATGTGGAAGGTACCGAAACAGGTGTTGGCCAGGGTGAAACGGGTCTGTGATGATTTTCTCTGCACGCTTCCTGGTTCTGGAGGCACGCAGGTCCAGCAGTGCGGGAAGCTTTACACCTATGGTCCTCTCTGCAGACTTGATAATGCGCTGCAGTCTCTTGGTGTCGTGTTTTGTGATAGCACTGCCCCACAATGTGATGGATGTGGTCATGATGGACTCTATGATGGCTGTGTAGAACTGCACCATCAGCTCTTGGGCTAGGTTGAACTTCCTCAGCTGGTACAGAAAGTACATCCTCTGTTGAGCCCTCTTGATGATGGAGTTGATGTTGCTGTCCCACTTCCTTGGATATCGTTGTGGCCAGGAACTTGTAGGACTCCACAGCCATCACAGTCCTTTCTAGGATGGTGAGTGGTGGCAGGGTTGGGGGGGCTCCTCCTGAAGTCCACAGTCATCTCCATTGTTTTTGCAGTGTTCAGCTCCAGATTGTTCTGACTGCTCCAGAGGACAACCTGATCAACCACCCATCTGTAAGCAGACTCATCACTGTCCTTGATGAGACCAATGACTGTTGTGTCATCTGCAAACTTCAGGAGTCCATGGAGGTACAGTCATTTGTGTACAACGAGAAGAGCAGTGGGGAGAGTACACAACCCTCTGGGGCGCCCGTGCTGATGGCTCGGCTCACTGAAGTACACTTTCCCAGCCTCGCCATTTGTTTTCTGTCAGTAAGAAAGTCAGTTATCCACTGTCAGGTGGAGGCTGGTAAGCTGAGTTCAGTCAGTTTGCTGTGTAATTGTCCTGGAATAATTGTGTTGAAGGCTGAGCTGAAATCCAGGAACAGAATTGTTGCATAAATTCCTGGGTGGTCAAGGTGTTGGAGGATGAATTGGAGACCCATGTTCACTGCATCGTCCACCGACCGGTTGGCCCGATAGGCAAATTGCAGGGGGTCCGTGATTTCCTTAATGTGGTTGAGAACCAGTCTTTCAAAGGACTTCATGACCACAGAGGTCAGGGCAACAGGTCTGTAGTCATTTAGTCCTGTGGTATTTGTCTTTTTAGGAATGGCTATTATTGTGAAGCTTTTAAAACAGGACGGAACAACACACAGCTCCAGTGATCTGTTGAAGATCTTAGTAAAGATCTCAAGCTAATATTCTCTAACAGTGGTACAAGTATGACTGTCATTACTTGGGCTGTGTGTATTTGTACTCAGATGGTATTTTGTAATTTAATGTAAATAATAACTCCAAAGTGGAGTTTAAAAGAACCAAAAAAGATTTAAAAACCTCTATTAGGAACCTAACTCAATGATGGTGAACCAAGAATGTGCAGGCTTTTATGGTGCTGTATTGTAAATCCATGTAATTTAAATTCATTTCCAAACATTTAAGCACACATAAAATAGAATTAAACAGAAATGAAGGTCCAGTTAAACAATTGAAAACCAAATTATATGTTCACTGATCAGGCTGTCTATTGTTATTGCAACCATTTTTTGTATGTATGTCTTCTTATCAACCTATGATAGATTGGCGACTTATCCAGAGACGCACAGGACAAACAACCCTTCACACAACAACTCTTAAGGGCAAGTTTGAGAGACGAGTTGTAACGCAGGCATGAGGAAGAACATGCAACGTTTATGTGGAAAGATGCCAACCCAGGATTCAAAGCCAGGACCTTTTGCTGCAGCAGCTCTAACAAGTTTACATTTGTGTTTACAGTGCAAATGCATTAAGTGTTATCTGTTTTTTAACTTCTTTTACAGAAAACGTTAACATTAGACTTTTTACTCATCCTTTTTCCTCAAACAGATTTACAGATAAGTGGAACACCCATCTCATCCTTTGTAACTGCTTCTATTTGCATTGAGGTGTTTTAATGGATTAACGCTGCGCCTTCAGGCAAATGTGCTCTCGAACCCCAAAGGTATAACAGGCTTCTGGAAATTTAGCCGTTTCTTCCATATGGTAAAAAAAAATTTTCTTGGTGTTACACAAGGAAACTGTGTTTTTGCTGTTTCCTTTAACGTACATCGATAGCTGTGCCACTGATTTACTGAAATGTGTTGATTTATTCAAACAGAACCTTGTAAAGTCATCTTTATTTAAGGTTTAAGGGAAATATTTCATTGTATCTGAACATTTGAAGAAACCAGTACCAATTTTCTCTCTTTATTCTTGGTTTTATAAAATATAATTAATGGTATTTAGTCTGATTTAGATTCTGAGGAAAATACCAGCCTTTTAGCAGTGCATGTACATCCTATCGTATTCCCGTGACAATTTTGCATACTTTCAGTCATGTTTGAAGCCGTCTTATAAAGACTGCGTGTAAGGAATACGTGCCATTTCCATAACATCCCTCTGACTTCCTTCCAGTTTCTGTTGTCAAACATCCTGTCTCTATGGGCAACAAGTCAAACTAAAATACCAAGCTAAATATGAAATAATGAAAAGCAGATTTGTGTTCAGAGCCAAAGCTAACATAGTGAACAGTGAAGACATTTTGAACACACGTGTGTGTGTGTGTGTGTGTGTGTGTATTGAACAAGAGCAGACATGTTATAGGCTGTTCAGCTGAAAGGTGTAACTCAAAATTTAAAGAGGGACGTCATTATCTCTGTTTTATGCAATATAAAACCATTGTTTTGTTAAAACATGTTATTCCAACAAAGATTATTCTCTTTAGCTTTCCTGCTCTCTAATTGTTTCCAAGACCGCCGGTTTAGACAAGCCGTTCGTACCGGCTGTGCCCAGTTTTCGTTGCCATGGGGATGACGTAATTCTGCAGCACTGGCAGAAACGGCGCATGCGCGGTTGGAGGGGAAGGGCGAGACAAGGGAGATTAAAACCCCGTTAGAAGCGGCTCAGCCATTCAGCCAGAACGGAAAGGGACTGGAGCGAAAATAGCCTTTAAAAATAACAACAAAAAAACAAGTACTTTCGGTATTCTTTTTTTTGCCCCTTCGTTTCCAAAAACATGCGTGAGATTGTGCACCTTCAGGCCGGGCAGTGCGGGAACCAGATTGGAGCAAAGGTATGGAGAGAGAGAGAGAGACGAACACTAGTGTTTGGTGTTTTATCTATGGCAGCAATAGTTTTTTGCTTATCTTTAATTACTAAACATTAAGCGTCTCTTGAGGGTCTTTAACGCGAGAGTTGCTAAGAGAATCTCACAGGAAGGACTAAAGTAGGTCCGTGAAGGTGTGGGAGGACAGAGCACAATAGCATCCTTCAGGACGGGCGGTGGCTATCCGAGACATCCCATGGCTCGCGGCCTCCGGGCTCGGCTGGACGGCACGCGCGTTAGAGAGATCAGATTAGGATTCACTGTCAAATTAGGATTTTACAGACATCCAATGTGACTGTGTGGCTCAGACGCCGACTGAACTCATGCGGGTTAAAAAAAAAAAAATCCTATGAAAACATCAACATTGTCTATTAACACCTTTTTTTTTTTTTTTTTTTTCAGAAGATGTTTGCAATACTGTAAAAATAGCTGTTATCATTGTTGCAATTGCAGACCGGTTTATAATAGGCATGGAAACAAAAAAACAACTAGTTATTCCTTTTACAAATATACCAAGATCATGCCTTTGGATAAAAATGTTTTATATAAAAATGTGAATTACATCTGTTCATGTATTGTAATTGGATGAACCAAAATCAACACATTTCACATAAATGTTATTTTTCACAAATAAAAATGATTTTCATTGGGAAAATCCATTCCGTTGTGTGTTCTTGTTGACTCAAGAGACATTAGTACAACATGACAGTAAACAGGTACAATTGAGACCTGCAACACAAATGCTTCACAGTTGTGAGATTTACAAATAAACCTTTGCTTAAAACCTGGATATCCCTTGTTCAATGTATATTTAATAAGTCACTGAAAACCATATTTCACACACTTATTGAACTATCTATTTTTGGACTTTTCTATAAATTTGGTTTGAATAACTCTAGAAAATGGTCATTTCTAAAAAAGTAATTAAAACAAACAAAATAATAATAACTGAAAGATGCCACTAGGGATATAACATGCTATCTGCAACATTGTGGTGGAAAACCAGTTTAATGTGGTATTTAGGGCCAATAGTTATTCTTTTTTATTTTATTTTTTTTTATACTTATTTTTATTCATTTTGCAGCTTATTCAGATCTAGAGCAGCACATATTTACTTTTATTAAACAGAGATCTACAGTAGTTTGTTGCATGTTGTGTATTTCTAGGCTTGTCATCTCATTGTTTCTAATCTGACTCATCAATCTGTCTGAAGTTCTGGGAGGTGATCAGTGATGAGCATGGGATTGATCCTACTGGAACCTACCATGGGGACAGTGACCTGCAGTTGGACAGGATCAATGTCTACTACAACGAGGCTTCAGGTTTGATTGTGTGATTACACTCTATTATGAAAAGGATTTTTTTTCAGGAGTAAAATCACATATATTTTTCTGTTCCAGGTGGAAAGTATGTGCCAAGGGCTATTTTAGTAGATCTAGAGCCAGGCACGATGGACTCTGTCCGCTCTGGCCCTTTTGGACAGATCTTCAGGCCAGATAACTTCGTCTTCGGTATGAAGCTATAAACATGCATGTTTTATTTACTACAAAAGTTCGTTGTGGTCACCAATTTCTCTTATCAAATTAATTTTTCTATTCTGATAAGGTTTATGTATTTTATATCTTTATCAGATAAATTCAATTGAAACAGTATTTTTTGTAGCCAAAACGTTATTTACCAAAACAAGACAAGAGTTTTAATGGGATCTAACGCAGATTACTTTAAGATTCAAAACATAAGTAATTAGTAAAGAAAAAAACACTTAACACATAAATAAAAACACTAAAAAGGATAAAATACATGTTGTAAAAAAAGCGTTGTGTAGCAATGCAGTGATTTTATAAAATGATATACAACATTGAGTTCACGAAAAGAAGGCTGGACTTAGAGGATTTTTGTGTTTTTAAAGAATGTAATCTACTTTGAGGTTGTCATAATGCCAGTAGTTTGTCAATGTGCGCTTTTTTTGTATTGTCAAACTAAGAAGACATTCTTTATACATGTCTACAAACGGTTTCATGCCAAATTAAGTTTCATTTTGACATTTTTTAGGCTTTGCAAAACCATATGAAAGCAGGATTTGAAGCAGATGCCAACTTTGTTAGTCACTGTCTTCTAACATCAATTGGTTGGATCTTGTCCCTCTCTGACATGATTTACTATTTCCTCACAGGATATTGTTTTTTTTTATTAGCTATCTTCTTTAACAAAACAACTACTAATCGATTTATGCCTCAAAATAAGAGACTTTAACATAAATACTGGGAACAAAACGTATTTTTGAGATCAAAAAATCTAGTTACACTTCTGCAAAGGACATAATCATTGCATTCCTTCAACGTTCTATTCCTGCGATGGCAGGCCAGAGCGGAGCGGGTAACAACTGGGCAAAGGGCCACTACACAGAGGGAGCCGAGCTGGTGGACTCAGTCCTGGATGTTGTGAGGAAGGAGGCAGAGAGCTGCGACTGCCTTCAGGGCTTTCAGCTCACACACTCCCTGGGCGGTGGTACCGGTTCCGGCATGGGAACGCTGCTCATCAGCAAAATCCGGGAGGAGTACCCTGATCGCATCATGAACACATTCAGTGTGGTCCCTTCTCCCAAGGTACAAGTCAATCAGGTTATTTTACTTGTGGCTGTATTTTAGTTCTTACCCTGAACTTGTGTGTTGTTCGCGCAGGTGTCAGACACCGTCGTTGAGCCGTACAACGCCACCCTCTCGGTGCACCAGCTGGTTGAGAACACTGACGAGACCTACTGCATTGACAACGAGGCCCTGTATGACATCTGCTTCCGTACCCTCAAACTCACCACGCCCACGTACGGAGACCTCAACCATCTGGTCTCCGCCACCATGAGTGGGGTGACGACTTGCCTGCGCTTCCCCGGCCAGCTCAACGCCGACCTCCGCAAGCTCGCCGTCAACATGGTCCCCTTCCCTCGTCTGCACTTTTTCATGCCAGGCTTCGCGCCGCTCACCAGCAGGGGGAGCCAGCAGTACAGGGCGCTCTCTGTGCCCGAACTCACTCAGCAGATGTTCGACGCCAAGAACATGATGGCTGCCTGCGACCCGCGCCACGGCCGCTACCTGACCGTGGCCGCCGTTTTCCGGGGGCGCATGTCCATGAAGGAGGTGGACGAGCAGATGCTAAACGTGCAGAACAAGAACAGCAGCTACTTCGTGGAGTGGATCCCCAACAACGTCAAGACGGCCGTGTGCGACATCCCGCCCCGCGGGCTGAAGATGGCCGCCACCTTTATCGGCAACAGCACGGCCATCCAGGAGCTTTTCAAGCGCATCTCCGAGCAGTTCACCGCCATGTTCCGGCGCAAGGCCTTCCTCCACTGGTACACCGGGGAGGGCATGGATGAGATGGAGTTCACCGAGGCGGAGAGCAACATGAACGACTTGGTGTCCGAGTACCAGCAGTACCAGGATGCCACAGCTGAGGAAGGGGAGTTTGAGGAGGAAGGCGAGGAGGAAGTCGCCTAGAGCTAAAGTCACCCATGATTTCTTATCGGCACTCATCCAACCTTTTATCCAAGTTCTACTCTGCTTCGATTTTTAGTTTTTACCTTTCCTTCCCCTCTTGTCCTTTCATGTCACATTATTTATGTCATCATATCCCTTTTTCTCGTTCTAACCTTCATCTTCTTCTTTAGCCAGAGTAGAAATTCACACCCTAAACACTTAGCTGAGCCCTTGTAGAGGTAACAGAATCATGTGTCATGAGTGCTCTTTTTGTGTATAGTTTTTGTTTCACTTCCACTATGACCAGATAAGCTTTCAATGGGGCCCAGTATATTGTCTGTTTTGGCATTGGTTGAAATAAATACATTGTACAACAAGTCTCTGTCAGTGTGATCGCTTCTCTTCCTTTTTTATATGTAGGATGACACAAAAAATGGAGACCTGTAGTTGTCAGATGCCCCCAGGTGACACAAGAGGGCAGCAAAAGGCTTTGCTGATTGGAATGTGGATTTGTTTTCCTCTAGCTATGCAGATATGAAATAACTTTTATTTGAACAATAGCAGGAAACATAGAAAGTAAACTACCTGTTTGCAACATTGAGGCATTAATCAACATAAGCACGCATGGCTGCTTAAATCTGGTAAAACCAGAATGTCACTGACAGATCTGATGTTTGATCTTTACAAACTACATTAATCCTGTTTATACTCAAAGCCGTTCTGTCATTTAGCAATTCACTAAACAAACCAGAAGATATTCTATTAATCGAGTGATTTTGAACTGTGAGTAAGATTAATCTTGAGATCTGATGAGTACTTTTCCATTTAAAGGAGCACAAAACTAATTACGAAAAGTTCTCTTCTGAGGCCGTCTCATGATGCACGTCATTGACACAGACTGACAAGAACATGTTCAGATAGATCAGGAAGTGTGCTGTCACTCGGGTGCTGACTGAGCAGGCTTCTACTGGTGGCTGTCTGCCTTCATCTAAAGCAGCGCTTCATCAGAGTGATGGCCCTCGTCTGACAGAACCTCTGAGGAACTCTCTCTCCTCCAGGAGTAAACACATGGAAACAGCCACATCAGGGAAGGATGGGCTCCAGACTGAAGTAAGTCAGCTAAACGCTTGATTTTTTTTGTCGACTTCCATCATTGTCACTCTGCCTCTCACTTTGCTCTTGTGGTTTTTATTAACTTCCTCTGAAAACTACACAGGAAGTTTCCTGCAGCGACTCTGCTGCCCCTGTATCTGCTACCATACATACAATAGTGGACCTTTCTAATTCTAACACCTGTTTTAAGCTTCTTTGTTAGTTTACCATGCAGTTATCTAAATAATAAACTTATACAGCAGTTAAAAACATATTTATTTTTGATTGCACAGGTCTTTTACACTGTCTTCCAATCAGTGTCGTCAGCTTGTGGAATATGTTTAACAGCTTTTTTTTTTTTTTTAAATGATCGTTATTGTGAACAACAATTCGAATGCTGGCAATAAACTCACACATTTGGTGTTGATGTCTTTCCTGTCAGACCAAACCCTGAGCGAACCTTTAACTGGTTCTTTGAAGCAACATGTCCTGTCGCCAGAGAAAAAGGTGAGGAAAATCATAGCTCCTTGGATCAGTACACACATCCATACACAATGACGTTTGGCCCTGCTTATGTTTCTCTTCTTTTTTTTTTACAGCACCATTAACATAAAGCGGGTTGTTAAATTGATTGAGATCAAAGGAGACTGTTGTGTTTTGGCTTCTGCTTTAAACTGGAAAACATTCAAGAAACAAATATGTTTTTTTAATAATTTTTTTAATAAACTGACGCAGATATTTTTTATGCTGCATTAAAGTTACTCCACCATTGTTTTCCTGTCACTCTATGTATCTTGGACTTGCTATATTCCAACATGACACAATGGATTGCACAAACCGTATTGCAAAGGGATGGTGACTCACGAGTCGATCGTCAAGATCAACATTTGAAAGTGGCCTGTAAATTAATAGGGGTTTATGTGAAGCTCCACTGACAGACTTTCTTCCTGTCATGTGATCAGAAGCATAAACCACAATGCCTTTTTAGTCACAAGTAAAGTCAACGAGAACATCCTGTTAACTCTCTGTGGAATCTAAGGAACCCGATTCTGACCAGATGAGATCTCAAACCGCTGTGATGGACCGGGGATGTATCTTAAAACTGCAGGACTGTTAGCTCTTGACCACCAGTTTGAGACCCCTGTTTAGACTTTACTTATCTCACTCAGTTGTGTGCAACACTATTGTCTCTGTTTCAATAAAGCTAAGTCAAATGATTGGGTAATTAGCAGGACTCTTGAGAACTGGACTGTATACTGAGTGGGTGATTCAGTCATTTAATACAGGTGTGTTGGACCGGGGACACATTTACAAGTTTCCAGGCCCCGGGCCTTAATGACTGTAACTTACATATATTGAAACCTCGAATTTTAATACTGAAATGTCAAAGTATGGTTTGGTCTACATTATAAAGGGTAGACAGGTGACTTGACAGTCGTCCTGCAGACAGTCTTTTGAAGAAGAGCATGCAGGGTCATTTCTTCTTTTAAACATATTGATTTAAAGTTACTTTGAAGGTAAAGCTGATTAAGAAAAGGTTAACAAGTAGTAAGTAAAAAATAACAACTGCATAGCAAGGTTTATGAAATAGATTGAGGTGTATTTTTATTTTTCTCAAGGTTTGCGAAATTGCCAGTTTAGTTGTGAATCAAGATCTCAGAGTAAAAAGAGAGAGAGGAAAGATAGAATTGAAGCTCCTTAAGGCCCTCTGTTTATTTCCAGTGATGTTTAAGGGAACTACAGTATAACATATTTGGTGTGTGTTCACTGCATTTTATCAAATCTACATACTGTAAACTTAGTGTCAGTGACAGAGGTGATTGTCAAGAAATACTGAAGCATTTCATGTGTCTTTTGGCTGACAATTTTTAGATTTTATTTTTTAGCTGGACTTGGCACCTGATCACATTCTTAAAAGCACAAATAGCCGCTTCATGACCTTGGCATCGCTCTGCTTGATTGGCTTGTAAACCCTGTTGACTTAAACCCCATGGAGAATCTCTGGAATAGTGAGAAGAAGGCAAGGCAAGCTTTTTTTAATAATATGATGGTAATTGTAATTTAAGTCCTAATTCAAAAGAATCAACTCACAGGCATGCAGGGCTTTTTTTAAGAAGTTTGTTTCAGAGCTATGAAAGAAAGAGACAAAATGTTGTCTCAGGTTGTTTGGTGGTAGTTCCATTAACAGCAAGTACGCTCGTTGATAACCTGAAGGGTCAACATTGTTAATATCTGACCAGCAGATCTGAAATCTATTGGAGGTCATTGTTGTTAAGCTTCTATAGGCTGTTCAAATTCATGTCTGAATCCATAACCAGACATTATTTTCCTGCTCTGTAATTTCATGGCTTTTCGTTTTGAGTTTGTGTTTTTGAGACCTAAATCAGGAAGATAAGAGATACCACACCTAACAATGCAAACAGGTTAAACACCACAATTAAAGGAACCATGGGCTTCCTGAATATCACACTGATGCAATAATTCATTGAAATGAATGCAAAAACAAATTACTTTTTTAAATCAATTTCTAACTTATTGAAATGCAGCTGTGTAATGTACTGTGTTCATGTATTTGCATTTCTTATTTTTGTTGTTGTTTGTTTGTTTTATTGGTGCAGATCCTGGTGTAAAGTTTCAGTTTCCAGAAGACTTCAGCGATGAGGTAGCATCTGCGGCTCCAAGCAATATGTTGTAAAAAAAAATTTATGATCACAGTAGCTTGATTTTACCGTAAAAACATAGCATTTCCATTGACATCTTGTGTCTGTTTAGCTTGGGGAATACACCAATTCAACGTAAGCCCACAGGTCTCGTCTAAATTTAAAGTAAAGATCCTGAAAAACAGGCTAGCTAAATCCGTTTGATAAACACCAGCAATCTTTCAGCCATATTTTGATATCTTGCGATATCTTTTTACCTTTGAATCGACCAGTTCTTTGTCCTGTTGATTACACAGAAGGCAGTGCTACCCTTGCTCAACATCATATGTAACTTCAAAAACCTGAGCGGGTTTCCAAGGAGCATGAACCTTTACTTCAGCAAAGCTGAATTTCTTATGTAGCTCCCTTTTAATTTTATTCATCTGTTGTGTTTGTTTTCAGGAATCTCATCTAAATTTGCCAAGGTTTTGCTTCCCATATGACATACAAAGGTACGGGCGAACAGGAAAGCGTTTGGGTTTTAGATAGTGACCCGTTTACATCTCCCACCTGTTTTTTTAATTTTTATTATAAACGTCCTTTTTCCCCATTATGCTTGTCTGCTCAGACCAAAGGATGCAGTGGCTGTGCAGCACTTTACTTTTGTTTTGACTGACCTGGAGGGATGCCAGCGCTTTGGTTTCTGTCGCCTCACCAACAGCACACAGACATGCCTTTGCATCCTCAGGTGAGCTTATATCTGCATATTTGCTCCTCCTGTGTCTGTTGGACACAAATAAATGCAAAATACAAAATGCTAAATGTTTTCTTGGCCGTCTTATGCCAAAAAAACATATATATATGAATTATATATATATATATATATATATATATATATATATATATATATATATATATATATATATTTATTACACTCACTGGCCACTTTATTAGGTACACCAGTTCAACTGCTCAATACATGGCAGCAACTCAAAGCCTTTATTCATGTAGACGTGGTCAAGACGACCTGCTGCAGTTCAAACCAAGCATCATAACGAGGAAGAA
>JAVLVB010000440.1:379780-400857 GCA_032876305.1 Orestias chungarensis | reverse complement strand
ATATATATATATATATATATATATATATATATATATATATATATATATATATATATATATATATATATATATAATACATTTATTACCTATTTATTTTAAAATCTAAGCACATGGAGAATATTTCACGTATTGATAGTCTCAGATGTGTCATACTAATGGCATATTTACATTGAAAAAACAAACACACTTTTATTCTTACTATTACCATTATCATGGAAATAAAAATGTAGTTTATGTTATATGGAAATATTCTGTAAAGAGATGTTTATTGCCGGTACGTCAATCCATACCGTCTTATAAAGTGTTTTGATGACATATCTTTCAGGTTGAAAAGCTTTTTTCACCCTAAGCACATCATTTATTATATTCAATTTTAAGATCCTGAAGTTCAGATTCCAGATTATTGAAATAACTTTAAAGAAATAGTTTTGGTAACATTAAATGTTTACACTAAATTAAAACAAAACTTTGCCAGTGAATAAATTAGGAGACAGGATATCAAAATGGAAGCAGGCTATCAAAGTTAATTGTAAAACTGAGTCAAATCTAACTGCTTTGTTGGTTTAAATGATGTTTCTCTGCTTTATCTGTTTCAGTTCATTGATTGTCGGCTTGATATTCTTAACAAAGGGAAGGAACCAGATGACCTCTTTGAGGAAGAGATAAAGTGTGAAACAACAGCAGGTGTGTATTTATATGTTCAAAGAAAGTCATAACGCAGATTCTTTTTTTCCCACGGTCAGAACCAAATAACTTATGAATAATCATATGCACATCCAATCCTTTCATAAAACGAAGCCCAATAATAAAATATACTACATTTAAGATTACTTTTAGGAGCTACCTAAAATTAATGCTGGAGTGTTTAATTTTCTTGACAGATATTTTATCAGACCTGGTTTTCTATGAGACAATCTTCTTTTAAACTTCCAAATTGACATACTTATCACTTTTGGCAAACTCCAGTTATGCTTCTGCTAATGATAATTATAAAAGTTTAAAGCTAGCATCTCTGTTTTTTTGTGACTTGGTATGTAGCATATTAAGAATATATGGTCAGTATGGTAAACAACTCATCCTTTATATCAGCAAGGGTTTGTATGTGAGTAAATATTTTGATCTTGTTGAATTACAACTCTTTCTTCTGTATTTCTTTCTTTTTAATATAATTCACAGGAAGAGGCAAATCTTATCAGCAATTAGTCGGCAATATAAAAGTAAGTTCCTTTGATGACATCTGTTCTTTTTATTGTTGAGCTAAAAAAGTCCAACATTATTGCTTTCTATCTTTAATAACAGAAAGGGGGCGGAGCTCTAATCCTTAACATGAAAACCAAAGCAAACATGAAGGTGAGTACACCCATTTTATGACTGGTGATTAGTAAGAACGGCTTTGTGTTTAAGATGGCCTCTAACTTTTCAATATTGTCTCTAACAGACTAAGGGTCTTACAAAGTCGGGTTTGAAAAACCTGTTGATGCACAAGGTAGGCTCATGTTCAAAAGGTATTTGCTGTAATTGAGTGAAATGCTGCTGGATTTTGATACTTTTCTGTGTGCTATGCAGGTCCACCACGTGGATCACAACCTTCAGAGGGGTGGATCGATGTCACACCACCGTGCCCAGTCAGACAGCTTACAGAGCCGCCTCCCAATCACACAGCACTTTGGAAAAGTAAGACTGCAGGTTTTTTTTTCACTGTAACATACCTAAATCTGATTACATTTGAGTCAATATATACCACAGATATATCACTCTGTCTTCTAACTGTTTTAGTATCACATTCTTCTATTTCTCTAGTCACGTCCCCGTCGACCTGCTCATAAAATGAGAGGGA
The DNA here is from genome assembly GCA_032876305.1 of Orestias chungarensis. Lineage (NCBI taxonomy): Eukaryota > Metazoa > Chordata > Actinopteri > Cyprinodontiformes > Cyprinodontidae > Orestias > Orestias chungarensis. The sequence continues at coordinate 399,020 of JAVLVB010000440.1, read as the reverse complement.
AGGAAATTACACAGGAAACTGAAGATCTCTGGGACAGGTTATCTATTTATACATTCATTAATTCATGTCATTTTTTCACATTAATTTTTATTTTTATTTTTCTCAAATAGCATCTATAGTGATATTTTCTTTAAATAAAATTATATCCCAAAAAATATAAAGTGTTGTCTAAATACTAAAAACGCTGTTAAGGTCGAACGGGGACTTGAGGGGCTAACTGGATTGATTCTGCATTGTTAAAAAGATTCACCACTTTCTATAGAATAAAACTTCAGAATTTATTACCAAACAGCAAAATGTGATGTACTTCCAGTGACAATATAGTCTATATTTACTTGATCTCTAAATTGCCTTGCAGACTTTGCAGACATAAACTGTTATTATAAAACAAGAATTTTCAATTGATCATGAACTTTTGGTGCACAGTTTGTTAAAATATTGTTTTTTTCCTTTAGAAACATTACCCATGTGATGTACTTCCAGTGACAATACATTGTATATTTAGTAGTCAGACAGCTCAACCGGACCTCATTTTCAGACATCATATTTATGATGACCCTTCATAGTTATACAAACATCGGCAAACATGTACACAGTTTAATTGGACAATATATACGTATATACGTATGTAGAAAATGCATCAACAGGCATTAGTGGTATACTGATGCCTGTTGATGCATTTTCTACATAAACCAAGGGTCATATTCAAAGGGGTTATAGAAAAAAAAATATTTTAACTATTTTTCCTACGATATAGCTCAATAAATCATCGGTTAATGTGTTGATTATCCTTTATAGTGTTGCCCTTTGGAGTGTTTGCATGAAACTTTTGGCCTTTTCTAAATTTAAGACTGACAGTTGAACAGTGTGTCCCCAGATTTAAAGTTCTCCAGCCAATGTCTAAACCTGAACATTATAATAATAATGGGATTTATTTATCAAAGGCTTACAAAATTAGCTTATACCCAGTGTTTAGACTCTTATTTAATTTTTAAGACCTTTTTTTCTTCTTCAAATAAACACCATGCACCAATGTTGTGCACTTGTATTGTTAATGGAAATCTAACAAAATCGTCCAAAACAGAAACATATAAAAGTATAGGATGGTCAACATGGCCAATTGAAAACTAACTGCTTATATCTCTAAATTATGCAGAGGGAGAGCCATTTCCATCTCTTCCCTTTTTTAAAGTTTTGTTTCCACTTTATGACCTCAACACATGACAGTCTGTTGCTCTGTATAATGAAGCCACACATAAAAATAACATCTATGTAAAAACATCAAGAATCTTCCTACACAGATTAATGCAGTCACTTAAAAAAATGTTAATAGAGTAGATGAAGTAAACAGTAATAAACATAATCTACTCAAGTGCTCTGATCTCATTAGGCTTTTTAATCCTACTTTAATGTTAAACTGTGGCTTTTAATGCGCAATCTGTGCTTCTCGTGGCATATTAATTGTGACCTCCATTCAGTTTTGTTTGATATTATGTTTTATTCTCAGTGAGACGTCAGGAGTCGCTGGAGAGCTCGACTCTGAGCGTGTGAAGGAAGAGGAAGAAGAAGCAGAAGATGATTCTCTGCTATGTGACTCAGAAGAGATGGATCTCCTCGGGGAGATATTTGACACGCTTAGTTCGCGCAGCTCCCATGACCGAGGCCTGCTGTATGGAACTCGCAGCCTGGATTTGTTTGGACCAGACAGCCATGACTTTATCATAAAGGTAAAACAATAAGGGAAACTGTTAAGATTCTCATGAAATACACATGAAAACTAGGTCTAATTCCCCCTCATTGATTTGTTTGTCAGCATGGTCAAACCAACCCTAGCCAGGAGAGTCTGTCTTTATCCATCAGTGGCAGTGGCAGCTTGCACAGCTGGAATCCAGAGGCCACAGAGGAACTTTCAGATCGGGCGGAGGACTCAGACTGGCATTGCCTTAGCACCAGCTTGCCGGAGGAGGAGAGAGTAGAGTGTATTCTGGAGCATGAAGCAACAGAGGAGGAGGTCAGAGAACAACCAATTGAAAGAATCAGCAAAATTAATGGGGAGGATATCCTAAAGGAGGAAAAGATTGAGGAGGAGCAAAGTGAAGATGAAAAATGTATAGTTCATTTTGAAGAGAGCAGTATAAACAAAATTTGTGATAGAACAGAGGATGAAAGGCTGAAGGATACAACAAAAGCAGATGAAATCCAAGGTACGGATATAGCTGTGGTACAAGAGGTGGAAAGCAAAACAATTGATGTGCAAGAAAATGAGATGAAGGAAGAAATAAAAGAAATCCAAGATGGCACAAACGATGAGGAGTCTTCTAAGGAGTCCTTAAACTTAAAGCGTGTAAACATGGACGACTCACTTTCAAATTCAGCGGAGGAGCAGCCAAGAGAACCCACAGGAACCCCGGGATCCGATGAGGTTACTGCCAACCCTAAACCTACTGCATCTCTGGAGAAAAAAAGTGACAAGCCCCCAAAGAAAGAGGAGCAGGGGACTCATCGCCTGACCTCACCTCCTCCCAAAGTGCTTTCTGCTGCCGAACGCTTCCAGTGTCAGCCATACAGCCAGCAAGGCTTTCAGCTGAGGTCTAACTCCAGGATCTGTGCTGAACCTGCGCTCAGATGCAGGAATAAGGGACAGAGTCTGTGTGACTCAGACGCTGCCAAAATCCCAGAGCCGCCCGAGGAGGAAGACCGCCATGCAGTCAAAGTGTCCGAACTAATGAAGAGATTTGAAACTTAATATATGAAACATATTTTTTCAATCCGTCCATGATCCTGTGTATCTGAGATCAGGCGATGGCGGTTACAGATTCAGGGGGGGAAACCCAAACCACACTTTCTAGCTCTGTGGGAGTCCTTGGAATCGCCTTGGAGAGGAGAGATATGTAATTTTTCCAAAAAGAGGCATCCATAACCTCAGCTGCATGAGAACAAATCTTCAGAGTAACTCTCCTAAACCAAGATGCAGGTCCTTTAGAATTATTAGCGAAGATGAAGAAAATGTATAAACCCTAATATTTTGGCTTTTAAAAGGGCTCTGGATCAAAGTAATCATTCCATGATTGTGCATTACTGATAATGAACAAATTATGTATTTCAATCAGCCGTAACATTCTCAGGTTTGAACTTGCTGATTTCAATAGTTGCTGCTGGGATCCTGTCCCAACTGCTTGTCTATAAATTTTTACTTTTTGACATGTATAACAAACGGCCTCACCTCATCCTTTAGTAATGATCTTTAGCTCCTCTACAAAATCTATCACTGAATGAATAATTGGATTCAATTGATTCTAAAAGCATTAACTTTAAGATGCCACATCTTTCAAATTAAATTAAAATTAAGAAAAATTGTAATTAAAAAACAACAAACTCAGCATCAGTTCCGGCAAATAAGGAAACCATTAATAGCAACGGCACAGAATTTCACTTAAAAACATCCATCCTTTTAAAGAAGCCTATATCTTTTATACTTAAATTTGAAAACTGTGCTTAAAGTGTATTCATTTATACGATCTGTAGCCCACTGTTTCCAGCACAAACTGACATTTTGAAAACCACGGGTTTTGTGACCCGTTCTCACAATGTGAATAAATGTCTTTTATTAACCATAATCTATTGAAAACCTTTTTTATTATTATTATTATTTATGAAGCACAAAACCGAATGTGAATGATTCATTTGCACAGTTTTAGTCAGACTTCTTACATGCCATGTGTGCACATTTTCTAGACCTTAAGCATTTGATATTTGAAAAGTGCATTACAGTCAAGTGTTTCTGTTAACATTTTCATACAAATATATAAAAGAAAATATGTGCATTTAAATACAAAATACACTCCTGCTCATATTTATGTAGTAGAAAAAGTGATAGTTTAAATAGGAAATTTGTGAGCAGACTCCATACTGACATTTTTCATTTTCTCAGTGAGAAAAGTGACAGAATACTCTGATCAGTCCATTTGTCATTACAAAAAAAAAAAAATAGTCTTTACATGATGTGGGTGAAATGAGCAGCCATTTCTGATCCTGATGAACACATCACATCTTTTCATATGAGGCGCTCTTCTTTGGGCAAAGGTAAAGACAAGCAGGGCCTCTCGGGTGCAGCTGTTCGCGACTGTTTCTTCTCCTCTGCACTGGGCCTGTACTTCCCCTCCATCCTTTTCTTCCGTATGACACACAGCAGTAGCAGCAGGGATAAGGTGAGCAGGGAAAAAAAGCTAAAGAAAGACACCGACATTGTGGGTTGGTTCGACACCTCCGTTACGCAACACCTGGGAAGATAAATCACACGAAGGTCATATAGTCATGCACGCAAAACAAAAAAGGGCCTTTTAATTAAACAGGGAGTTTTCAACTTCACAATTCCTTGTAGTATCTATGAGTAAAAAGCACTGAGCTAAACAGAAAAAGTCCCAATCAATGTTGTACCCAGCATTACTGAGCAGAAATAAGTGTTTGTTCTTCTGCTGCGTCGAAATCTCTACACAGATTCTGTCCATTTTGGCATCTAATCAATTTCAAAATAGTGGTTTTCCAGAGGATTCTTTGCATCAACCATACATCTAAATGATCTACCTCCTGACGTTTTGCTAATGCTTTGGCTACAGGTTTCCCATCATTTGCTCAGTCTAGTGTCCAGATTTGGGGTTACACATCGACTTAAGTCAGTTAAATAGTAACTGGCCATTACTGGATTGGACTTCTGTTTGCCTGCAAAACTGCTTCAACTTTTCATCGCACACATTCCATGTTGACATTACGCGATGTGAATCTCCCATTCAACCACAGCTCCAACGGGCTCTTTGTATTTGTCAAAGCCATTAGAATACAATAACCTAATTTTGTTTGACCAGGAAAACTTTAGATCTGCTACACAGTTCATTACCCTTATGAATAAAGCCATTTCAAAACACGGCAACATTGTGGTCCTAAGGGATTGACGGTGTCTGCAACAATATTCAGGTAGGCTGAAACATTTAAGCAATGATCAGTTGGTACTGAGGGGGCCGGAGTGGGTCAAGAAAATATTCCCCAAACCATTATATTGGCCACACCAGTGAACTGAAATGTTGACAAAAGAGAAACAGGAAAATTTGGGCCTGGATGTTTGAGTTTCGCAGCTGAAAACAAGACTCGTCAGACCAGTGAGCAAAAGCTGCACCCTGTTTGCGTCAAGGTTTAATCTGTTGTACATTCAGAGACGTCGTTCCTCACACTACGGTTGCAACGAGTCATTTATAGAGCTACTCTTCCAGTATATTATCATTCTCAACATTCTGACCTGAACGAGGCATTTGTAGTCATAGCAGTGGGATACTAATGTTTGTTTTCAGGAGCAAAATCTTGGTATATTTAACATTTATTGAAATACTCAGACCAGCTAGTGTGTTAACAATAACCATGCCACATTCAAATTCAGTTTAATCCCCTTTCCACATTATTGTAAGGCTAAGTTTAACGATCAAGTAACGTACATTAAGAAGCAAGTGAATCAGATAATGTAATACAAAGGCCAGTGAGGGCATTTTTATAAGTAAAATCTAGTAAAAATACGTATTTCAGTAAATCAGGGCTCATTATATATAACTTCGCAAAACAGCATCAGTAGATCGCTTAACCGTAGTGCATCTAAGCAGTGTAAAACAAAGAAGCTTATTAAAATGAACAAAAATAATTTAAAAAAGCAACATTCACTGTGATAGTGCCAATGGCAAGATGACAGGAAACCATAATGACTTGTGATAACAGTGCTTTATAAAATGGTGTTGAAAGTCCCTCCAGTGAACACTTGTAATCACAGAGATCCATCAAAACTAATTTTTAGAGAACTTTCAACATGTGAAATTACTCAGTACTCCTAAAAAAGACATTTGGTGATTTAACAAGGGGCTCATAACATTGTGTTCATGAGAACTAGATGGATTTTGACATTTCCTTCAATAGAAATTCACAGATCACATTTATTCTGCTAAAAAGGATTTTTTATTTTTTTATTTTATTTTTTTAAATGTCACCGCTAACTCAAAACTATGTAAAACATGCATTAAAACTGATTCAGATGGAGCTATAATGTCCATTACTGTCTAGCGCTCACCAGTCAATTTAATGGGAAACCTGAAGTTCTAATATCACAGATTCTCAAACGAAAAGAGGTTGTTTTATTCCAACTAATACATTTTTTCATACACTGCCATGTTTACTTGGATATTTCCTTAAAAATATGTATTGGGGAAACCCTTTTTCATAGGGTTGTAAATAAATCTAATAAGAACTGTGTAAACAAACAAATTAATAATAATTTAAAAAAAGTTTAGCTAGAAAACTATAGTTTCTTACCAGGGAGGATGGGAATGGATGTAATGCTTAGCAAGAGTTTGTGGGTCACCGCATGTTCATGTTCTTTCCTCAAACCAGTTTCTTTTTAATTACAACCATGATACAAAATTCATTTTGTGCCAAGATCATTTGGTCTCTTTTCTCCAACCAAAACAAGAAAAGCTGGTCAACTAAATGATGTTTTTAGCAATCTTAAAACTGAAGATGTTAGGGTAAGTAATTCAGGGAGATTTTAACAGCACAAAGCTAAATAACTAGAATATTTTCAAAACCTAAAATCAAATTACAGCTGCATGCAGTGCAAACAGCAAACAGTATTACAGACTGGGCTAGTGGGGCTTAAGGGTCCAGGGGCCCGGGGGTGGGGGTTGAGGGGGCCCAAAGCGTCGGCAATCAGGGGGCCCCTGGGCTGGCCCTGCTGTAGTGCCTCTCATGAATATTCCTAAGGGAGCCCTAACAATTTTACCAATTGTTTTGTGCGTAAATCTGATAGTTACGCATATATAAACCATTAAATACCTGATACACACGCACAAATCGGGTTATGACTGCACAAATCTTTTTGAGACACATTTCAGGCTTCTGGAGAACTCCCAGATTTGTACATACATGCTGGGTCATGTCGAGATTCGTTCGAGGCGAGTGTTTTTTTCCGATTGAACTCGTGTGGCCACTAATTCACCACTTGATCCTGACGAATCTTGGCATTGTCGTCTTAGACTATCCCCATGTCATCAGGGAGGTAAAAAAAACATTGATGGAATTACCTGATCATTACAAATTAGTTATAACACATACAAGTGTATGCGTTATAAGTAAGGCTACTGGGGTTTCCCTTTTCCACGGAAATTTGTCTTTGCCACTTCGGCACAGGTGACATGAGTTAAATCAGTTCAGCGGAAGAAACACTTGCCTCTGAACGAATCTCAAAAGAACCATTCTTTCCCCCAACATTAAATGCAACATGTACGCACAAATCTGGGAGCTCTCTGGAAGCGTAAAATGTGTCAAGAAGATTTTCTGCAATCATAACACGATTTGTGCGTAGCTGCCGTTTTGTGCTTGTGTATCAGGTGATTTGTGTACTTCTATTTAATATGCGTAATTATTAGATTTGTGCATAAAACAGCACTTACGAATGTCCAGAAATTACAAATCCACCAAGTTACGCACAACACGCTTCTTAAGAAGTTCAAAAATATTACAAGACTCGCATTACGGACACACGGATATTTTGAGTCAATTTTCGCTCCATAGACTGAATGAAGGGGCGGGGACTTGGGCTATATAAACTGAGGAGTAGTAAAGGGGTGTGGGGGGCCCGGACACTCCATTATCCGGCCCTGATTTAAGAGGAGGTGTGAGCAGGAAAAAGATCTTATCACTAAAAATACCAAGTGATCATGTCCAGCTGCCATGACTCAGTCAGACAAATATTAAAGCAATTTTTTTTTTTTAGAAACAGCAGAAAGGGCGCCCTGTAACGTTCATAGACAGATTAGTTGTTTTGGTTTTTAAAGAAAATGTCAGAAAAGCAAAACTTAGCACACCAGCACGTTTTGTAGAAATAAACATTCCAATAGAGGAACGTAGAAGCAAAAACTGACGCGGGTAGAATTCCTACGAGAAAAACCTGACTAGTGAAAGGCTAAGCGGTTTTTTGCACATAGGTGTGTTTGTGTTGTATTGGCTGTTTGTTTTTTAACTCTATATGTCAATATTATTACCAAAACGCCAGCAGTGAGAGTCGAATATGAACAACCAGTGGAAAGAGAAAACTTAACTAAATAAGCAAGCAGATAAAGCACGGATGAAGAAACATTGAAGAGTGTTGCCGTGATTAAGAACCCCTTGGTGCAACATGTGAATGGATATTATTCTCCAATTTTGAGTAAATTGCAAAGATCTTGTTAATTTTTATGACCCTTGTAAAATTTTGCTGCAACTTTAGATATGGGCAAGTTTAGGTCTGAAAGTAATTTCGTGTTGCCATTCCCTGACGAATGAGGATCACGACTGCCTTACTAGAGTGTGAGGTTCCTCATCCCTTTCCATACTGAACAAGTCACAAAAATACAGATTATACACTCAAACTAAAAAAATACATAGTAATATGGTTTATGATAACAAACGGTTTTGACAGTGGTGGAGCAGGTGGTTCTCCCAGTACAAGCAGTTACTTGCCCCATGAAAAGGAAACAAGTCTGACAAAAGGTGTGGCTCAACGTTTAAATGCAGTAGAGTATTGAAGACTCCTCTTAAGAAAGTCGTGCCTTTAATATTTAACCATACCTTTTTATGTCTTTTTAACAATCGCACGAGCAACTGTACTTTTTGGAAATGTTTTATATCCAATTAACTAAAACACCTGAACCTGCTTCTGCAACAGCAGCATCTGTAAGAGTGTCTTAAACCTAAATTCCTATAAATAAATAAATAAAAACGCACTAAATTTTAAAGCCATTTTAAACCACAAAATAATAACAAATATTTATTTTTTCTTAAATGTTTAAGCATTCTATCCTTCTGTGCTCCAGAGTGCTGCAGTAATGATGGCACCAGCAGGTAACAAGCAGTCCAAGACTCACCGTCAATGTCGCGACAAGCAACTTTCATAAAGCATCTGTTGTTTCAAACTCAATGTACTTTGTTTGTTTGTTGTGTTTTTTTCCCTCATAAACCTCCTTCAATTCCCACCAGCATGTCTCCGCTCACAAGAGAGGAATGCTGCGGATCCTGCTCCACCTGTTCACCCGCCTGCTGCTTCCTGCCCAGGTGAGACTGATGACGATGATGACACGGGGGGGGGGGGACTCTAGACACCGCGACGCTCCCCTTGCCAGACGCCGGGGCGTTAAGCCGCTACCGACGGTGTTGTTTACCTGAAGACTAGAGAGAGTCCAGGTGAGACGGCGGTCGCCTCGGAGGCCCCTGGTTTAAAGCGAGAAGCTCCGAAACACCGAAGCGAGTCATGATCCATCAGCCAGGTGTGGACGCGCCGGGACGACACGCGACACTGGCTTCTCCGTCACGCTCACCTGTCTGCTGGATGGAAATCAGCCTGGTCACGTGTGCGCTCCCGGCCAATCAGAACTGATTTACCTTTATTGTCTTTGTCAAAGTTAAATTCTGAAGATTACAAAAAAGTCGATTGAGTCTAATATATATGGGTTGATACGTACATTAATACAATGTATTCTGGTCATTTATGTTATTAGTATATTTGTTTAGTGTGGCGTACTTTTTTTTTAAGATAACAAGGTGGTAAAAACATTAGGAAGCAACTATTTTTTCACTACCAAAAACAACAGGTGTCTGAGCAGCAACCGTATCAAAATCTCGATTGTCAGATGGATGTAATGAATAACAAGTTAATCTGTTGTACAAACTAAAAGAGACATTAAAACTTGATTATTCATTTATAGAAAGTGATATCATTACAGTAACGCAGTATGCACACTGTGTGTTCTCCTGTGTCTCTACCCCTAAAGATTCTGTGCCTCTCCACTCTTCCTCCAGAATCTGGAACCTTAATTCACAATAATCTGAAGAGAGGGCGTTGGATTTAACAGCAACAACGAAGGTTACTTCTCACTAGACCAGATCAGGTCGATTGATTTGGATTTTCTGTCAAGTCTAGGAGGAGATTGAGGAGTGCAATGTAGAGGTTTTTGAAGCACTGATGCTCTTTGCTTCAGAACCCTCTCAAGACAGTGGAAATCAGTTCTAACCCCTTTGACTGTGTAACTTTGTCTACTGCGCTTTTTTTCTTCATTAATCTTTCCATGATTATGATTGGCTGAAGTACCCCGTTAAAAGCCAGCAGCTTTAGCAAGATCTTTTTCATGGTTTGGAGTTTTCTAACCAGAAGGCTTTTCCTGTATGTTTGATTCACTTTGTTCCATGATGACACTCTAATTTCCTGAATCAGTCACATTTATTGAGAAATTAAACCTTGATTAAAATTTGTGAAAACACATTTCAAATGATCCAATATGTATATGTATTTGAAAATGCTAAAATCGTCAGTCACTCTGTTTTTTGTGACAAGCTGGGTTTAATAATTAGAGGCAGAAGGCCCCTGAGTTTAGAATGGGTTGTTTGCTCTGTGACATACCTGCCCCACTGTTCAAACACGCTCCTCCGAAATAACTGTAGTAATGTGATTTTTAACAAGAGAACCTAGGAGGAATCCTCTCTTCCCCTTGGAAAAGCAGGTGGAACAACAGCAAAACACTTTTGAGCTCAGAAACAAAAAATTAACTACAGAAGCAGAAAATTAACAGAAATATTATATCGTTATATTGTTAAAAAAATTCTACTCGTATATAAAACTTATTTCTCTCTCTCTCTTCGTGTGAGAGGTGTGTGGTTGGAGCTGAAGGAGTGGAAGAGTGAAGGGAATGAAAAAAAAAACCCTTTTTCTGTCTTTGTATATGTTGGTTTATTATTTAGTTGGGTTGTTGTTTGGTTTTTCTTTAGTTTAGGGTTTTTTGAGGACAGCCAGCCGCTTATCGGCTGGGTGGTTTGGAGGGCCACGTTTGGAGGGCCACGTTTGCTGGTTTCTCGGGGCTGTCACGGAAGCACGGCGTTAAAGTTGCCGCTGGCTCTCCGTGCAGCGTGGAGGAGGTGGCTTTAGCGGTGGGGGGATTGATAGGCCACAGCTTTGTGAAGTCTGCTGCTCGCATGAACAAGGCTGTGGTCCTATTTGTGGAGAAGGTGGAACAGGTGAAACTGTTGGTGGAGCAAGGGATCACGGTAAACGGGTTGTTTGAGCAAGTGCTGCTGCTGATACAGCCGGCAGCTAAAATCACGCTGTCAAACGTCCCTCCTTTCATCAGTGATGATTTTTTAGTGGAAAACTTTCCAGACATGGAAAAGTTGTTTCCCCAATCAGGAAAGTGCTGTCAGGTTGCAAATCTCCACTTTTAAAACATGTCGAGTCTCATCGTAGACAGATTTACATGATTTTGAATAATAAATCAGAAGAGCTGAATCTGCGGTTTAATGTGAGAGTGGAGGACTACGTTTATACTCTGTTTGCTACATCATCCCATGCAAGATGTTTCGGCTGAGGTGAGGAGGGCCACGTAGTCCGGGCTTGTCCCAGCCGAGCTGGATCCTCTCCCCCGGAGGGAGCCGCGGTCGCTGGCCAGCCCACCTCCGCCGCACAACCCGACCCCACAGCGCAGGGAGAAGTTCCCGGTGTTGTGGGACGAGATGGCGCTCCTCACGTCTCTGGCTCGGAAGGAGCGGTGGGTAAGAGGAGTGTGGAGGCAAAACGGTGTCAGAACAAAAGTGACAAGGAGACGAGTAGTGAGAGGGAGACAGACGAAAGACAAGAGCTGTATGAGGGGACAGGTGAGACAGGTGAGACAGTGAATTCTGGAAAAACTAGTGAGACAGGTGAGGGGAGCGACACGGGGGAGGTGGTGAAAGGGAGGAGGAAGCTGGTGAGGCGAGTGGAGTTAAAGGTGGGATAAGTCAAACTGATCAAACAAAGAACGACGTAAGTGAGTTAACAGAAATGACTCCAGTGTTGGATGAGACAGACGAAGCAGCTTGTGAAGGGGCTTCAGCTGCTGGGGATGAGAGCATGGAGACATGTGAATCTGGGCTGGGTTCTGCTTCTGCATCGAGATCAAATAAGAGGAAAAATGTGACTGCTATGGTGGAGGCCTGTAAAGCTGGTCGGATGGGGGCTCAGCTGAGCGATGCTTACAGCAGTGACAGTGAAAGCTGTGTGTCTGACTGCAGTGAGATGTCCCTCAGTCAGACAACTGTCAGTCAATAAAAGGATTTTTATCCTGCACAAATGTTAAAAACGTTTATACGGCAAACAAAAGGCTTGAAGGGTGTGCATATTGAGCAGCATTTTCCAAGCAAGCTCAATTTTTACAATTCAGCTAAATATTATATTAAACACAGAGATATTTCGGATTTTACTGACCAAGAAGTGTACAGATTGAGAAAACAGATTATTAAAGTCCGAAAGCAGCTTGTTTTTTAAATGGCAGTTTTTTTAAATCTGGGCCTTTTTCCCTTTTATTTTGACTGTTTTTTATTTTAACACTGAATTATTAATGGATTGTTTTAAGGTGGGGACATTAAATGTAAATGGAGCTAGAGCTGCTAGCAAAAGGCCACTGATTTTTGACACTGTACGGATTAAACATGTGGATGTTTGTTTCCTCCAAGAAATACATAGTGATGACAGTAATGAGGCAGACTAGAGTAAGGAGTGGGAAGGGCAGGTGGTTTTAAGCCATCTTAACTCCCAGAGTGGAGGAGTGGGGTTTCTGTTCTCCAGAGCTTTTACTCCATCATCCATGGAGATAAAACACATTGTAAAAGGGAGATGTCTTCTTGTAACAGCTAAATTTGATCAGCACACTTTGGTTTTTATGAACATTTATGCTCCAACAAATGGTGCAGAGAGGAACAGTTTTTTTCACTAAAATGAATAATGTTTTAAATTCCTGTGGTTCGGAGGATTTTTTATTCCTGGGTGGGGATTTTAATTGCACTGAATGTGAAATTTTAGATCGTAACCATACAGAGCCTCATCCAGCCTCACAACAGGCCCTGAAACAGCTGTTTTTTTCTCACGGCCTGGTGGATGTGTGGCGAAGGATGCACACGGACTGCCGACAGTACACCTGGTCCCACCTGAGTGAGGGTAAGATCTCTCTAGCTAGGCTTGATCGTTTTTATTGTTTTAAATATCGATTTAACGCCGTTAAGAGTTCTAAAATAATACCTGTTGGTTTTACTGATCATTCTTTGGTTTTATGTCATGTTGTTTTAAAGAATATTTTATTTAAGAGTGCGTATTGGCATTTTAATTCAGCTTTAACAAATGACAGGGGTTTTAGTGGTGTTTAAAATTATTTTTGGACTATTTTTAGAAGCAGAAAACCTGACTTTGAGTGTCTTAAGCAGTGGTGGGACTATGGTAAGACTGAGATTAGGCTGTTGTCACAGCAATATACTCTCAATGTCACGCAGAGCACCTATCGATCTATAAAAGAGCTGGAGACTGAAATTGTGGAACTAGAGACAATTAGCAGTTCCACGGGAAATCGAGGTCATATTGAAACCCTCAAATCCAAAAAGAAGATTTTGTTTAACCTGCTAGATACCAAAGTACAAGGCGCACTGGTCCGATCCCGAATCCAGAACATCACGGTAATGGATGCTCCAACTAGCTTTTTCTTTGGCCTGGAGATAAAGCGAGGACTGAAAAAAGTAATCCAAGTTTAACGGCAGCCTGTATGCTCCTTGAGTGAGTAGAGGCATCCGACAGGGTTGTGCCTTGTCCGGAATGCTCTACGCACTCTCCTCCATAAAATTCGCACAAGCATCAATGGTTTTTTAATTCCTGGTTTTACTGACAAAATCGTATTGTCCGCCTACGCAGATGACATAGTAGTCTTGGTCAACGATCAAACAGACATTGATGTTTTATTGAATCTGACAGAATCTTTTCATGTTTTATCTGCTGCTAAAGTGAACTGGGAGAAGAGTGAAGCTCTTGCGGTTGGTAAATGGAGTGACTCTCTCCCGATTCTCCCCCAGAGGTTACAATGGAAAACCGACGGTCTGAAATACCTCGGTGTTTTTCTGGGGAACGAAGCAGTGGAAAAAAGAAACTGGGAAGACATCATCGAAAGGATAGAGGGAAAGCTTAAAAAATGGGAATGCCTGCTTCCCCAAATGTAGTACAGGGGGAGGGTGCTCTCTCGCTCTCTCTCTCGGAAAAAGGACACCCAACCTTTGACCTGGACTGAGTCCTGACTTAACTCTTTTAGAAAATGTGAGGTAAACGCAAACCTTCTGAAGTAGACAATAACCTTTGCAGCTTTACAGATATGTTTATCCGATCAACATATTAGTCAACATTTAAAAGACTTTCAAAATGATGACCTACAATGTGAAATCATAAAATTAGTTAAGACAGCTACAGCACCTTCATCTGTCACACATTTTTTCTTCTTCCATCTAATCTTCAATTTCTCATTTATCAGACTGTGAACAAACACCTTTTACCGTAAGTACAGATATTTTTGCAGCATAACCTCCTTGTTGGGCAAATCTATATCTGCGTACAAAATAAAATTTCTTCCCATTACATTACCATGTAATGTGAGCCATCATAATATCAATATAACCCAAACATATCTATATTAAAAATCATTTCCATTATTGGTATTTTGGAAACTGCACTTAACAATTGTCTAACTATTAATTTTCATATTACACGATGAAGGCATACAATGCGAGCTGTAAGCTTGTAAACTTTACAATGTACTATCTTTGTCTGCGTCTCTTTTATTTTTTTAATATTTTCAGCAGTAAAAGGAAAAACAGGTTTTACTTTCAATGTTGAAAAAATGCTCAGTTTCTCGTAACTCCAAAAAGTCCCACCAATAATTTACCTAGGAATTGCATAACGAAACTTTTGCAACATCAGATATTTGTGCGTTGTTGCTTGTTTTGTGTCTTCGTGTCAATTTATTGAGCAATGGACTGATTAAAAACTGCAACATAAAAAAGGTTTCAAAGAACAGAAAAAAAGCAGAAAATGAATAATTAAAAAAGTATATCAAGATCTTGCAGTGTGTTTGCATTTAAAAGTTAGTGAAAAGTGTATAGGCTTTATTGATTTCCTCTTTTGTCCTTTTTTTATTTTTACTATTTACTTGTGAAGATAACTTTTTATCAGCGCTGCACAATTGCTCAACTGCTGCTGGAAATCTGTTATGTTCAGTGGTTTGTGTTTACCTATATGTGGGCCAGAGCTGAACAGACGGTTGCTGTAATTGACGCAAATGTAGGAGGGGGTGTTCAAAGCCTGAGCGTGGAGGATAAAAGCAATGCTCAGCTGAGGCTGAGTCTACACTGGCGGCAGATCAGAACCAGGTTGGAGGATGAGGGGAACTCTTCTGCTGCTGCTGGCCTCTCTGGCCTTTGCCTCTCTGGCTGAAGGAGCTAACCTGTAAGTATACCAGAATACGTAAAACATGATAAAAAGGCTTAAATACATGTTTTTTCTGCTTTCCTGAAGATTGAAAGTTTACTGAAATGTGTGGGTATATTTTGTCTTATATTTCACTCTTATTCCTGTCTCTGTATTTCTGTGAATTTCTCAGAAGTTTACAGTGGATGGTTTATTAAATCTTTCTGCTTGCTAAATTTAGTTTAATCTATTAACTTTAGGTTTTTCTGTTAATGGATTGCAGTCTATTTAGCCTCTTATTTTACACACAGCATTAAATTTAAGTGGGGAAAGAAGGATGTCCTAATGTTTGTGCTTGCTCCAGCCACAGCAAACAGAATCCAAAAATCCGTAGCTTCATTGATTTTCTTTTGGATCCTAATCAAGATAATCAATGGCTCATTCATTAAGTATGAAGTCCAGACTGCAGCTTAGAGTCCTCTACTTAGCAAACAATGACAAAATATCACAAACAACTAAAACAGCAACTTAAGAAATATCAGCAATTTAATGTTGTTACTTTCTGAGCTTTCTGCAGTTTTAACACAAGTGGAAAAATAAAAAATAAATGCATTTTTGCACACAGTTCGTCACCCTAAAAGACCAATAATTTGCAGGTTTAAGGTCACATACAAGTGACACATGCAATTAGTTTCTGTTTTCACAATTGTGTGTCCGATTTCAAATGAAAGGACTGGGAAAGAGTGCAGCCATATATTCATGTTTTGCTGCCTGAAGCAAAACATATTCTAAAATTAATGTTTTGCCTCTTAATTAGAAATTGTATCTTTCCTCTGCTTCAGGAAAGTGATGTCTTCCCCCAATCTGATGCGAGTAGGAACAACAGAAAGCATTTTTGTGGAATGCCAGGACTGCACTGGAAATGGAGTTTCTGTCAAAATCAGTGTCATGAACCATCCGACCAAAAGTAAGACTCTGGCTGAGACAGATGTGGCCCTCGACAGTGGTAATAATTTTCAGGGGATTGGAAAAGTGACTGTAAGTGAAATATTCCTACAAAGGCCTGCTTACGTGCCTCGAAGCCAAAGTATTGTTATTCCTTTTACAGTCCCTAAAGCAAGGCATGTCCATGTGTTGACTATGATTTCAGATCCCAGCAGGAGACTTCAGTAAAGATCCCACCATAAAACAGTATGTTTACGTGCTAGCCAAGTTTCCTGACCGAACGCTGGAGAAAGTTGTGATGGTGTCGTTCCAGTCTGGCTACATCTTCATACAGACTGACAAGACGCTCTATACTCCCAACAGTAAAGGTGATTGCAGCACTCTTTTAATAGAAATAGATAAAAGGAAACAACAGTTGTATGTGGGAAGGCTTAGAAATCATGACCTGCTTCACCACAAAGGTTTTTTTTAAGTCCTATTTTGAAGGAAGGGGTGTCTGAGGAAATCTTGATGAGTAAATACATAAATGGTTAAAATCAGGGCTGCACAGTGGCGCAGTGGGTAGCACTGTTTGTGTGCAGCAAGAAGGCTTGCATGGAGTTTGCATGTTTTGCCTGTGCATGCGTGGGTGGGTTCTCACCAGGTACTCAGGCTTCCTCCCACAGTCCAAAAACATGACTGTTAGGCTGATTGGGCACTCTAAATCATCCTTAGGTGTAGGTATGAGTGGTCTTTTGTCCTGTACGTCTCTGTGTTGCCCTGCGATGGACTGACGACCAGTCCGGGGTATACACCTGACTCTTGCCCATTGTAAGCTTGAGATAAGGCGCCAGCAGAACCCTGCAATCCCAGAAGGATAAACAGGTTAGGTAATGGATGGATGTTTAAAATCACATTGCTGTTGATTTTTTTCCCTCAAAGTTTAGAATAAAGATTCATCAGCTGTATTGACTGGACAAAGCCGTAGCAAGTTCATAGAGAAGGCCAGTATTTAAAGATCAGTTGGTTTAATTTAATTGTACTTTCATCTGAATGAAATAAAACATGTACAAAGTAAATTGTAAAAATCTTTACAGATTAAACCAAAGCCAAATTAAGGAAATAAAACAAAGTGACTTCTTTAGATTTATTATACACAGCTAAATGATGAAACAAATTAGCACTGTTTAGAAATTATTATTTTTACTTACTGTCTGTTTAACATATATTATCAAGTGTCTGTGTTAGGTTGTTATATGACCTGAAAAGCAAATGATCTACCTACTTTGACAGATAACATTTATTTTCTGCTCTTCCTGTCAGTTTATTTCAGGATCTTTGCCTTGACACCTCAAATGGAACCAGTGGAAAGAACCAATCAGAACCAAGTAGATGCTTCAATCGACATCGAGATTATGGTATTGTGTTTTTATTGGTTACAGAAAAACACTCCTCACATGTGCATCCCTTTGTTGGATCAGTGTCATGTTTGAATCCTGCCGTCTCCTCAAGGTAGAAAGAAGGAACATGTACAAACTTTCTGAAATAATCTGGTGCACCATTAAATTAATGAAAGATGGTTGGGCTAACCTATAAAAGCTGTTTATTTATTTTTCATTTGCTTTAGACTCCTGAAGACATCATCATACCCCTAGATTCAGTTGCTCTTAATGGCGGTATGTTCTCTGGAGATCACAAACTTGCTGAAATTGTTAGGTGAGTAATTTTTTACTTATTCAATTCGTATAAATAATAATATCGGATTAAAGTAAATCAATGATGTTTAAACCTGCTGATCATATTTAATTATGCAATTAATTACTGTTGTATATACAGATTTATAACAGTAGTATATACAGGTTCTCATTATATATAAAATTTTTGGAATCAAATGAAAAAAATCTTTTTTTGTTTTATTTTGAGGGTTAAAATGTAATAATGGGATGATTTTACCTGGCTTTGAATACAAATAATTTGATGCGCAAAAATAGAAATCCAATCGCTCAGGGACCATGGGGTTTTTCTGTTATGCTCCGTATTAAGTAGCAAGTGTTCATATTTCACTTTTACATCTGATTACTGTAAATTGTTTGTGTGTCTCTTATTAGCCCTGGACTGTGGAAAGTGGTGGCAAAGTTCAAAAGCAACCCACAGCAGAGCTATTATGCTGAATTTGAGGTCAAAGAATATGGTAAAGTGCCACTAACCTAAGCTCCTTTCATACGTTTAGATAATTCGCTCACTTTTCATCAGGTGGAGAACAATAATAAAAGTCATTGTCATTTGGCAGTGCTTCCCAGTTTCGAGGTCAAGCTGTTGCCTGTGGTCCCTTTCTTTTATGTGGAGAGCAATGAGCTTACTGTCAACATCAAAGCTACGTAAGTGAAAACCTTTCAGTTGTTTCAAAATAAAATAAACTGTGATCTTACTTTTGTAAAAAAAAAAATTCCTTGTAATTTCGCCTCAAGAGTGATTTTCTTTCAATTGCAGGTATCTATTTGGAAAGGAGGTTGATGGGACTGCCTATGTGGTTTTTGGTATTATGGAAGATGGTGTGAAGAAAAGCCTTCCACACTCGCTAACACGAGTCCCTGTGAGCACTCGTGCTTTTTTAATTTGTTTGTTTGTTACTTTTTCTGTTCTTCATTAATGTTAATTATTGTTATATTTCATGTAAGCAAGAAGTTTAACTAACCTACAGCCGGTGTTGGTGGCTCACAGGTTACAAATGGAGAGGGGGAGGCCACACTAAAAAGGGAGAAGATCATTCAAACCTTTCCAGATATACTTACACTCGTGGGAAAAGCCATCTTTGTATCTGTCAGTGTTCTAACAGAGAGTGGTGAGTCACAGACACTGAGTTATTGTATGTAAGTAGTTTTTCTTGAGATAGGAGGTGAGTTTTATTTATAAAAGAAATATATATATATATATATATATACATATATATGTATACATATATATATATATATATGTATACATATATATATATATATATATATATATATATAT
>JAVLVB010000440.1:358691-379680 GCA_032876305.1 Orestias chungarensis | reverse complement strand
ATATATATATATATATATATATATATATATATATATATATATATATATATATATATATATATATATATATATATATATATATATATATATATATATATATATATATATATATATATATATATATATATATATATATATATATATATATATATATATATATATATATATATATATATATATATGTATATATATATGTATGATTTGTTACTACAATTACAGTTAAAATATTTTTTTCTGTTGACCTGTAAGGAGGAAAACCTTTTCATAGTGGGAGAAACATGGGATATTTTGTCAGTGGAATAGGCCTGACAAGAGAATGAACAGCACTACACTCTCTATGTGTTTATTTTGTGATATAGGCAGTGAAATGGTGGAGGCAGAGTTTAGAGGGATCCAGATTGTCACGTCACCCTACAAAATCACTTTCACAAGAACTCCCAAATTTTTCAAACCAGGAATGTCCTTTGATGTTGCGGTATGGAGCTAAATATATTCTTCATTTACTATAAGAATATTATTACCTAATGACTCTACATTTTAGACTCTTATAGATAGATAAATAAATATAATGCTGGTAGCTCTCTCAGGAAATGTGGTTTGCTAAGATTTTCAAAAGCTAACTTATCTTCCAACTCTGACCGTCAGGTTGAAGTTGTAAATCCTGATGACAGTCCAGCAAGCAGGATCCCAGTGGTGGTCAGCCCTGGTGATGTGAGGGGATTAACAGCGTCAAATGGGTTGGCGAGGCTCACCATCAATACGGCAGCAACGGATTCTAAACTGAGAATCACTGTAAGCAGGCTCAATTATTAATGTAGAGAGGTTGATAATTACTTTACAAAACAAAACAATAATTAGAAATTACAGTGATGACATTTCTATGAGCGAAGCAATGAAACATTCCAGTTCAAAACCAAACTAACAGCTACTTGCTAACACTGCCAATCAGTGTTGAGGAATTACAGAAGATTTTTTTTATTTCATATTGTGTTGCAATTAAAGGTAAAAGCTGAAGATTTTTATTTATTTATCAAAGTAAACTTATTTCTTAGGTGACAACATGTTTTAAAGTAACTTGTTATGCCTGGTTATTACCTCCTAGGATTTATTCGGTTCTCAGGCAATGAATGTGATGAGAAACAACAATTAGCAGTTTGTATTAAGTTAAATGAGTTTTATACACATTCACATGGAAAGAAGTTGACTTTCTTGGTCACAAATTGGTGTCCTTTTTCCAAAAGACGTTTGAGCAAACCAACATAAACAGTGACTCTGGGATATGATAAGGTCGATTGTCAAGCTTGTGAAATTGCATGTTTACCTTTGTTATTACAGGCGAAAACAGATACACCTGAACTTTCAGAAAACAGACAAGCAACAGCTGAGATGAGTGCTTCTCCATATGATAGCCAGAGTAAGAGTTACATCCACATTGGTAAGTCATAGTCTTAAACTTTATGAGGTCACACAGACATAAAACAACATGGTGAAAGTTTATCCTGTCATCAGGCTGATTTTCAAGGTCCTAACACTCTTTGCAACTTTCCAATGCAGGCATAGACACAGCCGAGGTGAAAGTAGGAGACAACCTGAAATTAAACCTCAACCTCAATAAACCACCACGTGAAAAGGATATCACATACCTGGTGAGGGATGTTTTACACCTCTTCTATTTCATCTGTACATATTTGATATCTACTAAAGTATTTTTTTGTGTCAACCTTAGGTGTTAAGCAGAGGCCAGCTGCTAAAATCGGAGAGGTACAAAACAAGGGGCCAAGCACTCATTTCCCTAATTATTCCCATCACAAAAGATATGTTGCCTTCATTTCGCATTGTAGTCTACTACCACTCAGCTGATAATGAAATAGTTTCAGACTCTGTTTGGGTGGATGTGAAAGACTCCTGCATGGGCTCGGTGAGACTCTGGAGCTGAAAGTCAAATCTTGGCAAAGACTGATCCCTACATGTTTGACAATATCAGGAAATATTTTGTGTTATTTTCTTCAAATGTAGCTGACCGTGGAATCAGCAAGACCCATTCCATCCTATGAACCTCGCAGGATGTTCAGCCTGAAAGTCACAGGGGACCCGGAAGCCACAGTGGGACTCGTTGCAGTTGACAAAGGCGTCTACGTCCTGAACAACAACCACCGTCTCACCCAGAAAAAAGTAAATTCTACCGTATCTAAAATGTTGAAATGTGTTGTAAATGTTTGACATACACATTATAGCCATAAGCCTGGTCAATTTTCTTCTGTACCCTGCAGGTGTGGGACATTGTAGAGAGGCATGACACAGGCTGCACACCAGGCGGTGGGAGCAATAGCATGAATGTGTTTTACGATGCTGGGCTAGTATTTGAGTCAAGCACTGGGTCAGGAACACCCTACAGAATAGGTGACTTCCTTTTACCTTTCAGCCAAGTAAACCTTTTTCTTATTTCAACCAATTTGAATGCGGTTATGTATTTCAAAATCAAATAGATTTACAAAGTATGCTTACCTTATATTATACATTGTCAGGCATATTTAATGGCGGACATGCTAAAGACATGTAAAAGAGCTTGAAACATTTTAATATATTATTGCAGTAGTATAGTCTCGTAACATCTCATTTATCAATTAGAGGTTGACAAAATCCAGCTTTTAAAACAATAAACATTTTTTTAAGAAGAAATCACAAGTGGTCCAATTTTTCCTCCTACTTTGAACTACCCTTAGAAGGACAGCAGATAGTCTCTCTCCTACAACTGGATCATACAAAAGAGAGAACAATTCACATTGGACAATGTTTCCACTCGGTAAAAAGTCATAAAACAATTAAGATTGTGATACTGCAATTAAAGGGACATTTATTTAAAGGCTTTATTTGGGTGTTACTAAAACTAGTTCTGTGTATATGCCTTTGTCATCTATCTATTATCTACTGGATGTATGGATAATTGGGCGGATGTATGGATAATTGGGCGGACGGATGGAAAGCACTTTTAAAATTTAACAGAGCACTCTTTTATATCTTACCTGGGAAAATAAAGGCTAAATAAAGTTATTATTGTATGATCTAATTACTGCCTTTTGAATGTCTCATATATTTACAAAATTTTTCTATAGTTCTTCTAAAGATGGGATTTGTATTCTATTTCAGACCTGAAATGTAAGACGACATCCAAGCGAAAGCGAGCCGCAACCATCTTGGAAGTTAGAACTACACTATGTAAGAAACACACCTCAAAACCAATCAATAGCCACTTATTGTAACATGTATTCAGGTATTTCGTTTTAGGGTTTGTCTGGACAGGTTTCTTTGTTCTAACTGTCCTGTGCTTAATATGTATACTTGTTCTTTAAATGCATAACCCCTCTTTGTTGTACATAGTAAGCCAGTTCAATAATGACCTGCAGAGGGAATGTTGTTTGGATGGCATGAAGGAAGTCCCGCTTTCATACACCTGCGAGCAGCGTAAAGAGTACATTGTGGATGGTCCAGCCTGTGCTGATGCCTTCATGCAGTGTTGCTCAACAATGCAAACGCAGCTGTCTGAAAAGAAAGAAGATAACCTCAAATTGGCTCGCAGTAAGAAAGGGCACAAATCGGTGGGGAACCGTATTCTTAATTTCAAAAAAATAAACTTTTAATGATCCAATATATAACAACACTTCAGGTGAGTTGGATGACAGCTACATGGACAGCAATGAAATTGTTTCTCGAACCAAGTTCCCCGAAAGTTGGCTTTGGACAGACATCCGTCTTCCATCTTGCCCAGCTCAATCACCCAACTGGTAAGACATTTGAGACTTTTACAGATTCCGCATTTTATAACAATCTCATTTCATTTGCTTTCATCATTCTATGTTTCAGTGAGTCCACATCAGTGATGAAAAATGTTCCTCTGCAAGATTCAATCACAACCTGGCAGTTTACTGGAATCAGTTTGTCAAGAACACTCGGTAACTACAGTTTTTGTTTTTACCTAAATTTAACCTCCTCTCTTTTGGTGTTTCACTTTTTTTTATTTTCATTTGCAAGGAATCTGTGTGGCTAAGCCATTGGAGGTAATTGTTCGCAAGGAATTTTTCATTGATCTCCGGGTGCCTTATTCTGCCGTCCGAGGGGAACAGCTCGAAATTAAAGCCATCCTTCACAACTACAGACCAGAGCCTATTACTGTAAGTCATACAAATCCAAATAAAGAAATAAATAACTGAAACCCTCATTAATTAAGGATTTAAACAGTTCATTAAACAATTTGTTGTTATCAAGACCAAAAGGTCCTTACAGATGTCTATGAAATACCACAAAACAAAGTGTCTCATAGATTACAGAGAGAAAACTTTAGAAAATGATATATTTGAGCAATAATAACTGTAGATATATGTTCTATGTCTATACTCATCAATATAATCTATAGATTAAAGCAGGATGGATTTTCCTGTATGTGCTCCAACTAAATATTAGACAGGTTTCTTTCTGACATTTCATTGCCTTTTTCCATCTTAATCCTAATGCTAAGGCTCGTGTGGAACTAATCGAGGAAGAGAATGTATGCAGCGTAGCCTCCAAGCGTGGGAAGTATCGCCAAGAGGTCAAAGTTGGTGCCCAAACTACAAGATCTGTACCATTCATCATTATTCCAATGAAGGAAGGAGAGCGTAGCATCGAGGTCAAAGCAACCGTAAAGGACTCGTCCCTCAATGATGGTGTTATGAAGTTGCTGCGTGTTGTGGTAAGAGAGACAAAGTACATGAAATGAACCGTTACACAACAAGCATAACAAAGCTAAGAATGTAGCTTAATGTTAAAGAACAATATTCAGGTTATATTTGTAAAGCTAAACTTATGCTTACATGCACAACCCGGTGGCCATCTGAAACAGAATCACTGACAGCAAAATGTAACGCTCCAATTTGAGTTAATAATGTGATTGGGTGATGTGGTGATATCCAGTGCAAGCGATAAAGTTAGGAGCAATGTCTGAAAAAAAGAAAGTTAGAGACCTATTAAACTGGTACCCTAGAGTAGGTTTACAAACTCCCATAAAATTAATCATCAATCCTTGAGCTACATTGTTACTCTGATTTGAAAACACAAGCATCAGTACATTTCTGACAGCAAATACATCACTAGTATTGTTTATTTTATGTCAGGGAGCCATCCACAAAACATTATTAGTCCTGATTTTACTCTTGAGGGGTTGGCCACACTATAGTATTGTAGCTGTACCACCTGTGTACCTTCGTACCTCATTTTACCTGCTGGTAATTTACCCACACTAAAATATTGTTAGGGCCTAAAAGCTAACTGTTAGCAAATTAATATATTGTTGTTGGTGGTGGAAACAAGAGAAGTTAAATTACTGTCACACAATTAAACAAGAACTTCATTCAGACACTCACCTCCATTTTGAGGAAGCAGGAAACAGAAAAAAACCCGATGCTGAAGCTATTTGTAATGGCTAAATATACCAAAGACATTATTAGAGGACAGGTATTGTTTTTGCGGATAATGAAGAAACAAATGTATTGATAGAGAATACAAAAACACTCAAAACACTGTGCTAGAAAAGGTTTTCTGATATAATTCTGATAAAATTAGACGCTTAAAGATAGTCATCATTGATATATTTAAATGGACTCTCAGTGAAACTATGAGCTTCTTGGTTGGTTTGCATTTATTTATGTTTCAAACATTAGATATGTGTAGATTTTTAGCTCTAAAATGTGATGCTTGGTCTTTCAGCAAGAATGCTTGTTTGATTTGGGCCACCAGAATCAATGAGTAAATATTTGTAACTAATATTTGTTTCATATTCCGTTTTCAGCCTGAAGGTGTACTGATTAAATCTGCTCAGATTGTAACCCTAGATCCAACTACAAAAGGCCAAAGTATGTTTACACAATATCACTTCCTTATTGATTTCAGTGATATAAGTGTTTTTCATAACTGGTTCTGTGTCCTTTTTGTACCTTCAGGTGGTACACAAGTGGAAACTTTGAACAGTAATATTCCCAGGAAAGATTTAGTGCCAAACGCACCAACCAGCACACAGGTTTCTGTGACTGGTAAGATACTTTTACACCCACACTATGTACAGCCAGTAATTTGACAAGTAACAAATTCCAATCTTCTGGTGTCTAAAATTTTTAGGTTTGTCCTCTTTTTGTTAATTTATCTATTTGATTTTGTGCATGCAGGCAGAGAACAAGTTTCTGGACTTGTGGAAAATGCCATTAGTGGTAAATCCATGGGTACTCTGATTTACCAGCCTTCAGGCTGTGGAGAGCAGAACATGATTCACATGACGTTGCCAGTTATTGCCACCACATATTTGGACAAAACTAATCAGTGGGAGGCAATTGGTTTCAACAAACGTGATGAGGCCCTTCAGCACATAAAAACTGGTAAGAGAAAGAAATAGACTTCATTTAAAATCAATTGTTTTAATGGTTCAATGATAAAAAATTTAAATTTTTGTCTAAAATATCTATTTAGGGTATAAAAATCAGCTAGCATACCTTAAAGGTGATGGCTCATTTGCTGTGTGGGCTTCTCATGGAAGTAGTTCCTGGTAAGGCACTCAACATTATATATATATTTTTTTAGACGATACTTGGCTTTGCAGTAATTACTCTATATGCAGCTTGTGGAACTGAGCTATTACTTTATTTTTTCTGCACAAGGCTGACGGCATATGTTACTAAAGTGTTTGCTTTAGCTAACAACTTGATAGCAGTGGAAAGTAACCATATCTGTGGTGCTGTGAAGTATCTGATCCTAAATGCTCAGCAGCCTGACGGCATGTTTAAAGAAGTGGGACAAGTACACCATCGAGAGATGCAGGTTAGTCCAAAAATGCAAGGGCAATACATAAATCAGCACCAAAAGGCAAGAAATATTGTGTTTGATTGATATTTCTGATACTTGGCAAAAACAATTGTGTAGTCCTACAATGTCTGTTTGTTTCAACGAGCATGCAGTCGCAATTTTAAAGATATTGCTTTTGTTGGTGGAAATGTCAGAGTGGAAAATATAGCTTAAACCCATTAAACCCAGCAAAACCCTTTGTTATAAAACTAAAGAAATGTGTGAATAAAATGGATTAGACTGTCTTTAGTCCTAGACTTCACCCCACTAAAACACTTTGGGCATTAGTTTGAGTGTGCTGTCAAAGCCAGAGTGACCGAGGTGGCTAAACTGGTTGACTTTGGACAATCGCTGGCTAATTTTTATTGCTGCCCATAGTGTTTGAACAAACTAACGACAAGCATGAGTAAGAGATGCAAGACTATTTGTATAAACCTTTTTTCCACCATTTAAAATATTCCCATCAAGAAACTAAGAATAATCTCTTAAAACAAAACTCCATGTCTTCTTATGTAAACTAATATTTTCCCTGACATGTTTGCTGATTTTCTTATATAGGGGGATGTGATTGGAGGAGATACAGATGCCTCCATGACGGCCTTCTGCCTAATTGCCATGCAGGAAGCACGCACAATATGCGCAGAAACTGTAAATGTGAGTACTTCTCCAGCACACCATGTTTAATAATTCCCTACTTTTAACTGTAATGTATTTCATAACTATTTGTAGTAGAGGGTTTCACAAGAAATCAATGCAAGAAAGTAATCTCATGGTAAAACTGAAATGCATAGGACTTAAAATTATTTTGGTTTTACATGATATCAATACAATATATTTACAATGTCTTTACAGTGATATATCAAGATGACTTTCAAATTAAGCAATTATGCTCTTTTACCTAGAGCCTTCCAGCCAGTATAGAAAAAGCAGTAACTTACCTTGAGAGACGACTTCCCAGCCTTACCAATCCTTATGCTGTAGCAATTACGTCATGCGGCCTGGCCTATGAAAACAAACTTAATCAGGAAATCCTCTACAAGTTTGCCTCTCCTGGTATTTGCATTACCCATTATGATACAAATACATTCTCTGTTTGCTCAGTGATTTTATGTGGATTTGTTAATATCAATTATGTCTGACATATTTCTGAATTTTGCACACACAAAAAAAAATGTTTTTCAGAGTTGAACCACTGGCCTGTACCTGGAAAAAAAACATTTACACAAGAGGCAACGGCTTACGCTCTTTTGGCTTTAGTAAGAGCTCAGGTGAGTTAAATGTTCCATAACTGTAGATTTTTTAAATTAATTATTTCATTTAGATAAAAAAATTTGAAAATCTCATGGGGAAATTATAATTTAATGAAATGGTAGTGCCTTACGTAGGATTGTGGAGAACTGTTTGAAGCAGACAGTATCTTATCACTGCTGGCAGATAAATTTCGGATTGCAGATTTAAGGGTGATTTCTTTAATGGAAGTAAAGCTAATACTTCATAGCATATTCAAGATACATTTTTACTAAAACAATTAAATTGTAATCTTATTTTAATCCATTTATAACAATGTGTTTGCAACTAGTTGATGTAGTACCTTGTTCAGTCGAAAAATGGTGGTAGTTGCTGTTCGGCTCAGTTGCATGAAAAATGGCTGCATTCAAAAGCAAGCCCTTAGTCTTACATAAAACAAAAAATACACACATTGCATTAAAATATTGTCGGGTGACTGTGGAAGATCAGATACTGTGTATTCACAAACAGTAAATGAAATCTCACTTTAAAATAACAAAAGTATACCGTAATATTTTCAATAAACAAATTTAGAGATTTACTGATATCTTGGTTGGCACAACAGATTCAAATTCTCCATTTTCTTTTAATATAGAACTTTGAAGAAGCAAGACCTGTCGTTAGATGGTTTAACGAACAACAGTTTGTGGGTGGAGGGTACGGATCAACTCAGGTAACTCATAACTGATTCTATTCACGCTCTTCATGCTATGTTGTAGACCTGTTTTAAGAGAAATATCACTTATTTAAACTGTATTTTTGTGACAATTCTTTTTCACCAGGCCACTATTATCGTGTATCAGGCTGTGGCAGAGTACTGGACCAAAGCTAAAGAGCCAGAATATGATTTAAATGTTGACATCTTGTTGCCGGTCAGAGCAGAGCCTTACAAGTACAACTTTAACAGAAATAATCACTTTGCCACAAGAACAACTAAAGTGAGACCAGAACCTCTTTTTTTAAATGTACAACTTCTTGTTATGATCTCCTTGTCCTAAATCACAAATTTAAATTCAAACAGATTAATGACATCAACCAGGATGTGAAGGTTACTGCCACAGGAACAGGAGAAGCGACAGTGAAAGTAAGTACATTTGTTTTTAAATACAGTACTAAGATGCGTTTTTAATACTATGTACACTGTGAACTATTAAATGTGTGTGGGGGTGGGGCGGTATTGTGTATTTTCCAGGTACCTAGAGAAATCTTATGTAAAAATTAACAAACTATGCTACCATAAATTGTTTGTTCGAAAATATTGTATATATGAAAAGCAACTTAATTAAATTTGATCTGGCATCAAAGCCTATCCCACGCCTTAAAATTGGCTTCTTTAAGAACCTCCAACCCTTTCTGACATTCCCCCTTCAGCATTTTATAACATTTTGTAGCGAATACTGAGTCTCACTAACAGTTATGTCTGTAACAGCACACAAGTCACAGTCACACATCCACACAAAAACTAACTTCACTGCAGGAGTAAAACCACTGAGAAAGTAAATCTTTTGAGGGTAGAGTCAGACAGGTTACTTGGCCCACTAATATTAGACCCGGTGACTGCCAAACCCATCTGTTCAGAGCTGATTGTTAAATTTGTGATCAACATTAAATTTACAAATCAGCTGAAAGGGATACAATCTTGGGAGAAAAAATCCTACTGGGAGGTTGAAATTCACATCACTTTACAAGTCATGGAATTTGAGCTCAGTGTTTTAAGTGTGGGTATTTTTAACAAAAAAAGGAAGGGTTTCCTTATAAATGCAATTGTACTATATTACAAATCTCACTACACAACTGTGCTGTCTGATTTACAAGTGCAAAATATGTATGAATTTGTAACCACAGATGAAATATTGTTTTTAACATCTCAACACAACATTCCTTCTTTCTGAAAATTACAGATGGTTTCGCTTTATTATGCCATTCCGAAAGAAAAGGAAAGTGACTGCCAAAAGTTTAATCTGTCAGTGCAACTAATCCCAGGTAATTTTGTATTTATTTCTTCTGTTTTTGGATTTGTTATTCATTTATATGTTCATGTTTATTTTTAAAAAGCGTGTGAGAAACGACTGACCTATCTTATGTGTATTTGATGCTTTGTTTCTTCAGAAAAAATGAGTAATGATGTCGAGACATACATGCTTAGGATTGATGTTTTGTAAGTACACCACAGCTTGTGCTAAAAACAGACAACAGACATTAAAAATAAATGTTCCAAACATTTTGTCCACAGGTATAAGGACAAGAAAAGTGATGCAAAAATGACAATCTTAGATATTGGCCTATTAACTGGCTTTACTGTGGACACAAAGGACCTGGATGCGGTAAGAGATTGAATAGAGAATCTACAGTTGAATCCTGATCTTTGTACGTATGAATAGATTAGATTAGATTATCCCTTATTGACCCCTCAGAGAAAAAATTACAGGGAAATAGACATATAAATGTATTTTTCATTACTCTCTTAAATTAAATGAGACTTAACTTTTCCTGGTTTATGCCGGCTAACCAAATTATTTCTGTTTTCTAAATGCCAGAATTATGTGAGACTTTGTTGTTTTTTTAATTATTCAAATTCAGAGGTTTACACACATTTCTGGAATTGCATTTTAATCCCCCCTAGGACTTCATTTAAACCTTTAGGGTATGAAGCCAAAAGCTTCTTACATTAACTTGAAGCCATTCTGACCCATTCCTTATTACTGAACTTGACCATCTTAGCCGTGTTCACACATTTTTACTATAGAGCTGAGGTCTTGGTTTGGAATGTGTACTCCAAAACCTTAACCTTGCTCTTTTTAAACCACTCTGAAACCAACTTGGCAATATAATTTGTCGCTGTGAGTCTGGAACACACATTTGTGCTCAAGGTTTCTGAAATTTGGTTTCATTTTTCTATATAGTGTGCTGTCCTAATGCAGTGTAGAAGTCCCTCCACACCAAAGCTCACATAGTTTGATGGTGCAACCACTTATGATGTTCTAATGCCTTTAAGATTATTCCTTTTTGACTCAATTATAACGGTGGTCATTATGACAGGAGCCTTTTTCTGAAAACAACGGGCTTTGTCCTTTTGTGTGTCTCCAGATTGTGAACTTTTTATTTTGTTTCCAGATCAATTGGCATCAGTCACCGTCATTTTGTCTTTGCTTCTCCTCTAAATTTGAATCATTTTATACCAAAACCTATTCAGTATCGGACAAAAAAAGTGTCCTTCCTAAACAGTAATTTTTGCTTTAAATCACTATAGTATTTGTAAATGAGCTTGTTTAAAGAAATTAGCGCGACGTTGATCCGTTTGCGGTGCTGTTGTAAAATATGTCCCCAAAAGAGCCTGCATATAAGTTAGGATGTTGAGGGTTTTTTGTGCAAAACAAAGATATCAATGTCTGAGTCTTCCCAAATTGTTTTAATGGCATTCTAATTTAGTGTATGTAAATTTCTGAATTAAAAAAATTAATTCACAGAAATCTGAAAAATCCTTGATGTTAGGACAGGTAGCCACTCTAGTGTTTTGAGTGATCCACAATGACAGAAAAGCAGTATATGAGAACAGTACTTTTACCCTAATTTACATATATTTCAACTGATTGAATAAATGTACTTTGATCAGAGTTTTGCATGTGGGTTGACACCTCTCAGTTAATCCAAGGTATTTTTAAGAGTTTAAACAAGATCAGAGCCACATGTTTATCTCTGTGTGTAGTTGTCTCAGGGACGCGCTCGCACCATTGCAAGATATGAGATGAACACCGTTCTGTCTGAAAGAGGCTCCCTTATAATTTATCTGGACAAGGTAGGTTCAACCTTTTATTGTTTCCTACTTACATTAATTGGTCGTTCATTAGCAAACACCTTTTTCATTGAAATCTTTCACCAGGTTTCTCACACACAACATGAGGAGATCAGTTTTAAGATCCATCAAACACTAAAAGTCGGTGTTTTACAACCAGCAGCCGTGTCTGTTTATGAGTACTATGAGAGTAAGTTTTAATGGTATATACTTTATCCGTTTTCATCTTATAGTTATTTGGAATGGCCTTAATGAAATTTCTCATTAACAAAGAATACATTTATTTTAAATATATGTAATTTCCATTTCAGAAACACCCTGTGTAAAATTCTACCATCCACAGAGGAAGGGGGGAAAACTGCTGCAGCTGTGCAAAGATAATGAATGCACCTGTGCTGAAGGTAATCAAGAATGGTCTATGTGAAATTGTTTAAATGAATAACAAATCAGTTACCAAAACAGATAGCTCTTCTCAAAAGTATCAAAAACCCCTTGAACTTTTTGTCAGTTTCTTGATGCAGAAGGCCGTTAGAGACATGCTCCAAAAAGAGTTGCTCTAGTTAGCATAGAAAAATGGGGCTCTAATAAGTACAGACTAAGTACAGGCGCTGGATACATATGTAACATCTTTAAATATGTATAAGTGAAAAATAAAACATACCATCTATAATTTTCTGTCTACCTTACAATTATCCACAGGCTGGTTCATTTGATAAATTTAAATAAAATGTAATGACGTTTTCACAATTTGAATAGTTGTGCTTGGCATTGTAAATTACTACTACTTCTAATTTATGCATACACTGTTTTTGTTTAGAAGCCATTGTTATACTTTGCCACTTATGCAACTTTTTTTAAATCTTTTTCAGAGAACTGCAGTTTGCAGAAAAGTAGCAAAATTAGCAACGATGAGCGCACAACTAAGATCTGCGAAAGTACAGATACCAGTAAAATAGAGTTCGGTAAGAAGCAATAATTGTGTTATGATTCATTTTAAAAAAATCAGACACTAAGATAATGACATTTTTACTTATTGCGGAGAGGTCAAACATTTTTCTTGTCTGCCCACAGCATACAAAGTAGTTGTGGAAGGGAGCGACTTTGAGTTGTCTACAGACTCTTACATAATGCGTATAGCCCAGGTTATCAAAGGTGGGTACTGATACTTTTTAACATCTTACGATACCATTTTAAAGAACATTAAAAGGTTTAGTAGTGTGCACTTTTTTAAACATTTCTGTATTGAACTGAATATCTAATTTAATATATAAATTAGCTCTGCAGGAATGCAATAAAATAAAAACATAATAAGTATATTTCTCTCTTTTAATTAATTTACTTTTTTTTTTCTTCTATATGAGTAAAAATCTGAACTGTTAAAGAGTCTCTAAATTTTACATTTCAGTTAGCATGTGTGACAAAGCTGAATATTTCCATCTGCAATCCTTCAATAATCCTCCCTCTCTACCTTTTTGTTCTACCACGTCATCACAGGAAGTAGAGATGTTGGTTCTGAAGGTAAACTGCGAACGTTCCTCAGTTATCAGCACTGCAGAGAAGCTTTAAGCCTGACTAAAGGCAAAGCTTACCTCATCATGGGATCTTCCAGAGACATCCACATAGATGAACAAAAGGAAATGTATGTGGTTGGTCATGCAATGTCATCATTTAAAAAAAAGTTGCTGCTTGTTAAAATTATGGCCAGACAATTACACATACTTAATGTAATGGGTGTCAATGGATATTTGGGCTTCCTATTATTAATTTGAATGGTTGTTGTTTTTTAGCATGAACTCCTAATAAAACATAAAATTAATCATTTAGTAAACAAGAATTGGTCACAAAACCTTGATCACGCTAAGGAGAAGACAAATTTCCCTTTGATGGATGCAGAGCCATAACCTTCCTGTAGCCATCAACATGCTTCCAGCACAATTTTGTGATGTTGGTAAATAGTTTGAAGCTATTTTATCTTTTGAGCGGGTGGAAGATTATCTGTTATGAGACAAGTAAACTGTTTTTTTTTGTTTATTTATAAAAAAAAAATATTAGACAAAACATTATAGGCATGGCGGGCACATCCCCAATATCGGGAGCAAGATTAATGCGGGTAATTTGTCGATTTCACTTACCTGACGTTGAAGGCCTTATGACATCTTGTTGAATACAGCGGTTTCAGTTTTTCACAAAATGCACCAACGCACATCAGCATTTACTCATGTCCTTTCATAAAGACATTTCATGTTGATGTTATTATGTGTGTGAAACTGCTCACTTTGGCTTTCTATGTATGTCTGCCCTTGCTTTTCTAGGTATCAGTATGTGCTCGGGGAGAGGTCATGGATTGAGTACTGGCCCTCAGAAGCAGAGTGCCAGCTTGATGAATATCGACTTATCTGCATGGGAATGGAGGAGATGGTTGATCAGTACACCAATTTTGCATGTCAAGAATAACTGTCCTCAAGAAAACAACTGTCATATATTGAATTATGATTTTTTGGGGAATGTTTGTAAAGGGTTGCTGCTATGGATGGTATGAGAGATAAAATTAAAGTCTGAAAATCAAACTCTAATAGTACTTATTTTTCTCAGTCCTGGCTTCTGATAATGTTTACATGCAGTACATATGCAAAATTTATTCTCATTTTTCATTCATCAAAGTTATTAATTTGTGCTGTGGTTTATGTATATCTCTCACCTCTGTAAGAACTATATATTTTAACACCTGGGTTTGTTTACATTTGTGTAACAATACAGTTCTGAACTATGACTAGAGGACCCAAAATCAGACACTAAGAATCCAGTAAAAGGTCATTGAAAACAATTATGATAAAGGACCAAGTTTGACAGGATTAATGTAATGTTGTTTTGTAAATTTGAGTTACTCTGGGAGAGAGCATGCTGAAGCTTGGCAGGCTCATAGGGAGAATACTAAGGCTGAGCACACTGACCTTAGGTAGGAAACATCAACTGAAGAACAGAAGCTGGGTCAGAACCAATGAAGCAGAGCTGGACATAGAACTGTATATAAATGCAGAGTCACAAGTGCATGACATGAGTACAATGAGCTGCTGGCTAAGAGTACGCATGTGGAGGTGATGGGCTGATCTGCTGCCAATTGATGCACCCACGCAGAGTAGGAACACAGGACAGGTAGAAGGGCCAGTATCATGCAGCCCAATCTGACTAAGTAATACCCACAGTTTTTTCAAGAAATTAATTCTTACATTTCATGGTAACCCAAAACATAACAAATGATGTGTGTATGCTATATAGGTGTACAATAGTATGCTTGAATAGGCTGTACATAAATAACAGGTAATGTATGTTGCATGTTCATCGCTTCTGGCTTATGTTTTTAGATTTTTGCAAATGAGAGTAAAACAGGTGCATTGGGGCGGAGATGCCAGTTTGAGTAAAGATTTTGGATTACATGTACTGTATATTCCTAGGAGTGCAGCTTTATTAATGTACGAACAATGACTTAAACCAATAGCATTGTATGGAGGTCAGTGTTGTCAACAGCAGTTTTAGGATGGTTGTATATTTTATTTGCTCCAACAAGTCAAGTGTTTTGTTCAGTGTTCGATTCAGTTGATGGGATACTTTGCAACATATTTGAGATCAGTTCTATGTCTAATATCAATATGGAAAATTTAGGAAGCTAGATGACAGATGTCAGTTAGTGTATGCAATGACTACTGCTTTATCTGTGATTCCTTTGGCCTGTCTGCCTACTTTAAATTTATTCCCATTTGCTCCAATTGTCATTTTTGTTTATAATTTAATTTAATTTGTTTAAATTTGTTTAAATTTAATTAATGTATTTTTTATTGTACTTTATTAATGTATTATCCCCCACTTTCCTGATTACATGCTCCTAACCTGTAACTGTTTAATGCAGATTTTATGTAAAGCACTTTGAATTGTCTTAAAATAAGAGAATCCTTTATTAGTTCCACAGTGGGGAAATTCTCAGGGTCAAAGCAACAAAAGGACAGCGAGGCACAGTACAAAGATAGATACAAATAAAATGGTACGATATGTACACCATAACATAAAAAATCCAGAAAAAAAACAACCCGGAGACTTCTGCTACGGTGTTGGGGCAGACAGGTCTTGCAGAATAAAGCGGAGGATGTAGAGTGAAAGGAGTACCAATTACCAGTCATAGTTGAATCTGGAGATGGAGATTTCTGTTGGCATAGGAGTGGCAGATGCCGTTGTAGGGAGATCCACACGAGGAGAATTAGCTACCTGTGTGGCACACACAGGAAAGGATGAAAAGGGACTTGACTCAGAAGGAACAATATACATAGAAAGATAACATGGAGAACTCAGAGAGGGCTTAGGTTACCACGTGAGGTTTAAAACTAGGCAAACATTGACTGGAAACCTGCTCCTCTCATGCTGCCAGGTAGATTGAGTAGATGGGCTGCACCTTTGTTTCTAACTTGCGATCAATCAGCTTTAAGCAAGCCGTCCAGTGGATGATCTGAGAATTAAAGAGACAGCAAAGCCAGCCACAACCCCATTTCCTGACATAAAGTTAATAACCTCATGTCTTAATTTTGGCTCATATGGATTTGATTTATAACTGGCTTAGTAATATAAAAATATTACCCGTGTTTCTGTCCTATATCAGTATGAGCTTATGTAGAGTACTGGCACATGTTTTGTTTTCTACATAAAGCGCTGGTAAGGAAAGGAGCTCTCTCATCATCTACCTGGACTAGGCACGTTTTTGTGTTGAACACATTCAGATGTTACGTATACATGCTCATCTCTTTCAGTTGTCTATATATTTATGTATTTCCAAAGGTTTCACACACAAAACCAGAGGAGATTGTTTTCAGCATTCACCAGAAGCAGCTAGTGGGAGTTTTACAATCAGCAGCTGTGTCTGTTAATGAGTGCAACAGTCCTCAGTATGGCGACTACAATTCATCAAGAATATTTTTAATGTTTTCATTGCCTATAAGTTTTACATTTGTATGTATAAAATATGTTCAACACTCCACGCAGAAACACGCTATGTGAGATTCTACCTTCCAGAGAAGAAGGCTGGAAAGCTGCTGCGACTTTGCAGAAATGATGAGTGCATATGTGTCGAAGGTGAAAAAACAAAAAACTTAGCTGATTTTAGTTATTTAAATAATTATTATTTCTTTGGATCAGACAAGATCATTCAGTCATAACCTGATATGTATAACTAAACTTACAATCTAAGCGTTAAGATTGTTTGTAAATAAATAAACCAGTGAAATGTGAATTATTAAGATTTTTCTAGCAGAAAAATGTATTTGCTGCAAAAAGAAATAATACGAAAATAAAAAAAGTGTTCTTTTTTTAAATCTGTTTCATCCTGTTTTCTTTTAGAGGAATCTTAGTTCTTAGTGACCTCTGCTGGTCTTTTCTTTATTGGTCCAGAATGTGTTTAGTTCACAATTATCTTTATATTTGCAACATTTTAAATTTGGGATGTCCATTTCTACTTCTCTTAAAAGGGCAATGTTGTACTTTTTTCCCCCCAAAATTTAGATTTATACCTTTAAAATCAGAAAAAGTAGCATCATTTTTACCTAAGAGGCTAATGATGGCTCCTAAGATACTCAAGCTTGAACACAAGTAATTAAACCGAATATGTCTCTGTGTGTTGGGGCTAAGGTACTAGTGTTTTTAGTTAAGCTTTACTGATAATCTTTGTTTTTGGAGACTGTTTTAATACACTGATCTAATTCCTGACTATCTTATGATGATGCCCATAATAAATCTTACCCTACCCACAAAAAGTTAGGGATATTTGGCTGTCAGGTTGAATTTCAGGATGAGCCCAAAATGCATTCAAACCTTAACAGGTGAACGTAATGTGACCTTCTCTAAGCTTTTGAATGCACCTGTCCAACTGTTAAATGTTTCAGTACTTTTTGCACATGTTGCTGTTCTCTAACGAGGAGCTTAACGGCAAAAGTCACAACAAGTGTTTGATCCTCGATCGACCAATAAACGTCCTGGTTCAATTACAGCTGGTGTTTAAACAGTCGTCCTCATCAGGGTGTTCACATTGTGACATCATGAGAACAAGACGACACCCAACAATGGATCAACAGTACCTGGCCATTGCAATGCTTCAAATAGGACGTTCTCAGAAGGAAGTGGCCACTGAGCTCAGAGTGTCACAGAGTGTCATCAGCAGGTTGCAACAGAGATACCGAGAGACTGGAAGAGTTACAGAAAGGCGTAGAAGTGGACGTCCTTTGGCCACATCCCATGCTGATGACCGCTACATTGTGAACAATGCCCCGAGAAACCGGATGATGAATACCACTCAACTCCAGGCACTTTTAAGGGAGGTGAGAGGCACCCAAGTGTCACGTCAGACCATTCGAAACCGTTTACATCAGCGTGGTCTGCGTGCTAGACGACCTGCAAGGGTACCTGACCACACCAGCAGGCACAGGCGTCATCGTCTTGCATGGGCCAGGGAGCATTTACGCTGGACGAGGGACCAGTGGGCCTCAGTGCTGTTCTCTGATGAAAGTCGATTCACGTTGAGGGGTCGCATCAGGGAACGGCTGGTGGAGACTGGTGTACCTCAAATGGAGCGGCCTGCACTTTCTCCAGACCTGAATCCCATTGACAACCTGTGGGATCAACTGAGTCGCCGTGTAGAGGCTCGAAACTCTGCACCCCCAAAACCTCAATGACCTGAGGGCTGCCGTTCAAGACGAGTGGGATGCCCTGCCTCAACAGACAATAAGTCGACTTGTGAACAGCATGAGACGTCGTTGTCAAGCTGTAATTGATGCTCAAGGGCACATGACGAGTTATTGAGACGTTGACATTTTTTGTTGTGGTGTACACACCATTGTTGTTAAGTTTTGTTTCAACAAATTGTTTGAAATGAGGAAATCACCAGTGCATCCTTCTACTTAAATGTCCTACTTTCGTGACATGATATCACTGTAGCGGTAACTTTTTACATTTTCCACAAAGTTCACCCGAAATTCAAATATCCCTAACTTTTTGTGAGTAGTGTATATGGTTATTCATCATATTGTACCATCACTGTGATGGTACAAGATAATAGATCTTTTTCCAGTGTTTGATCTGCGGCACAATTGCAAAA
The DNA here is from genome assembly GCA_032876305.1 of Orestias chungarensis. Classification (NCBI taxonomy): domain Eukaryota; kingdom Metazoa; phylum Chordata; class Actinopteri; order Cyprinodontiformes; family Cyprinodontidae; genus Orestias; species Orestias chungarensis. The sequence goes on along the minus strand of JAVLVB010000440.1, from coordinate 360,607 downwards.
CGTTTCATTTGTTTTATTCAATTGTAGAACTTTCCTTCTTTGAAGAAGGTTTTATATTTGTGGAAAGTGTGAAAAAGTAATCTAAACTAACTGGCCAGGGAAGGTGAGAATATATCGGAAAAACGTAGTCCAAGATTACTTTATATTTTTACAGACGAAGATTGAATTGTACTGCCTAGTTGTTTTGAAAGTTATCTATAAAGTTAAAACTTTTTCACATATTTAATCCTATAAATATATATAAATTGTTGTTCAGAGATGCTCTCCTCCAAGCTGACCCAAGTCGAGCTGTTTGGTTAAGATTGACCAAAAAAAGAAAGTAATTCTCATTCAAAGTTATACTTTTAGTGGCTCGACGTTTATTGAATAAAATTGCGTATATTGTTGTAATGTGTCAAAAAAAAAAAGCAACATTTGTCAGGGCAAACAATTTTGAGTGCTAATTTATTAATCCTGCTGATGGTCCAAATGTGTTTCTGAAAGAAGGTCCAGTGATTATAGAAGGAAATGCAGATGATGATGATATTTGTTCCTCTATTGCAACATGTGTGTTTTTAATCACAGGAAATACAGATGTGGGTCCTCAAAACAAAAGGCACACTTTCCTCAGTTACCCGCACTGCAGAGAATCTTTAGATGTAAAAATAGGTTAAAACCACCCTATTATGGGGACCTCCAAAGATATTTACGCCGATGAACCAAATCACTCGTAAGTTTACTTTACATTACGTCTCACTGATGTTTATTTGCTAGGTTGTTTTTTCCGGATTTTTACAGTTAACCTGTTACTCTGTTACCTGTCTCTAATCAATGTAGATGTAACTGAAAGGAATTTGTCTACTTACTTACTTTTCTACATTGTGAAGGAGACGTGTTTGTACCTATGAATGCTTTAACGATCAATTACCTCTGTTGATTGCTCTTATGTTGCATAGACTAAATAAAACTCAGACTCTTGTACTTTCAGAACCCATGACATCCCTGTTTTGCAAGAGGCGCTTTTTTTAAACTCCTGGGCAGAAAGCAAGGCAATTTTCAAATAAGTATTTTACATGGCTTGATTCCCCTGAGCTGTTATTTCTTGGAACACTTAAACGTAACCGGTCAAATGTGGGTTAACGATGAGAGTTTATACGAGCATCGAATGACAGATCAATGTATCTTTCTGTGCATTCATTCTAAATGTAAAGCAGAAGTACCCAGACTACAACCGGTTAGCTATTTTTCTTTAACAATTTTTGGGAACAATGTAAAAGTTTTGCTCAGATGACACAGTGTAAAGATGTAAGATGGGCAGAATGTTCTTTTAATTGTCAATATTTTGTATTTATATCAAGAAAGTCTTCAGGAGCTTTAGCATCTACATTCATGCTCTCCAGCCATTCTAGCGTTATTGCTGAGAAAAAATTCCCGTTTTACACTTGACCTTAGATGTGTGTTTTGTGTGTCTCTGTGGCGGACTGGATACCTATAAAAGTGTACCTTGGCTCTAACTCAATGAAAGAAAATGAAAAAATGTAGTAAGGGCTAAAATAAAGGATAAAAGACTATAACTGTAAAAATAAACTGGCTATATATATATATATATATATATATATATATATATATATATATATATATATATATATATATATATATATATATATATATATATATATATATATATATATATATATAAATTAATATATATATATATACATATATATGACATCATGAGATATATATATATATATATACATATATATACATGTATATGTATATATGGTTATATATGTATATGTTAATATATGTATATATATATGTATATGTATAACCATATATATATAAGTACATATATATACATGTATATGTCTATGTGTATATATATATATATATATATATATATATATATATATATATATATATATATATATATA
>JAVLVB010000440.1:326387-354301 GCA_032876305.1 Orestias chungarensis | reverse complement strand
CCCTCCCTCCTCCTCCTCACATTTCTAGATCTGCACAGCCAGAAAATGCCTTAATTTATTATTTCCCTGATTCCTTTGTAACTCCAACACACCATCTTTGTCCTATTGAGCATGGTTAGCATCGATCACTGATGCATGTATACATTTGGCACATGTTTATATAGTTCCGGCATCCGAGTATCCAGAAAATTTTCTTGTCTGGTGCTTCTCTGTGACATCATGGGGGGGGTTATTCAATGGTATTCTGAGAGGGACAGTCTCGTTTGACATTTTTGCTCACAATAGTAAACCCACATCTTTGAGCAGGCCCCAATATATGCACCATTCGTGTATATGTTGGAAAAAGAACCAGTGGGTGCTTGTCAAGTTCTGAGGTTTATACAGCTCTTTGTAAATGTGTTCCTAGTGCTTGTTTTGCCCTCTAAATAAGAAGGCATTATTTTATTTTGTACTATATATATACCACATTTTTTCTTTTTTTTATCAGTGGTGAGGTTAAATAATAAAGTTTCTTTTTGTTTTTGGTTATCACTGCGTCTTTCATCTCCTTTCTGCTTTGACTCGTTGGGAATAGAAAGCACAGCAACAGCAGTGGAGGGGGGGGACACAACCCGCTCCCTCCCCTTCCCTCTCTGGCTTTTTCCTTTTTTCAGTTTCATTCATAAAATGCAGCAGCATCACTTCACCATATCCACTCCAGCCTCATGTTGCTAGGAAACTGCAGCATAAAAGGGGAGGGGGGGCGTCTGCTCGCCGCTCGTTTTATCTTCGTTGCATCGAGTAACTCCCCCATACAGCCATCTGTTCTCTCCACTTCTGATGTCTGCAATGTTTAAGGTGATGAAAAGAATTAGTTACCCATATGTACAGGATGCAACTAGGAGACGAAAACAAATCTGAAGCTTGAGTGTTTGCTGCATTTCCACTTAGTTGCTATTTATATTAAGATTTTATGTTCCAGTAAACTCGATGTGAAGGCTCATGTTAAACATAACGTGTGGGGTTGTAAGACATTAATCGTGTGGTCGGTTGGGTGCCAATTGAATAGGAGTGAATCTGCAAGGTATTAATAGATTACTTGTTTATTCTTTCTGTTTTTGGTTGCTAGCCTTTTGATAGTTGTTGATATACAATGAGCCTCCCAGTAGGTAATCCAGGTGCTTGGTTGAGAGCTGCAGATGGAGGTGGGGTTGACTGACCGGCTGGATGTAGAACCACCTGGCATAATAAAACTAAAGGGGGGGGGTCCTGATCTATTCAAATAGTCCTAAATAAAATCCCTCCAGAATGTCCTTGCTTCCTCAGTGCTTTGGCAGCATGGCAAACTAACTTGTCATATAATGCAGGTTCTCAAAAGTGAACATAGTTCATTTTTTTTTCCACTGAAGCTGAACATTCAGATCACAAGAAGGGCTGTTGAATTTTGCAATATCTTATATGCAATTGTGTGTCAAATGGCATATTTGATTTCACATTTGTGAGCATGGCGACTTTCAGGTCCAGATCTGTCTTAGAATAGACACTTCCTATCTTTAACAAACAGTTGACATCTGGCTTAAGAGTTTGTGTGGAAAAAAATCTTGTGTCTATTTAGATTTTAATATCCATAGGACTTATAACAATCATGTCAGCATTTCCATTTTGATTTGCCATTTACAACAGAACATGCCAGTATGATGCAATTTAAAACACGGCCCACTTGATAAAATTTCTTTTTTCCAAAGTCTGCAAGTATAATTTATTTCACCCAAACCAGCATTCCTTAATTCTTAAAAGTCAACGTAAGTGAAATAAATAGAGGACCACAAAGAACTTGTGCACCATGCTACGTGGACTTTAGTTATTATAAAGTGGATCAGTTTGAATACATAATAATACTTGGACGGATCTTGTTGTCCGATGGCAAAGAAAAAATACCTCGAATGAGCAAGTAGCATCTTGGTTGCACTCATACAAAGCTAAGATTATTAAAAGGGCAAATTAAATCCAAGGAGAGGTCAAACATGCAGTTTTCAGGGAAAATTAAAAGGAACAAATAGGAATAGCCAAATATTAATTTACTGATCCACAGGAAAGCAGTTTTTTAAGCATTTTTTTAAGTTAATACTGTATAATTTATAATATTTAGCTAGTTAATTTAATTTTAACCTTTGGTTGTCACTTTTTATTAAAATAAAAACACACGCTGCCCTCATTAATAAAAACAACTTTGCACGTCTTCAAGTTACAGTACTGAGAGTGGTGTTGTTTGATTATGTGCCACAACGTCCTGCCATACAGGCGTGAGTTAAATTCTGACCAACATATCTAAAAATAGCTCGCGGTTGACGTCACTCAGCCAAACCTGTATCAGTCGCTGGATGCGGGAGGGGAGGGGAGGGGGGGTTGAGTTTTCTTCTTATTCTGCTGCTGTTTTTTTTTTTTTCTCTAACTTCCCTGTCAATCACGACACACAGCCAATCGACACCATGGCGCTCGCTGAGATTCCCACGGTCCCTCCGCATCGAGCCAATGGCGGACAGAGAGCGGAGCAAGTGTTGGGAGGAAAATAATCGATGACTCTTCCTCGCGCTCGATTCTCTTGCTGTGGCAATCAGACGCGCTTGTGTCTTAGGTTGAGGTAACCAATCAGAGGCCTCCTGAGTTAACCGTTGTAATAATTACAGCCAATCCGCACCCTCGCCTTAGCTGTCGATCAACCGCGATTGGCTGAGAGTGGGCGGGGCCTCCGCCAGGCTGTAGTTCCGTCATCTCCCTCGTCTCCGAGGCTACGGCGGGTTGCGACCGGGAGGGGGGAAGCGATGTTGATTTGGATGAATACCTGCCGTTGTCGGACCAAGCCTCGGTCGGTGTGTTGTTTTTAAAGCTGGGTTCAGCAGCGGAAAGCGGGGACGCTTCGGACTGAGAACACCCCCCCCCCCCTCTCTCTCTCTCGCTTCGGAAACCGTCGTTTTCCCGGACGGAGGTAGTGGAAAGGGAGTCGGAGGGGGGCTGGGAGGAAAAGGGGGTTCTCAAACGGCTGGGCAGCGAGGAGGGTCAGGCGGAGACCGTATCCTCCGCGTCCAGGCCGTCTGCGCGCCGAGCAGGCTACTGAGTGCGGGAGTGGGGTCGCTTCTCCTTTTTTCTGCCCCTATCTCTCTCTCTCTCTCTCTCTTCGTCGCATTAAGAGCATCTGTCGGGGCTTTTTTTGTTTCCTTCATTTTGTTTCTGCTCCGTCTCTGTCGGATACAAGGGGAAACACTGACTGGCTTGAGGAGGCTGCAGGGCGGCCCCCGAAAGAGCCACGGACTCGCTCAGTTGACGGGGTGTCATCATGGGCAACGTGCCCACGGCCAGAAAGGGCAGCGAGATGGAAAGCGGTGGGTAAATGCTCCGTCTCCTGCACTGACCACCTCCCCATCCTCACCCATCATCATCTCTACCTGCTCCGTTACCTCCCCTTTAAAATGATCAGAAACAACGTGACACAGCATCCTGTTAAAACATCACATCACTTGCCGTACTCTAGAAGTAGGCCTCACACACACACAGACACACACACACACACAGACACACACACACACACAGACACACACACACAGACACACACACACACACACAGACACACACACACACACAGACACACACACACAGACACACACACACACACACAGACACACACACACACACACAGACAGACACACACACATCGCCATTCATTACAATCTGCTAATCGGGCTTTAAAACAGAATCACTTTTTTGACATTGCCAGTAAAAAAAAAATAAAAAATCAGGAAATAGTTCTGATATACTGGAGCAAATGAATACAAATACACCAGTATGAAATAAACAACGTTATTGCACATGTGCAAAAATATCATGTGCATGCAGTCGCTGTGTTATCCTGCATGCTTGCAGGAAAAACCACACAGCAACGTTCCCCTCCCTTGTTGCATGTTTTAATACCTCAATCAGAGGTTCACAGCAGGCTCTGTTGTTGCATTATTGGTGGGCACGGAGTTTCACACACATGATCCACATCAACAGCAAAAAAATATATATAAACTGTTCATAATTTTTTTATGGGCTGCAAAACAGCCGGGAGCTGCAGCTATCTCAGCTATCTTTGCTCCTCTTGTGCTCAGATCTTGGCAGGATCGCAACCAAAGCTGCTTGTCAGATGTTTCCTGGACACGGCGTGCCTGTTGCTTTGTGGAAATGGGTTTTGTTGACACTCTCTCTGCGACTCACGCCGTGGCGGCCCTAAGCGTAGGAGAGCTAATGAGATCTTTGGGAGGTTACCATAAGAGGGTCCTCCAACAAAGGTTCAAATCACACAAAGCAGGTTTAGTGATTCAACATTGCACACCTTTACTTCTTCCGCTGCTGCTTTTGGGAATCAATAAGATAGTATGATAACTTTAAGGGTTGTTTTTTTTCATGCCTACGTCATAATCCACAAATAGGTCTGGCCTTTTCCCCTTTCTATGTTTCTTTTGGGTTAAATAGCATGCTTCTGGTTCAGCTTTTGTTTCTCATCTTCAGCTTCCGAAGGAAGTCAAGAGTTATTATCAAATCAATGCGCACTTTTCAGCTTGATTTTGCTGTAAATATTAAGGAAAGCTACTTGGAACTGTGTCGAGTAATTACACCTGTAAAAAAGTGTATCCATTTTACCTGAAGAGTTCATCTAGTCAGGTCCAGAAAAAGGATAAACCAAAAGCTTTTTAGAAAACTGGTTGGGCCCCAGAATTTAAGCTGTTGTACCCATGAGGCAGCACACACCCCGCGACTGGATCTGTAGTCACAGTACCTTTTTTTTTTGTCAGTACCTTTGCTGTTAGCTGAATGCAAAATAAATAGAGAAGGAAGGTATTCCCTTTTTTGCATTCTAATATAAAACATAGCATCAAAATCTGGTTTGCATGTCAGAACTTTAGCAGGAAATATACTGCAAGTATTTATGTGTTTTCAAACTTAACTACGGCCACTGAGTTGGTGTTTAATCTTGCTGCACAACAACGATTAGTCCTTTGCTGCGTCTTCTACGCTTAGGTATTTTGTCTTTGCAGAACAGATGGTTAATCAAACCAATCTCGTATTATTCATTTATTTATTTATTTATTTAGCCCTGAAGATTATCATTTGGCTTGGAATTCACCCACTCCATTTCTGATTCCAGGAATTATTCCCTCGGATTCTCCAGAAATCGCACAGGCTTCTTGGTTTAAAGGAACACTAAGTAGCTTTTCAACCTTCATAAAATATATTCATAACTTTTGTGATTATACGTCGACTTACAGCTCGCTAGGTGAAACCTCTGTCATGGCCCGAGGGGGGTCCGTATCACTTTAACCGGCACCTACCAACTTTGAGGAGGGTGGCAGGAACCCTGTGCCTCACAAAACAACTACAAATATGCTGACTGCTTTACGACATACGTCCTCCCTCATTTCTTTTTTTAATGTTTATCATACAACATTTTTTCGCCACAGTTAGATTCATTACTGCATCGCTATTCATCCTTCACAGAGCCACTGGAAACAGAAATGTACTTCAATCCAACAGCAGGCGACCGGGAGATCATGATTTTGTGATGCTATGCGCTGGTCGTCATGGGAAATGTAGTCTTCCTTCAGGCAAAACACGACTAATTTTGTCCACAGTGGCCCCAAAATCGACCAAAACTGAAACATCTTCAGTGTTGCTTTAAAGGAAAATATGTAACTTAAATACAAGCGCCTGTTGAAAACACAAACATGCTTCTCTCAAAGGCACTGAAACATGTCATTATGTTGTGAGGACAGTTTAAGGTTTGAGCATAGTGTGTGTGAGTGGAGTTGGATGAAAACTGCTTGCATGTTAGTCAAAGTTTTGAAGTAATCCCACATTAAATAACAGCGAAACAGGATGTACTGTTAGTCATTCTCTGAGTTGATTTTGCAATATATAGAATAAATCTCTTCCATCTGTGGCGTCTTTCATTATCCATAAACAACAAACCACTGAAAGCTCATGTTTTTTTGTTGTTGTTTTTTTTTTCCAATGCAGTCAAAGAGTTCCTTGCTAAAGCCAAAGAGGACTTCCTCAAGAAATGGGAGAATCCTTCACAGGTTTGTGTCAGTTTGTTCGTCATCTCAATCTAAGTAACTGTAATTAAGTAACTGTAAGTGGCAGGGCAAAATTATTTGTTTAGCACAGTTCATGTTTAAGAGCAAAAAGATTTAAAATTCTTAAGAAGTGACAGTTTAAGAGCAGAAAATAAACAAAGATTCATAAAATTTATAGGCATAAATTATGGACTAGTTAGGTGTCGCATTTGAATGCCTTGTTCAAATATAAATATGTTTATTTTCTAAAATAGATTAATATAGGTGTTAATGTGGTCTTTAATTGTACAACCTTGTGTATCCTGTACTTCCTATTAAAGAGGGTGCTCATCCAGGCGTTAGATACTTGTAACCCTCCCCTGGGTAACTGTTTTAAAAAAAAAAAGTTTGTTTTTTCGTAGTTTCAAAATCATACGGAACCTTTTTAGAAATGTCTCCCAAATTATTTTAAAGAGAGAACAAGACGCCACACAAAAGTGGCATCTCTAACATTATCTTTCTCCTTAAATGTATCTGAAGCATTTTTTGTTTCTGATGTTTTAAGTTGGCTAGAGTTTTAAAGAAGCTATTTTGTGAAACAAATACCTTTAGCATGGACAACACAAGACAACATGACTTTATGACTGAGGAGAGGTTTATTAATCCTTTGAAGTCAGAAAATATATACTAATAAAAATCTCCTTAGCTCACTGTCAAATTAGGATCAGCAACTAGTGACAAGGCTCTAAGAGAACAATTAGACAGCTCCGTGTGCCATCTCGTTGTTTAGAGGATACACAGGAGGAAAACCTTTGAACCTACCGTCACAAACGTAAACGGGCTGAGGTTTTCTAAAAAACGCCACTGGAACAGAGTGTGAGTTCCTCGTGGATCTGAAGCGAAGACACGGAATGAATACAAATAAATGCTTCACATGCTCAGTGTTAAGTGCGCTGGACAAAAAATGATGCTGTTAGGAAGTATTTCTAGTGATCATTCTAAAGATCAAGAGGTTGCTGCAAAAACTCTTATATAGGTGATAATTACGCCTTTAGGCTGGTCTTTTAATTACCAAAACCTTTCTCATTACCTGAAGGATTCAAGTTTTTTAAATTGTAACTACTAACAATCACCGTTTTAAGCATTGACCAGAGTCTCACAGCTCATAAATTTGTGGCCAGTCTCTGATCTCATGGGTTGTTTTTTTTAGGATTTTTTTTATGTTTAGAAACTATAATAAGTTTACTAAGTTAGTAACTATCACTGCTCGCAACAAATAGCGAATGGAGAAATACGATGACGCTGTTGCACAGAAATCAGATGAAGCTGAGAATACATTTACAAAACTTGCCCAAAACTGAAAGCTTTTGTTATATTATCTTATTACAAACGTCCATTTCTTAGAACGAGTAACTGCTTTTTTTGTCTTATGTTGTACAAAAGACTCTATGTACAGTTCCTATCTAGGTTTTCATTGTTGTTTTTTATGGTGGGGTGCAATTTTCTATTTGACATAGGTAAAGTTCCCCACAAAGGGACAATAAAGGAAAACTCTATTCTATTCTATTTTGTTCTTTTCTGTTCTATTCTATTTTATTTTGTGGTGTTATTTTTTTATTCTATTACATTTTTTCTGATTCTATTCAATTTTATGCAATTCTATTCTGTTGAAAAAAACTTAAAGAGCAAATATCAGACCCCCTCTTTTGCTTCCCATGACTTTATTTCAACATCTTACTAATACTGAAAATTGCTAACCTTGGTGATAGTGTCCACCATCAATAGTGGTCTTGTCAATATTAGCAGGTTAAGCCTCTGTAGGATCCACATTTTTTGAGATACGAGTTGAGTTTCTTAATGTATGGTCATCCTGAAAACAATCCAGTTGAATACATTTTGAATATATTAATTTAATGAACAACCAGGCATACCTATACTCAATTTTATGATATTGTATACTAAAGGGGTAAACGCTTCTTCTAATTTTTATAAACTAAATCCTACTATTTACCAGTTGTTTGACAATCACAGATATGGTACATTATACGATGCTTAATCAGCAGTTGAATTATATTTGTTTGGAACATTTTACAATATTACCTCCACCATCCTTTAGCTGCAAAAATGTGCTAACCTGTTTTGTTTCCCATGTGTTCAGAACACTGCTAGCCTGGAGCAGTTTGAGAGGTTGAAAACCTTGGGCACGGGCTCGTTTGGCCGCGTTATGCTGGTGAAGCACAGAGAAACGGGACAGCATTACGCCATGAAGATCCTCAATAAGCAGAAGGTCAGTCTGGGCAGAGGGAGTCGTTAAGGTCGCAGAGCGGAGTAGTCGAGGTGTTTTCAAAATGACACGACCATCCAAAGATGCTTCCGTTCAGTGTTTGTACTCGTAGCCAATAAAAAAAAAAAGCACGAGCATGTTTTGTATGGGTGCTGCGAGAAAGTCTGGTGCTCTTTCAGCTACTCTGAAACACAGGTGCAAGATTCATTTCAATCCACTTGTGCTAAAATGAGCATCGTCAGGATTTGTTTCTATTGTATGCAGACGGTGAAGCAACTAAAGCAATTCATTGTAAAGCTGCACCTGCATTTTCCTCCCACAACATGAACAAAATTCTTAAAATTTAAATCAATACCTACTGGAATGATACTTCAACAGACTGATGCCAAAAGGCTCTAATAATCTAGTTTCCCAGCCAGTCCTTCAGATCTGAATCACAAGTCTCAAACATTGTGTTACAGTTCTAAAATGTTCATGATTATAATATGTTGCTGTCTATAGGACTTTTCATATGATGGCCGGGTGAATTATTAGTCATCATAAACTTTAATTAGGGTGTATATAATTATGCATATGTAATAAGTAGGTTATACATTAGGTAAAATGACTGTAACTTATTTTCGGTTGGAGTGTTTGAGTAGTAGAGGAAGTACTTGAGTTGTGTAGAGCGAGTTGTTTTAAGATACTTTTAATCACTTTTAAACTTTTTGTCTGGAAATTAGTTCTTTATTTGTGTAAAAAAGGTTATATTTAAAGACAAGATCCAAACAGTAGCATTGAACAAATATCAGAATACACAGCAATGGGCTAATGACCCTTAAGTTAGCATCTAGGTTATAACCCCCCCCCCCCCCCCCTCTTTTTTTGAATGGAAGAAACCAAAAGAAGATTTTTAAGATTAATTAATTCAGATTAATTCAACTTTATTTGCCAGGTACATACAGGACATACTAAGACTTTGATTTGGTGTAATTACACTGAGGCAGCCATTTGCGGCGCCAGGTAGGCAGTAGCGCAAAGGGTCTTGCCTAAGGACCCACACTGGATACTGTGGTGTATTTTGCCATGGGGTGGATTTGAACCCATGACCTTCCAATTGGAAGTCAGGCAACATACCACTTGATATATCCAGCCCAAAAGGGCCCTAATGTCATTACAGCACTTTAGAGTGAGGCAAGCACAAGACAACTAGAATGTCTGTGCTGGTCAAACAGGGTTATTTTAGAGATGGGGCGTACTAACATAGTTATTATTACAACTCATACTGATTTAAAATTACTGTCAATCAACCGAAACCTTCTTTACTGATAGTAACTGAGACAAGTATCTCAGTTTTTAATAAAATGTTGTAAGAACCGTTTTACTTGCAAGAAAATACTATTGATCTGCTTTTGTTAACATTGTAGTAAAAAATGTATCTTGAAAAGTCGTTATTGGCAGTATTGCAATCAAACCCTTTTTGGCATGTCTCCACCGGTGTGTTGACAATTTATGTTTGTTGGAGAGATTCCCAGTCTATTCTTCGGTAATATTTTGTATAACATCTCATTACTTTTCTTTGAAACATGAAAACGTAATGAAATCCGATTTCCACTATGATCAGTTTGTGTCTTATTCAACACGTATCTACAGAGGAACATTTCTAAATCTGTTTTGTACACTAAATTATCCACCACATAAAAATATGTTGGCAATGATTTGATACCATGCGTATATTTTTATTTAACAAATAAAATCATATACTAATAAAAAATATGTTTAGTAAATACGTTATTGCTGTAACTTTATAAAGTCCAACTGAAAATGAACCATATATTGAATATATTGGATTATTTTAAGGTGGTTCTAATAAAAAAATAAACCAAACGTTTTTGTGTTTTTACAAACCGAATAAGGCTTTCGTAAATGTCTGACTGTGTTGTAGAGAATCCCAGTTTAGCTGTCATCAAAGTATTTTAGAGAATGAGCCAGAGGTGATCAAATCCAGTCTCAAACGTGGAACTTTTCTTTTAAGCCTAGTGCGCTCACCGTCGCTTCATGGACTGAAATCATTTTGGGACGTGGGCATTTAACAAACAAACATAACCGGATGTTTCGATTTCTTTGAGATCTTACTGTAAGAGATCTCATTTCACTCATGTTGTCACGTGAATTCAGAGTCCTTAAAGCCTTACAGTGTTGTTTAGTTTGGCAAACATTTTGCGTAAACCCAATATCAAGTGTCTCATCTACCTGAGAACATAGTATCGTCTCTACTTAGCATTGCATTCAGCTGTCTACAGTATTGTATTTCAAAGTTTTAAGCTGTGGCTTGTACATAGTTTGTACTTGTGTAACTGTTGACTGATATTTGGGGGCTCTGGAAATGTTTTTTTGTTATTATTATTTATGTTGGAAATTAAATTCCTGTTGTCTTCCTCTGTGTTTTCCTCCGTGTGACATCCAGGTGGTGAAGCTTAAGCAAATAGAGCACACTCTAAACGAGAAGAGGATCCTCCAGGCCGTCAGCTTTCCTTTCCTTGTGCGGTTAGAGTATTCATTTAAGGTACGAAGCACATCGGACGCCGTCTCTGATCACCATCGTCCGCCACTCTGCTTTGCCCTGCTTTGCTTCAGCAAAGACTCTTGATTTGCTTCTTGGAGTAAATGTTGCCGTCTCCCCCAGCGTGGCAGGTCAACGTCAGAGTAGATGACAAACAAAGACAGTGAGCTAAAAAGAAGATGGGCGGTCGCTATTATCCACTTCTTTGTTGTGCTTAATTGAATCAAAACGACACCTTTCACTGTGAAAACTTGTGTTGTTTCTGAGGCTCTGTCCCGTCTGTCCATGTCACGTCAGTCACCTATTTGTGTGCAGATGCATCATGAAGGCTGAACTTGTTTGTCACCGGATAATGAAATAATTGTGTGGCATGAAAGCATTCAGGAAAGCGTGCATCCTGTTAAGGCTCTGTGTTTGAGCGTGGAGAACCCTGATGATCCAGCTGCTGACCTCTCTGCTTCCATCCAGGCTTCGTTAGCTGTTCAGCTGATAACCCATATTCAGTTCTGTTTTTGTACGATTGGGTTAAACACCAAATAAAACACAGAATAGGTAAAAAAAATTGTATCCAGTCTCTTAAGGTAAGGAAAACTAGAAATTTAATTTGCAAATCTGGAGAAGAATGGACATTTTTTATTTCAGGTACCCCGCCGCCATCTTGTATCTTCTTTGCTGTCCTTGTCGGTTTTCTGATCTCCGTCACTTCTACCAAGACTGTAAACAGCTGAACACAGCCAGGTTGGCTTTGTCCGCCACGTGAAAAGGTGTCAGCAGCACTTTGAGCCTGCACAGACTAACACACATGAGGGCCTTACTTCAATTATGTCCTTACTCGGGTTAAGCTGTTTACCTGGTTGGGCAGGTATCCTCGAGGCCTCAAGTAAACCTATTAACGGTCCATGTGTGCTGTTTTGCACACAGATGGAAGTGTCACCAATGGACGTAAACCGGTGTTGCTAACGTCATCCTGAAAGGTCTAATACTAAAAAGCACAATATATGTATTAAAAAAAAACATGCAATTGTTCAATTTTTTTACCTTGAGGAGAATGACAGTCCACAAAAGACAAAATGTTTGTTTTTAATAAGTTTTTGTAGCACTTTTTTTTGTCACTTTTTGCATGGTAAAGGTTTTTTTCAATAGAGCCTAGAACCAATACGTGAACACACATTAACAGGATGCATTTTAAATCAGAACTGCCATGTTAAATGAATTGAAATTTAATCTAGTTTATTGTGTGTTTTTACATGTATGTGTGTTAGTTTGTTGCTAATCTCCAGCCCTTTTTTTTTTTATATATACAGGATAACACCAACCTTTACATGATCATGGAATATGTACCAGGTGGAGAAATGTTCTCTCACCTACGAAGAATCGGCAGATTCAGGTCAGTGTGTTCAAGCGTTAAAGCGTGCGACAAACAGGTTTAGTAGCTTCTGATGATGGTCATGAAGATCTGCCGATAGTTATTGTTTCGTCTTAGTTTTCTGTGTTTTCACCAAACTGTCCGTCGATCCTGCGTCTCACAGTGAGCCACATGCCCGGTTCTATGCTGCTCAGATCGTTTTGACTTTCGAGTACCTGCACGCTTTGGACCTGATCTACAGAGACTTGAAACCTGAGAACCTGCTCATAGACCAACAGGGCTACATACAGGTTAGTTGGCCTCAGTGTTTTCAGTTTGCTTCTTATTAAACCAAGGGTGATTCAGAGGTTGAGCACTGGACAAAACAGCTTCATTTTCATTACATCAGCATGTTAGGCCTGAGATGATTGATGATGATATTAAAGGATACCAGAGGTTTGTTGTTTTACAGCTGCAAAGATTCTTTGAGAGACACAATTTAAAGTTCTGTCAATGCCAGAAAAAAGTTGTCCTGTGACCACATAGTTTTGTGCCCTCATGGAGCATAAAGTAGCACAGGGCTGCCCCCGCCCCTTAAAGGTACTATGGACTTCCTGTCATCTTGCTGAAACAGGGCAATTAAACTTTTTTACTTACTTATAAAAACACTCATTGTTTGTTAAGTATAGCTATAACACAGGCCTGTGCGATTAATCGTTTTAAAATCGAAATCGGATTTATTAGTCATGAGGGATGTTAAAAAAGAAAAATCGATTTTCCTCTTGCACGCTTCCAAATCAGCCGCCTCTGTCCTCCTCCCTCGAGAAGCTGAGAGAGCACTGGTGTTGTGCTGAAAAGAGCACCCCCGCCGCTTTTCTGCACAACACCGGCGCTCTCCCCAACCTCCTCCCTATCTACGCATGTCACCGTTTACTAAAAGAAATGAGAATTTTGTAACTAAAAATATTAGGAAAAGTAAGTTGTGTGGGATTGGTACAGCTTCTCAGTTTCGGATAGAGTAGCAAACCAAATCCCGCTGCAAAGTCTGGCCAAAGGCGGTATCTGTTAAAGACGTGCACTCCTCTCGAGATCGATCGCGGCAAGAGTGCGAGTAGATCTCACGGCATTAAAGGAAGCAGATGGCGTCATTCATTCTTCCGTTTGTCTTGGGATTCACATACAGCAGCTAACTAATGCGCATTTAAGCACGCACGCGCACTTTACGTTAGCTTTGCGCTCGCAACTTTTGCAAACGAGCATGACGCATAGCGAGTCTCTCATAGCAGAGGCTGAGCTAGAAGGGGGCTAGGGTGCAACAGGAAAGGGTGTACCCCTACCTAACACTCGATGTGAGCTGGAGCTAGACCACCATGACCCCAGAGTGATAAGCAGGTTGAACGATGGATGGATGTTTTTAACTTTCAAATTAGTTCCATTATTAACTGTTAATGCTGTTTAAACACGTTAGACTTCAACCTGAATTGCTAAATTAAGTTTTTACAATAATACACCAAAGTTTTAATTGATTCCCGCTATCGTACAGTGTTGCCAAATGGCAACATTAACAAAACAAAGCTCAAAAGTTATACATTTTAAAAATATCTCTTGATTATGTTTAATTTAAGTAAAAAAAAAAAAACAACATAAACATTTTTTTCCCTCTTTGCATCTTTGTGCGTTCCTTAAAGGGTTAAAGACCTAGATCCAAGGTTCTCAATCTCATTTTGGTTTGTGACGGATTTTATAATCATCAAACTTTTTAAATCCCAATACATTGTTAAAATTGTTGTAAAACAAGTGAAAAGAGTCCTATATTAGTAGATGTTGCATCACCCCTTTGTGGTCAAATGAAAAATAACAACCAAACGTCACATTTTTCTTGCGTCTCCAGTATGTTTTCTGTTCCATCTCTCACCTGTCTGTTTCTCATCCATTAAGTGTGTCAGCTCCTTTTCTGTCTCTTTACTATTCAGGTCACAGATTTTGGCTTTGCCAAACGGGTAAAGGGCCGGACCTGGACACTGTGTGGCACCCCAGAATATCTGGCTCCAGAGATTATCCTCAGCAAGGTAATTAATCTTTCCTTCACTTTATTTTAAACTGAAGTTAGCCAATCTGAAGGCTCATTAAAACACAATTTGTTTTAACATCAGAACATTAGATAATGGTCTGACTAATGGTACATTTTGAGCTTGGCAACTTAATTTAATCCAGAACTTTACATTTTCAGTCGTAATATCGAGCAAACCACCCTAGAACGACACAATATATACTGTTAAAAATATGTCTTGAAAACCCAATGATCGATATATGATCCCATGGTGTTTTCATAACAGTAAAAATGTCTTGCCATGTTTAATACCTGCAGGGATACAACAAGGCAGTGGACTGGTGGGCACTGGGTGTTCTGGTCTATGAGATGGCAGCAGGGTATCCTCCTTTCTTTGCTGATCAGCCAATTCAGATTTATGAGAAGATAGTTTCAGGGAAGGTGAGTTTTACTTTTCTATTATCATTTTGCTCAGACATGAAACAATAAGTATTTCTAATGGAAAATGTAATGCTGATTTAACTGTTGAGTTGATTGCGACTTCTTCTCAAGTATGTACATTCTTTACTTCTGGATAAGTACATATTTTTTAAGTATATATTTTATTTATAGGATGTATGATCTTCTTTAAATTAATATTGTGAAGACTGCACCGTTTAAGTTATTGTACATAAACCATTTTAAGAGTTAGAAGATTAAAAAAAATATTTAAAATATAACTTCAAATTTGTGATAAGGAGTTCATCAACACATTTTAAAAGCCTTTCATAGCTACACACACATATATTTAATTGGAATCCTGGTAAGAATATTAATACAAGTGAAATCACCAACGCAAAGGACCTGTTGAATCCAATATTTGACAGTTTAGTATATTTAGTGTCCAATCCATGCTGAGATACACGTCAACTTATGTTTGATATGCTGTATCTTTAGGGGCTGTGAAACAGCGGTGAGGTGTACTGTAGGAGGGAAAGAAGAGTTTAAGGTGGAGGTGGGACTAAATCAAGGATCACCCTAAGCCCCTTCTTGTTTGCTTTTATGATTGACACACTAACAGCTGAGGTTAGACAGGAGTCTCCAGGCACTATGATGTTTGTAGATGACATGGTGTTCTGCATTGAGAGCAGGACACAGGTACAGGAAAAGATGGAGACCGGGAGGGATGTATTGGAAAAGGGAGGAATGAAAATTGGTAGAACAAATTATGGGAGTTGAAGCAAAAGAGCGAGAAAAATGTTAAGCTCTTAGCGTCGACGGTTGAGAATAACAGAGAGTATGGAGAAGAGGTGAAGAAGCCTAAGAAAGCAGGTTTGAAAAGGTTAAGAAAAGTAGCAGGTGTGATATGCTATAAAGGGTTTCAGCAAGAATGTTAGATTTTTTGGAAATAAAGTCAGAAAGGCAACCTTGGGTGGTTTGGAGATGTTTAGAGGAGAGATGACTGGAAGTCCAGTAAGAAAACTTATTACTGTGGTATAAAAGGACATGAAGTTATAGTAACTGGTTTGAGGAGGACAGAGAGGACAGAACAAAATCGAAATAGATGATTCGCTGTGGAGAAAACCAAAAGTGAAGAAGCAGAAAAACAGGTTGCAATTTGACTGCCTTCCGTGATTTGATGTGGAAGATTTTTTTTTTACTGGCACGGTAATTGTGCATTTACATAGCTGCTTCCTGTAATCCATTGTCCTCAGGTGCGTTTCCCATCCCACTTCAGTTCAGACCTGAAGGACCTGTTGAGGAACCTTTTACAGGTGAAAGCAAGTCTCAGAACTTCTGAGTTCACAGTAAGCCACGATCTATTTATTTAAGATGTCAGACTGAAAATATGCTCCTCTTATTTTCAGGTGGACCTCACGAAACGCTTTGGAAACCTCAAAAATGGAGTCAATGACATAAAAGGACACAAGTGGTTTGCAACAACTGACTGGATTGCCATCTATCAGAAAAAGGTGAGCCGATGTCTATATATCGTACACAGTTCAGTCTCTGCTCGCATTGGATTTGATTGTAATGTGGGGCCTTTTTATGTGTTTTGCTTTTTCTAGGTGGAAGCTCCCTTTGTTCCAAAGTTCAAAGGACCAGGCGATACCAGCAACTTTGATGACTATGAAGAGGAGGAGATCCGCGTCTCTTTCACCGAGAAATGTGCCAAGGAGTTTGCTGAATTCTAGAGTTAGCGGAGAAGAAATAAGGAAAATAGGGAAAGTCGAAGGTAGGCTGGTAAAAAGGGAGACACAAGATAATTGTACTGTCTTCTGTCCAAATATAAGCACCAGCTAAAAAAAAAGGGGGGGTGGAATCAAATAGAGGTGTATGGAAACAGAGAGAGGAGAATGATAACCAGCAGTGTTGCCTTTTTGTTGCGTTTCTCTTGTATTTTATTTATCGTCGTCTTATTTATGAATCCCTTTATACTGACGGTGTGTTTCATGGGTGTCGGGAACGCCACTGACTTAGAGTTGCCTCTACGCATTTTCACCCGAGATCTTCCCTTTTCTGCATTCATTTCTGTTCTTTTCATTTCTGTGCTGCAGCAAAGAAAGGTCCACCAATCAGTCCGCTGATCACTTCATTCGTGTGCATGTAAGATACCGTCGGTTTAAACTGATGAGCAGAATTGGGCAAAACACATCACATGTTGAGATACATGCCCATTTGATATATTTTTATCTTGATTTCACCAGACCCTTCCTATACATAAAATACTTTAAAGGCATGAGGGGACAAAAGAAAGATTAAACAAAAAGTCAGGTACATCTATTGTGTAACTTCATCTATGGCTCTTATTATTGTTAATATATACAGACTTTGTACATATCTGCAGTACTCCATTTTTAAATGTTAGTAGGTACTTAGTGGCTCCATTGAAATCATATCATAATAACATACAGTACAAAGAAATATGAATAAAAGAAATGGATTTATATCAGCTTTTCCGGTGTTCTGATGAAAAAAACACACCAACCACATAATGGAAACTCAGGTTTGAACATATCACTTAACAAACATTTATCTCCATAAAGCCTAAGGATCAGCTGGTAAATCTCGCAGTGTGGATTTAGGAATTTAAGGTTCTAGTTAAAACACTTTGGAAAAGCGTCTATTTAGACTTTTATTTGGCGTCTTCCACACTTATCCCTTCCAGAATATTTGGTCAGTTTTGATAAAGGCACTTCCTGTTTCACCTAATGTTCTACACAAGACTATTCTGCTCGTTGAAACAACTGTGTGGCCCCCTGATTTTGACCTTTGGAGAACATGAAGTGCAAAAGACCTCAGACTGCTTCTGGCTGAGGGTCATCAGTGCATCAGGATTTTGTGTGTTACCTTGACCATCGCTGTTCACTCTTATCAGAAAAGAGGAGCAACTCTGTTATCATTTTTGGTTCAGAACATGGACTACATTTTCTCATTTTCTTTTTATATGTATCTTTTGATGATCTAACAATGCTAGTGGTACAATTTAGGGATTAGTGAAGCACCAGGAGGTGAATAGACAGCAGGAAAAATTTGTGTTTGACACTCTAAACGTGATTCCAATTCGACTATTGCCCTAACACTCATAGCAGATGCTGGTGACAACCCAAATAATCTGAATATACAAAGAAATAAAAACAATATAACCCATACATTTTATGATATATATTTTAAAGATGAACTTTATTAAAAACCCAAAAGAGAAGCTGTAATTTGCCAGTAATTACAGTTTTGAAATATTTCTGTATTTACAAACCAGTCACAGTTTCATGTGCCACTGAGACCAATTCTTTGAAAAACTCTCTTCAAATCTTCTTAGGCCTCTTCCCTGCTCTCTGGTTACCACATATTTCCAAAACCTTTAAATTATATGCTGATACTGCTCCAGGTCATCTTTACGGGAGATCAGTGGGACAGAATTGTTAGTGTTCACCTGGCATTTTAATTTTTTTCATAACTGCACCATCTTGTCTTAGGTTTTTTGTTACAAAGATTACATTTCAATGCTCTATGATTGTTATCAAGTGGTCAAATAATATTATCCAGTTTAATGCCACAGCAACAACTATGGCTGACATAGTTTCTAGCTGCTGCTGCTGCACCTGTGATGTAATTATGCAGAAAAGCCAATCTGCTGTTTATCTGATGATTGCATTATGTATCTTACTGAAACTATATCCTAAAACAAAAAGATGATATGAAATATTGTATTAATCCGTACCCCATGCTGAAAGACAGTCCCACACTGTAATGTTACCATGGTCAAACTTCATTATTGATATGGTGTTTTGTCATTGAGTGGAAGTGCCATTTCTTCTCCACACATCATATTTGAGGTGACAATGGAATAGTTAAATTTTTTGGTCTCATTTAAAGATGATGGCCCATTTTTTACACTGATCTGGTAGTTTCAGGTATTTTATTTTAGCTGTGTGCGACTCATCTTTATGTTTCTCAATATTCTTCTTACTTCTCTGGCAGACAATATACAAAAAACATCTGTTCGTGGTGGATTTTGGGTCTAATTGGGTTCTTTACAACTCTGGATAAAGAATGTAACGTTACTCTGTTGAAAATGCAAAAGTTGAGATGTATGCCTCATGCCAGTACCATCAGTATTTTTGCAATAATAAGTTTGCAAAAGCATTTTGCTTTTAAACATCTTCAAAAGAAGCCTTTTTGTTTGCCATTTCCTAAATCAGCTGACATTAATTTTATTAAGTTAACTAATTTGGGATAATTTTACTTTCTATTAATCCATACATTTCAGTTTCTTGACTCTAAGCTGTTTCATATCTTCCTTTCTATGTTCAGAGATTCAATTAACTTCGTTCCAGGGCTAATTTGTCTTCATCTTCCTGTTAGCAAGAAATATTTGGGTTGTTACTGACATCTAGTGTGAATTTAATGTCAGTAGGACTGTTGAAAATATATTTACTGAGAAGGCCGATGTTAGATAATTTTAATCCACAGTAAACAACCAGATGATTTGGAGTTTACAACTAAAGCCACTTTGTGTGTTGGGGGGTTTCCTAGCTTAACACAATTTAACAACAGAACATTAAAACAATTTCCAGGAACCATCAAGTTATTTGTTTCAGAAATTAAACTACATTAGGCTATACTTTTTAATTTCCCCTTATTAGGGATATTAAATATGAAACAGTTTATTTCAGACTGGGATAAGGAATCACATCACATTTCATCATTTATCAGGTTTGTCACAATGTTGCGAAAAATCTCAACAATAAGAAGAAATGCACATTTAAAAAAAAAAACAATTTGCATTGTCTAATATTCTGTGAGTATCATTTGTAAATTGTAGTGATGTTTAAAATTGCCTAACATGAAGGAATTACCCAGGCAGACTATTTGGGTTTACACAAGAGATTTGTTTTTCACAGTATTCTTAACCACATGTGTCTCCTGGGAGGGAAAGTTCCCATCCATCTATCCATTGTCTTCCGCTTATTTGTTATTGGGTCTTGGGGCAACAGGTCATGCAAAGAACCAGACACATCTCTCCATAACAACATCCTTCAGTTCGTCATTCTACCAGACGGGATATATAATCCCTTCAGTGAGTTCTGGGTCTTCTCCAGAGTCGATGTTGAGAAGCGGCTGTTCTACTTTGAGCTATCCCCACTACCCTTTATGGAGCTACTCTTTGAGGCATAGACCAGCCAACTCTGGGGTTGAGTTATTTGGATTATGATCCATATCTCATGAGGGTTAAAATCTAAAAGGACCAGAAAAAAGAAGACCAGGAATCTAGAATGACCAGTGGAGAACTTTGCTTTTTGGCTCAACAATTTTTTTCACATCACAGACCAGAGAAGCGGCCATAATATTGTGGTTAAAGCCCTCTGCTTGAAGGAGAGACTGACCCCTGACCAAAAAGGGGCAGTCTACCTTTTTTTTGGTCAAGAACCTTGGAGTAAGCTTTTTCTCCTCCCATTTGCTTCACACTCACCAGGCCATGGTACGAAAAATCCAACAGCAGAGAAGAGATCCCTTGGTTCCCAAACCAGACACCCTGTTCTCTATTACTATGGAACCAAAGGAACAGCGTTCAACTGAGAATACTTCAACAGCTCTTTCATTGGGCACGTGTTGTAGAGCTAAGAAGTATTCTCCCATGACCAATCATCAGTTTTGTCAGGAAATGATGTTGTCCACTGTTCCGTGGCGAGAATGAAAGCCATATTGCTGTTTCTGTATATGAGGTTCAACTCTTACTGAGAGCCACCTCTCCCAACACCCTTTATTAGGAGAGGTGCAGTGTGATCCATCTAATCTTGGAAAAAACTTTCAGTGTGATCCCTCTCATATTGAAATACACGTTCTGATCCCAATTTTTAAGAAACGCTGCTACCATCACAGTCTAGCACCGCTGTTGTCCTGTCAACCATGCAACAAAAGGCATGTCAACCCTGAAAGGTCCACAATGTCCAGAGCCTTCAGAAAGTCAGGCTGAATTTTTTAAACATCTGACAGTCTCAGCAGTCTTACTACTGCAGCCTCTGCCACAATGATAGAATCAGATTCTTCCAAGTCTTCAAGCTATGTCTCCTTCACAGTGCCTGGTTTGAGGAGATCCTCAAAGTGCTCCTCTTACCGTTCAAAATGTTGTCAGTCCTTTCTGAGTCGACAAACGGTATTCCAGAAATTCCTAATGGCTAATTACAAGTCTCATTCCATAGTGTCTCCAAATTTCTCCCATGCTCAAGTATGCAATTTAGAGGCCACCGTCCCTCTGGCCACCCGGTACTTGTCAGCTGCTTTAAGAATTCCCCAAGGACAACTTAGCCCTTACTCCCTCCTTCTCCAGTCCTGACAGTTTCGTCAACCCCTGGTGTCCACCACTGCAAAGGTTAACCTTTAGAGCACAGCTCTTGGAAGTTGCACCCCAGTTTGGGTTTACCAGATGAGTTCCAAATCCATTGTCGCTCCGAGCCTCTTTTCAAGTGAACAAGACGATGAACACCAAGGGTCTGATGATATGTTTAAAAATGTATCTTGCACCTTTGGGCAAAGGGGCCCTGGTAACAAGTACAATTATGAACCACCTTGTTTTTAAACATGATGTGTGTTATGGACATTCTGTGCCTCACACAGTAGTCCAACAACAACAACAAAGAAAGATCAGGGGCCAAATTCTCCCTCCTAATCCCTCTCTGGTCTGTATGGAAAGTCCACCAGAAGCAATACTAAATCTTGAGAGAACACCCCTTCCAAGACACCGTCCAGAAATGTCAAAAAGGCTGGGTAACTGTTATTCAGTGCATTGGGGACCATTCCCCTTGTCTAAATGTGGCCCCACATTTACAGTGGTGATTTGGCTTAAAGCTGAATGTTATGAAGAAGCACAATATCAGACTGATAAAGCGATGGTCTTATTTGGCTTTATCAATTAGATTATTGAAAAGGCAAACAAATACATGTGGACAAATATTTTGCAACTTCTGGTGAAAATAATTAAGCAGACATTCTATTTAAGTGCCATATCACACATAGTTTTAAATTATCCAATCTTTAATCTTAATAAATGTACTTTGAGAAATGAGATCCTGCAATTGTTTTAAATAACGTAATCAGTGAAACAATGATTGGGACCACAACTTCAACCAACCTTTTTCCAATAGGTCAGCTTAACAGCATTTACAGAGAGAGGGACTTTTGGCTATTTTTTGCATAATCTCTAGATTGTACTGCATAGTCAGACCCACAGATTACTCATTTTTAGTTTACTTGTAAAGACCACCAGGGTCTTTTGTTATTGATCTGGTATTTTAAAGAATATATGATTCCGTGTTCTTTAAAGGTAGGCTTACAGCATTATAGATCCCCTACCATACTTCACCCAGCATGACATTTACACATATTTACGCTTTGTTTCACATTAAACCCAAAACAGTGTTTGTTGGTGAGACACATTTTTTTGTTTCATCAAACCAAAGCACATATGTCATTTTTAAGTCTCCATAGAGTTTAGAAAACTGTCAATGTTTCTAATGAAGGAGAGACATGATTTCTCTTGGCATGGCTCCCATTTATCTGGGAGGCTTATGGATTGCATCTAATGATTGTTGTTGAGAATTGGTGTTGCCAAAATGACAATTTTATCTGCATGTGTTAGTTCAGTTTAAACTGTTTTTATTCCATTTATTTTGCTCAGACTACTGAAACAAATGGCACTGGGGACTTTGTTAAAAAGTTAATTACATCTTTACATTACATTTATTTCCTACTAAGTAAAGGTACCTATATTATTATTATTTTTCTGTAGGACATTGCAAATTCTGAATTTTTTTAAGGTTGCTGTTTGTTTTTTTTTACCGTTTTTTACAAGGGGGCAATACATTTGTCTATACCCTTATTGTAAAAGCCTAGTGCAGGTCAAGATATAAATCCACGCAGTCCAGCATCTTGTACGTCATTTAACATGTTTGTGGTAAATTTAGTGCAGTTTAAGCTGCTGGTTTTATTGTGAAACTCTAAGGCAAAAGTGTGTTCATGGACTTCTTTGTTATTATTGTGTTAACAGAAACAGAATTCAGGTTTTGTTTAAGTTAGCCTGGAACCTCTAACTGCAGAATAAAAACACATCTTCTATCTGAAATGATGGCCCACTGTAATATTAATTTTCTTTGTGCTTTGCACCTCCAAAAATGAAGACTTTTTCGCCCCTTCCACATTGACTTAATGTTGCGCTAATCCTTTTTTCTGTTTTTCTGTCCTTATTTGTCAAACGTTGGAAAACGAATTACCACAATAAATCTGTGGCCTATTTAGTTTGTTAATTTTATCCAAGGATTCTGTTTTTAGTAAAAAAATGTCTGTGTTGACTTGTCAGCTTCAATGTCCTGCAACATTCTGTTCTTGATGAGTTTAAAGGTATTTTGACGGATCGATGGCAGCCTTGTAGCAGTCATCCAGTTCTTCACTGAGTATAATGGCCTAATTTATAGACCATTACTATCATCATGATATTGTTTCCATCTGTGTTTGGGACTTTACATCCCCAACATTTTCTTCATGTCAGGCTCAGTATGCAGCATCCTTGAAACATTTGCATACACAACGTCTTCTCAGTGCAGGCACAATGCTGGTATATAATATCCTACTGTCACACTTTTTAGGGAAATGAGACCTCCCTCCTCCCCTTCCAGTGTAAACCATACCAATCCCTTCCACACACGCACACAACACTCTCGTGTAGGGAAGCATCTAAAGTCACGGGAACAGTGACACCAAGTGTAATATTTTGCGACATGAGTATCATTCCAATAAAGTTTTACTTGTAAAATCTCCAATGAACTTATGTGTCCTTATTTAACCGTAGTATGTGTGTTTGTTTAAACAAGGTCATATTCATGGAGAAAATTACTAATGGTTCGACATGTAACTCATCCTCTGGTAAAGATTGGTATGCACCGTTCATGATTTGCCCACTTGCCATTGTTACTTATATGGACAGAAAAACACTATAGAAAAGATAAATTTAACCATTTAAATAGCAGCCACTAATGACAATTGGATATGAGAAGAAACTACCAAATTGAGGAAAAGTGTTCAGATTGTCCTCCAGCATACTAAACCCACAGCAGCAGAACTACTTAGATAGCTCAGAATAATCGAGCATGAGAAAGTTAGAGCCAAAGAGAACTGTCTTTCTGCGCTGAATTTCCGCCAATATTCCCCCAAAACATAGTATAGTATTATTAGAGGTTACTGGTAGCCATAATGCCATAAAGAACATTGTGCCAAGCATGGAACTCTGCGCTACTCCACAAATTACACTGGAGTGTGAAGATGTATCATTTACATGAACAAACTATAATCTAATAGGATACAAATATGAGGCCATGAGAATATTATTAAGTGACTTTAAGCAGAGCTGTTTCAGATGTTTTGTACTGTAACTAAGTAATAAAAAAAACTAATGAAAAATAAGCTAGGTGAAGCTAGGTAGGTGAAGGGTCTTTATATAGCATTAGACATTTATAGTACGTAGTTTTAAATTAAACCAGGGAGCCAACGTTTTTTTGAAGTGGGCTATGATATCTTAAGATGCAATGAGCAATTAACGCTTTGAACAAGAACATTATTGTTTAAAGGATTTAGGAATAAATTGCTGCTCCCTGCTTTGTTTTTTTCTGAGATGGAAAAGGATTTTTTTTTGATGAAGATCTATAAAAAGACATTTTCTTTCCGATTTAGAGTACTCAATTAAAATAAACTCAAAGATGGTCAGACAGGACAGGGTTACTTGGCATTAAGTTTTTTTCATTTTTTTTTCACACTCAATGCGATATGTCAGCAAAAGTTCTACAGTATGGGTAGATCTCATCTCGGGATTCTTTGAGCAAAGCCAATTGAGTCTAAGATGACTTTAAAGGATTTTTTTACGCTGTCAATTTTAGTATCGATATGAATGTTCAAATCACATTACATGTGTTTAACACTAAATTAAATATAAAGTTTTAGGTCTGGTATACAAATTCAGAGTAAGGGTCTAGTACAAAATGAAGGGTTTAGATGTTCAAAAGAACTTTAGCTGTTAATAGGTCAGGGGTTGATTATTACAACTGAATAAAATATGTTAATCCTACACCATGCCCAGTACTTTGATAAATGTGAACACTTGAATAATTAGAAAGAGTTAACCCATTGACATAATCCTCTTGCTACAGCCAGCTTTCTGCTAGACCAACAGGTGAGATTTTCATAAATAATGTTATAAACTAACAAAGCCACCAAAGACAGAGATCTTCGGTTTAGTAGCCCACATTTAACTTTTTTCATTTCACAGTTTAGAAGGAGTCATTTGCATCTTTAAGAGATTTTCATGATTTGCTCCCCTTTGATTAATCTTTAATCTATTTGATTTTGGCTGTGGACAGTACACTGTGTCAATTGGATATTGGGTATTTCTGCTTCTAGGTCTGGACCCTAGCTTCTATGCATTTTTTTCCTCATCTCTCCCTATGTGTCATTTTCCCTTGTCCTTAAAGACACGATGCAGCGCGCCAGAGGTGCAGCGGCTACGGGTCTTCGTCACCCCTGTAATTTCGTTCGTGCTCATGTACCCCATGTGTGTGAATGACAATAAATGATTCCTGATTCCTGAACTTGTAAATGTGGTTATATTCCTAGAAGAAAGGAGCTACTATGTCCAAAGTAGGTGGGTGAATGCCGTCCAGTGCAGACAAATGTTTTCCCCCAAAAGTTTTGCCATTTATAAATGTAGCTCATCTCGTTTTTTATGACACCATCTAGATGGGTCGCGGTCGAATGACAACATGGACAAAAATTGCTGTCACTGTTTTGATCAGACAGGGGACCAAGGAAAACTTACGTCTGACATTTCTTTGGCAACTGCACACCAAATCAGCCCTAATTTTAAGGACATCTGACTGGTATACCCAGATCCCAGTCATTGCCGACAGCATGAAAACCAATCTTACTGTACTTACTCTTATTCAAGCTTTTTCAGATAGGGTTTGGTGTCTGTTCTGGACCCTGCCAAACACTTGACTGTAGCAGCTGGTGCCCTTGAGGCCACATTTCTGACTATGTAACTGCTAGCTCCATGAGTCTGCTTCTCAGCAGGAGTCTCACTGAGCAGATAAATTCTTTTAGGGACACTCAGACGGAAACACAGGAAGAGTAGCCATAGCACTGCCTTGGCTAAGCTAACTAAGCTAGCGAGTCCTCACTACTCTAAGAAAAACTGTAAAAAAAGAACGGTCCACAGCATAAAGTGGAGCAAGAGAAAATGCGTGCTTTACCATGCTATGTGCTGTAATGACTGAAAGTACTCGTTACAAAGAGATTAGATCAAATCATGAGCATCTGAACTGCCAACGGACCCATAGTGCGACAACAGGGATCAATATGTACCTCCACACCAGCCCAAGGAGTTGGTCGATATCGGTCCAGTTTTAATTATCGGACCGATAACAATTTGTTGAAAAAATTACAAACAGCGGTCGATTCCAATGTTTATGTCAATACATCGTGCATCTCTGCCTGGAATGATGCTATTGAGCTGTGACAGAAAACATTTAGCAAATATAGATCTGCCAGTATTGAGTGTGTGTTTGTGTGTGTTTAGCTTTGTAATTGGCACATCATAATGACAACTTTTCCTTACACATATTGCGTTGTGGGGACCAAAGCCTGGTCCCTACATGGAGAAGTGCTGAATGAAAGTCAATGGAAAGTGTTAGGTGTATCGTTAAAGAAACCCGATTGATAGTACCAGGACAATGTCAGGATAAGGTGACAGTTTTAACAAATATGTAAAAACAAACAAATTGAAGAAAAAAAAAAGTCTTTTTTATTAAAGCAACCAACTGCTGCTTAAAGACAAACATGTGAAAACTGGGTTTTAAGAATTTACATGAAGAATGCTGTCATTTTAAACCCACGTTAAGCATATATTCTGTGTGGAAACCCTTTTTAAAAAGCTTAAAAAGGAATAACTAACAGACAATAAAGGGATGAGGTTCTCATCATGCTACCCTGGGTCGCCTCTGTTTTCTTAAAGTCTATATCATAAACTCACAGAAAACTGCTAAACTACAAGAGTGCATGGGATTTTGTTCTTGACTGAGTTCTGAAGGAACAAACGGACCAATGGCTTTTGTGCTGGACTTTTTGAGGTCAGCCATTCATCCTCTCAGCCTGCAGAGTGATGCCAGCCTCTGCATTTCTGGAGATCCTCATCGAAACACCTCTAGATTTGCGCGACGCTTTCTTTGGATTTTCTATAAACCTCCAACAAAGAGAACAGACACCAGGCGAGAGAGGTCCGCCCTACAGGCTGCTGGGATCTGTGTGTTTTTTTTGTACGGAGGCGCCATCTTCAGTCCACCTGAATGTTGCCAACGAACTCCAGCTTGCCAGCCATGTATGGCAAGCCGTTTATGTAAATATTTCACATACTCATTATTTCACATGTTGTCTGCCAGTTTGCAAAAAAAAACAACAATTAGTTAAATGTTTTATTTGAAAATAAATATCATATAAGAAGAACACACTGTTGGGTAAATATAAATCAATATGTACACCAAAACTTTATTTGCTAAAAACCATAATAATAAAAATAGAGAATCAGCTGGAGGTCGTGGTTAAATGGGTCGAACCCCCTTTCATCACAAGGCCCTGATCATATTTTCAGTGAAAGTTTCTTGGGGGAGCTGAAACCGAGTTTGTGACCAACTTGGCCTACAAAGCTTACCCAGCTATACTTGTTTTGTTAATGAAATGAGTCAAAATTCCAGCATAATAAGCTTGTGGAAGAATACCCTTCTGTCTGACTATTGCCAGTCTTAGTTTTTCCTCGTTGTGTTTTGCTCGGTTCTGCTTTAGTCTAGTCTTTAGCCTTTTCTGGTTAGATCTTGTTTAATTTTTATCTCTCTTTAGTTACTATTATTTTCGCTCTGTCTCGTTTCCCACCTGTTGCCGGCACTCCTCTGTTGTTCCCGAGGCATTCTCTCTCCCACAGCCTGCCATCTATCTATCTATCTATCTATCTATCTATCTATCTATCTATCTATCTATCTATCTATCTATCTATCTATCTATCTATCTATCTCTCTCTCTCTCTCTCTCTCTCTCTCTCTCTCTCTCTCTCT
>JAVLVB010000440.1:302656-326287 GCA_032876305.1 Orestias chungarensis | reverse complement strand
GGGTGTACCGCCGCACTTTGGCTCCCCAGCTCCCACTCAGCGTCACGGGTGAGACAAGAAGACGCTCTCTCGGGTCGAGTCCCGTCCGCACCCACAAAGGAAGGAAGATGTCCGAGCCCAACAAGTACCGAGAGTGGATCCTGGAGACCATCGACTCGTTACGTTCGCGGAAAGCCCGTCCGGATCTGGACAGGATCTGTCGAATGGTCCAGAGACGCCACGGGTCGGACCCGGACCGAACCAGGACGGAGCTGGAGAAACTCATCCAGGAGCAGACGGTGCTCAAAGTTAGCTACAAGGGCTCAATTTCGTACCGGAACGCGGCCAAGGTGCAGCGGAGAAGCAGAAAAAGGAGCGAGTCCGGCGGCGGCCCCGATGCGACGAGGGAGCGGAGCGAGCCCGAGCATCCGAGCAGCAACGCCGGCGACAGCGCGCACAGCTCCACCGACCCGGAGGAGGGCGAGACGGAGCCGGAGCCCCGCGCCGACGACCCAGAGCCCCAGTCAGGCTCCAGCCCGGGCGGCGGACACGGGCGCCTCGGCTGTGGCGTAGCGACGAGCCGCGCCGACTGCGAGGAGGAGACGGCATCCGGACGGTGGGGTGCGGGGGTCAGCCGCGGGGCGGCCGCGGGGGAGCCGGGCGACGGCTCGCAGAACAAGCCCGTCAGCCGCAGCCAAACTCCCGCCGGCGGCGACGGCCAAGCCCAGGTTTGGTCCGAACTTCGCAGCAAACCCACGCATCGCCAGGGCGGCTGCGAGCGGCGCGAACCGACCGCTCCTTCCGACAGGACGCAGCGAGGCGGGGGCTCCGCGGGCCGAGGCCACGTGAAGCCGCTGGACCTAAAGGAGATCCTGGGTTACCTGAGCAGCCAGGAGCGGCTGTCGGAGGAGAAGCTGACCAGGGGCAAGGTGAAGGCGGTGATGGAGAGGGAGGTGGAGAGGGGACGGCTGCGCAGGACGCGCTGCGGGGACATCACTCTGCCTCTGCGGGGGGTCGGGGGGCCGCCGTCCGCCGACGGACTCGGGAGAAGCGCGCCGAGGGACCAGCGTGCAGGGAGCGAGGTGAGCAACTTGTTATTTCCCACAAGTCTGCCGCCGCAGAGACGAGCGAGCCTCGGCGGAGTCCGTCCTAAACGAACGAGCCACAAAACAAACCCACGCACGGATGGCGCGGAGGGGCGTCTTTCTCCCAGGTTGGGACATAATTACACGAATCCTTTATTAAACCTGTCTTCTCTCCTCCGCCCGGATTGCTTGTTTGTTCCACTTAGAGTGTTTTTATTCGCTGCATCCTCCCGATCATGTGCGGGTCTAGTCACGCACAAAAGGTGCGGGATGCGCCACGAAGTCGGCGTCTGATTCGGTCCTGCAATAAAGGGCTAGTGCGATGCTTTCAACAAATGGAGATGGATGTTTGAAATAAGTGTTGTGCTCAACATGTATACACGTTTTGTGTGGTGTGTTTTTCTGAGAAACATAATAGAGGTGCATATGTTTGTCCAGCTTTTAATTGAAAACTAGCCTTTTAGGGGGTTACTGGGTTTTTGGGACTTCCTTTTTTTTAATAATGAGATTCAGTTTATAGACTTTTTACAGAATTTTAAAGAATTATTCTGCATTTTTAAAAGGTGTCGGGTGAATTGTCCCCTTGCAAGTGTTGCACATATGTGAAAGCTTCCAGTTTTGAGCTCCATTGTGCTCCAATGGTGTTTTATTTATTTATTTTGCAATTAAATAAAAAGACAAACGAAAAGGTTTGGCCTGTCTAAATGCTAATGAAGACCTGTTTTAAAACAGTCTTAAAGCAACTTGAATTCACCACTGTTCCAACAACTCTCCTTAGTCTGATATGATTGTAGAATACATTTCTTGATGTTTAGTGATTGAAAAACGCATTTCTGACCGGATCTCCTGCAGTATCCCCACAGCGTGATGCTACTACTGTGTTATAATACAGGACTAGTGTATTACTCAAGGACATCGTTAAATAGCCTAAAATTACTGAAAGCTTGATTTGTGATGGTGGTTTAGTTCTGGAAGACAGAACCAGGTTTTGCTAATTGAATATGTTTTCACAAACATGTAATAGGTAAAAATTAAAGATCACGAGCTTTGCGGATGTCTTAGATTCCAAGTTGGAGCCTCCCTGCCATAGTTTGAGCTTACTAAATGCAGCGGACTGTCCCTTTAGGGAAGCATGCAATCAGACACTGACTTCAGCGCCGTGCGGGCGGCTCCCCGCATAGAGAGCTGTCCCGTCCTCTCTAGTCGTTTCCTGATTTATTTGTTGTTGTTGTTTTTTAGTAAAGAGGTTGTTGTTGTTTTTATTTGACTTGTCTCCACAGTCCTCACCTGCCTGTCCGGACAGCACCCCAATGGAAACTGCTGGTGGAGAAGATGAGGAAGAGAAAGATGGTGATGCTGATCCCAGGAGTTCTGATGAGGACAGGGCACTTTCCCCGGTAGCCATGACAACCGAAGCTGGACATACAGAGAAAAGCGGAGAGGATGCGGGTTTCCAGGGAGAGCTGAAGGCGGGGAGCCCCCAGCAGCAGAGGCAGGATGGAGAACGTGAGTGATGCTCAGCTGCATTTAAACGTATTTAGCGTGTTTAAAGTGTGCTTGTGCATGTCTGTGAATCAACACACTCTTCTTTCTTCATCTGCATCCACGCTGTTTTAGCTGCTCCCCTCTCAGAGATGTCCGAACTTGACTTCCCTCCGGGGTCCAGGTCTCCACCTGCCTCCTGGTCTGAGTGTAACGGTGCATCGTCGGAGAAGGGAGCTTTTTCCTCAGACCACTTGGTGAGCACATCCGGAACAAACATGTTGAAAGCTGCTATGACATGAACCTCAGCCGCGGACCTCTGACGGGTTTCCCTCCTGTATCGCTGTGCGTTTATCTTCGGTCACCCAATTTCACCAGCTTTCCAGAAGCATCCCTGCAGAATTATGCCCCCTCCACCATGCTTCTCCGCGTTAGATGGATGTGTTCTGGGTAAATGGTATCCGTAGCCAAAAAATAACACTTATCCTTTACAAAGCACAGGCTCATTTCAGCTGCATGGCACAGACGTCACAATGTTGTTTGCGAAACTGTAAAAACAATGCAACGCTTCAGTTTTACAACCATTATCTACGTGAATATTTCACATAAAATCAATAAAATCCTTTTTTCCTATAGGCCATATCTTAAGATTTATCTTTGAGATGAGATGAGATCTTCAGAAATGTTCTAGGTTAACTTCAAATGAAAGGTAATTATTTCTCCTTGGCAAATGTAGTTTACCTTTCACCACCTTTCAACTCCTAAAACCTTATTTTATGGATATTTAAGACACCCTCCTGTGCTTAATAGGGATGCGTGTGTGTGGGTGTGTGTTAGTGACTCGTGAGCCTGGGCAAACTGGGCTCCCCCATTGTTGTGCTTCATAGCTCGCACAACATCATCATCATTCAAAACTCCCACAGCAGACGGTCTTAATGTGCCGCGGCAGTTTCGCCATCACCCAGCCACCTCCTCTCGTCCTTGGACGCAGCCGGAGGTCGGATCGCTCTCGATGGCCACCCTCTCCTTGGATTTGGTCTGACCTGTTTCGTTGTTGTTGTTCTTGTTTTTCCCACACACAGAGCTACACACAGCGTGAAGATTTAAACCTCACCAGCTCAAGCTTCCACAGTAAGTTTTCCTCCCCGAATATCTCAGTGCCCGAGTGTGCGTCGCATGTCGGTGTTTGCGAATAACACCCGTCGTAATGTTTTCCCGCCTTGTAGACGTAGAGTATAAAACAGAGGTCGGTGCTTCGTCCTGCATGCTAACACCCACCGCCTCCCCGAGGGACCCGGGCATCCCTGAAGAACGAGGCGTTAGCGACGGCAGTGGAGGGTGAGTACAGAAAAAACAAACAACAGGATTTTCGCTCAGATTTAGTTCTGGACTCTGACTATGCAGGTTCTTTTATTTTCCACTGAAGAAGCTCTTTCTCTGTTGATTTGGACTTACAGTGATGCTGAAAAATAATATCCCTCTCCATCCTCTGGTTTTGCACCAGTTTTTGGGTCAAAACTTACTTTCCATCTTAACAAGAATCCCATTCTGCCGGAAGAAACGTACACTGTATGTTTTTTTTTTGATGTTTTATTGTCTCAGCCATGTTAAAGTGAGGAAAGTTTAAATTTGTGTAGAACATTTCAGCTAAGAGGCATTTGAAGGGCTTTAGAGGATGAAAACATGGGGGAGTGTAGTGGTTTAATAGAGAACCGTGAAGACCCGAGTGGTCTCAAACAATGATACAATGACAATATATCTTTTACAAATTTTGGTGCCAAGGCCCATTCAGTGGTTTGCAAACTAATTAAAGTCCAATCTCTGAGTTACAGGGAAATAGTGTAAGAACTTTTGTACTGGGGTAATGAATGGTGACTCGAGGCTGACTTTTTTTTATTGTCTTTATGCTTCTCTAAAGGTCCAGGTCTGCGTCCATCATCACCCCCCGATTTCAGGCCTGATCGGTAGTTTTTCTAGTCGTGGTGTCGGAAGCTCTGGACTGACTCTTGACTGTTTCTCTCTCTCTAGGTCCAAATATAATAGCTTCAGTTTTGTTTTTATGTACCTTGGCTTACCCCACATTAGGGATGGACGAACCCTTATGATTACGCAATTATAGCACAAATTCTGCTCTTTAAAAATTATCCTAATTCAAAACGGGCTTCTTCATTGCAGCGGTTACAAATGTGGGTTTTCTGTCACTAAACTACGCACAGTACCTGCATTTAATCAACGATACAATGATGCACAACCAAATCCCACATGTGGTTTCTGTCCACTCAAATGAAAAGTTACATAGTGACACAGAAATGTGCTGGGTGATTGTGTCAGTGCAGACATACAGAGATAGGAGGTGTTGAACAAAGTTCTCTCAGTTCCCAGCTTTTGTTTTAAGCTATACCCATGCCTACAAAGAAGTTTTTTCTTCCAAAGTTTCCCTGCAAAACAACAGCTTGTAACCCAAAGGACAAACATACTTGGACAGCTGAACGTTATTCACAGTTAATTAGATTCACTGAAGGTTTTGACTGGTATGAAATTAGGAAGGTTGATTTTTAAAGTGTTAGTTTAAGTGTGTGACTACAGGGTTATCTGTGACCTTGATAATATCTTCCCATTCAACACATTTAGTATTTTTCTGCTAGATTATTGAGATTTGATTCCATATTTGTCTTAGAATGATGTTTTATTATATTCTCCTGTTATTTCCATTTTTGGCAGAGCTGTGCACACCCTATATCTGTTCTGCACAATTTTTGGTGCACCCTGTGAGTTTTGTAATAGTCCAACATGCCTTTTAAACCCCCCAAGGTTGATGAAGTTTGACAACACCAGAGTCAGCCCGGTGGACTGGACCGTGTCCGATGTTGTCAGTTATTTCACAGCTGTGGGTTTCCCTGAACAGGCGGCTGCCTTCAGGACGCAGGTGAGGTTGTTTTCCTTCTGTTTATGCCACTAGTGGGCGCCAGACTTTGCATCTGTCGAACCCTCTGCAAGCTGTTTTGGTCCCGCTCCAACTGCTGTGCTCTGTTCCACAGGAAATCGATGGGAAGTCTCTCCTCCTCATGCAACGCAATGACGTTCTGACGGGCCTGTCCATCAAACTCGGACCCGCCCTCAAGATTTACGAGCGTCACGTCAAGGTTCTGCAGAATACACACTTTGAGGAGAACGACTGCTACCAAGACGCAAAAGATACACTCAGACTGTTATGTTAATGTCTTAAATGTAGCTCAAGCAGTTCAACAAATGCATGCACCATCAGATAAGGTAAAACACGTTTTTCATCTCTTAGCTTTGAGCCTCTGCCGCCTTTTCTGTCTGTGCGAAATGTGGCTGGATCTTTTTCGGAGGATTTTTCTACTGATTGAAGCACAAATGTTGGCCAATAAAACTAGAACTTTAGAACATTTTCATATATATATATATATATATATATATATATATATATAGACAAATGCTATTACTTTTATTTAAAAAAACCTAAAGTCCTCTCTTTTTAAATCAATGTGTGTGACACAGTTTGTGTTTCTGTGCTTCTGTGTATCTGATTTGCATTGTTTTAGAGCTCTTTAGAACATGTCTCTAGGTTTTAATTTTTAAATCATATGAGGGAAGCACAGCAGGAAAAACTACAGCGTTTTAGATATGAGCATAAATGTTTTCTACTTTATATGTGTTCTTATTCATTTATGTTTAAATCCATTCTGCTGGTGATCCGTGCAATTCTTCAAAGGTTGTTTTTTATTTATTTATGTATAGCCTGAAGCCTCACATGATTTACTGGCAATAAAACGCCCATAATATGCTTAAAGAGAATTTGCTACAGCCTGATAGCCCTGATAGCCCTTATTTTTTTTATGTCAGGAATTGTTTGTAAAAATTTACTCCTCAGCTACAATGTTTTACAAAAGCTCAAACCTCTAATTGGGATCTAAATTAAGTTTCTGTGCAAAAAAAAAAAAAAAAGGTTTTAGGATTTATTGATACACTTTTGTATCTTATATCAACAGCTGTCGTAAAAAAAAATAAAAAAAACTGTTGTGCATTTAAAAAACTACACAACTTGCTTCGCATTAACTCCAGCTATAGACCAATCCTGCAGGAATAAAAGTTCTTGGTGGTTCCTACACAAATTAAACAGATTTTTAAATACATCTGTTTGACTCAACAAATCTGATCTGATTAATTGCCTGGGAGCACATGTCTGGTTCAGGTCTGGAAACCTCGGTTTCCTGCATGTTTAAGATGCTTCCCCGGTTCAACACTTGATTTAAATAGATGAGTCATAATCAAGCCTCTGCAGGATTGGATAAAGAAAAGAAAAAAAGTGACGTAAAGCCACTTGAAAAAGCTTTCACATCTATCTCGTGAGGACTGGACTAACAGAAAGTGTGTGCAGCAGCAAATCCCTCATAAAAAATCTGTTTCCATGGCCTGAGCTAATACTCGTTGTGGTTGTTTAATTGATTTACATGCATGCAAAAAAAAAAATGTATGTAGCAAAAGAAGTGGCACTCCTACATTAGCTAATCAGAGAGATCATAACCGAGCTGAGGTCTGCTGATATTCAACACAGTCCTACAGCTCTCTGTCTTCATTAGACAGTTGTTGTAGAAGATTGTTGCATCTGTATGCGTTTAAATGTTTTAGGGTTGTAATTAATTATAATTTTACTATTAAATTGTGTTCAGTCTACAGATTATAAACTCTTTTTTTTTTTAAATAGTACTTTCTTTTTTTGGCCATGTTTCCATGAATGAATGAATGAATGAATTTGTTTTGTTTGTTTTATTAGGCTACCTCATTACATTGAAAATTTTCAGTAAGAAATGATGGTAGATATTTCTAAGTTGGTATATGGCATAAAAAAAAATACTATATATTAAAATCCGTAAAAATAAAAAATCAGGTCCACAAAGAAGGGATGTTGTATTTCACCAGAAAACTTTTATTTACTTTTATTTTCTATAGCATGAGAGTTTCTTTTGGCAATAATTTCTACTGAGACATGTTCCTCTTTGTGCATTTTAACATTCTCTACCTCTTGCTTTTTTTTCTCTATCTCTAGTTATAAAAAAAATGTCTTGTCATTCCAACTCTAGAGGAACCGGTTCGGAGAAATCTGTTTGTTTTAGACTGTAGAAAACGTTTCATTTTCCTGTCTTTTGTTACTTGTTAAAGAACAACTTTTAGTAATAAAAAACGAAACAAGTCAGCAAGATACGTGTCGCTGTTGAGTTTTTCCTCTTTTTTTTTCTCCGTAGAACTGCATCTGCGTGGGGGGTTTGTGTTCAAGGTGTCTAAATCTTAAACATGTTCACATTGTGTCACAAAGTGTATCCTTACGGGATGTTATGTGACAAACCAACACAAAGTGGAGACTACTCATTGGAAAAAAAAGCATTAAATAGGGTTTTCCCAAGTTTTCACTATTAAAAATCAGAAAGGTTTGCTAAACAATTAGTAGAACCACTTTTCAATGTAACTACGTGTTCAGGTCTTTTAGGGTTTTTATTTACCGGCCCAACATAACTTGACTCTTTTTCTGTTTGATAGAAAACATCTATGAAGTTTAGCTTCCACCTCTTGTCATGGATGCAGCCGGACTTTACCTGAGCTATTTTAACATGCATATGCGGTCATTTAATCGCTAGTCTGGTTGTGTGCTTCGGGTTGGGGTATCCTGCTCTTAAGCAGACTCATCTTCCCATAAACTCTTAACTTCCTTAGATTCAGGCTGATGCGTAGTGTTTTATACTCGTTTTCTGTAGGCAGAAGTTCAAAGTTGGGTCTCTGATGAACACCTTCCTCCACAAGTCTCCTGTACCCTCCACACGGCTGGAAGTTTCAACTATGGATTGTTTTTGCCAGGTTAACAGCTATCAGTGCAGCTGTAGAACCCTGCAGCTCCTCTAGAAGACCTTACTACTTCTCTGATTGATGCTCTTAGTAAATAAATGACTGTTCATTTAGGGGAAATGTTTATTTATTAAAGAGGGCTGAATACAAATTGCTATTCTGGATGCAAACCCAGTATAATGCGTTGCTGTTTGTAGTTGCAGCATGATAAACTGTGAGAATTTGCAATGGAGATGAGCACAACACACAAAACCAAAAAAATCATCGTCACCGCATCAGGAAGGGAACATGTGACAGTTCGGACCTCTGGGTCACAACAGCACCTCCCTTCAGTCATACAGTTGAAAATTGTCTTCTTTAAAAACTAAAAAATTTTAAAAGACGTGGCAGATCCCGGAGATATGAATCATATTTTGAAGAGAGGAGGAAAACAAAACTTTATGCAGAATTTATTTGGACACATGAATATGCAGCAGTTGCTGGATGCTCTCGGTTTTACATTTGAAGGGGAGGAACAGCGGTAGGAGGAAACATAACACTGCCAGCGCTTTGGGACGCTCTCCAAGGTATCCCAAGGTATCGCCAGGGATCCCCGCATGTGTGGGCGCTCGTATTGGCTTTATAATGGGCGACGCAGACACACGTATTTATGCCCAACAGCAAAAGTGCAGCTCAATCAAACATGAAGACTGAAAACAAGTGTGAAGAAGAAGTAAAATGAAAAGTCTGAGTCTCTGCTGGGAACTTTTTGGCTTATGAAGAACAAAGGCTCACTGAAGACTAAAAAGATCAGACAGAAAGCTCAAAGCTTTGAGGCGTAAGAACTCAACTGTTGAATATTCTGCAGCAAAATCGAGCCCATCTATGTTTTCAAGACAAAGGAAAGAAGACATGCCGGGGCCAGGAGGAGCAGAGTGAGTAAACAGCTTTTTTAAACATGGAAGAATTACAATATAGTTCTTCAAGGTTTGTAAAAGAGATTAAATGTTTCATCTTAGACCAGAAACCTGTGATGAATGTAGAGATCTTTAGGTTTATAAGGGGCAAAAACGTTGCTCTGCGGAGAGCCAAACAGTTTCTAAATACACCCTGGAGTCACATGAAGAAATAAGATCTTTGAGTGTGGAGCATGTGAAACTGTTAATGTGTTTCCTGTTTGGAAGCTCAAAGGGAGAGGACTTCTCCACCGCCATCTTGAAGGAGAAGCACAGACCAAACAGACTGATTGTGGACGAAGCGCTCAATGAAGATAGCAGCATCGTCAGCCTGTCACAGGCTAGTTTCTGAGTGAATTCAGCCCACAGCAGTTCCACGAAGGTCCATTCGCTCTTTGACGTGTGTGTGTGTGTCACCGTTAGAATAAAACTGAGGAGCTGCAGCTCTTCCGCGGGGACACCGTGGTGCTGAGGGGACGAAAACGGCGGCAAACCGTGTGCATTGTCCTGACGGATGACACCTGCGGCCATGAGAGGGTTCGAATGAACAGGGTGACGCGCAACAACCTGCGCGTTCGCCTTGGTGATGTCGTCAGGTAGATCTGATGTGCACCCTACAGGAGCTTTGGTGTGATGCACAGCTTGAATTTGACCTTTCACCTACTTTTTTTGTAGCTCACCTGCAATGGATTTGCTGGACTTTACATTAACTTGAAACAAACACATATTTCCAGTATTTGTGAGCAACCAAACTCAGTTTATTAGGGTAAACATTAGGGTAATTTACGTTTTATTTAGACAGGCAAAATGCTTTATAAAAATTGATTTTGAACCAAAAAATTGTAACATTTGTTGTTAATGTGTCAAACTTGAATCTAAATCTGTCCTTTATTGGTTCATAATATTGAAAAGTAAAGTGATTGATTTATATATCTTGCAACTAAAAGAAAAAACCTTGATATGTGATGGGGAGGTTTTAGAAAAATAGGTGAATCAATTTATTATTTGGCTGTCTTACATTATCCTACATTGGCTTCTGATTGGTTGAGCAGTCGCTCTTGACAACTCCAAGTTTGTTCTGAAGAATCAATCAAAAACCAGATTAAACCGACCAAATCAAAGAGAGAAAGTAACAAACTTTTCGATATCTTGTCACATTGAATATCTATCAATTTTGTTTTATTGTTACACTTCAGTATTTTAGATTAACACATGTTATGCATACAAGATAAAGATAATCAGAGTAAATACAAAATGCCTTTAAACATTGGTTCCATATATTAAGGGAGAAAATAAAATGTTCAAAATCTTGGTTTTGTTTCTCCTATTGATCACTTTAGTTAAATCTGTCTAAATCTGTAATTGCACATTAGGGTTTGTTGGCTGAAAATAATACACGAGTCTTGATTTAATTTATTACTAGCTCGCTTAATTTAAAATGTTAATTCTCTTTGGTTGCAAAATAAGTTTAAAACACTTGGAAATGCACAGTAATCATATAATCCTTTGTTTACAATAGAAATAACTACTTTGCAAAGCGATGTACTTATTCTGAGTTGCTGCTTTTGGACACTATTTCTGCTGTCCTTTCCCGAACAATCTATTCATGCAAATGAATATACAATAACCCCCATATAAACATGGGTTTGCTTAAGTCCACAAATAAATAAAGCTAGGTTCTACAAACTTTTATAACGGCCTATTTTAATATCTCAAACACCAACTATGCTTTCATCTTAATTAATATGCAAAGTTTCAACCTTCTCAGCACTACCACACAAACTAACATCTAAGGTCTTCCTTATGTGTTTTTTGTCAATCTGTGTGAAAAACAAAGATTCGCTCCTGGAATGATTACTTTGCAAACTCCTATCAAGTAACATTTCCTTTTGAATATGTTAGATATGCTGTGAATATATACATGGATATGCTAATTTTCCAAGAATAATTTTGTGGTAGTTTTAGCAGAAAAATATGCAAAAAAAGGTGAAAAACCCAATACAGATCATGAAATAGGATGTTATTTTATTTAATAAAACCTTTTGTTTGTTTCTGACATACCAGCATCCATGCCTGCCATGACATCAAGTATGGGAAAAAGATCCATGTCCTCCCCATTGATGACACTATTGAGGGCCTGACAGGGAACCTCTTTGATGTTTTCCTCAAGCCATACTTTCTGGAGGCATATCGGCCAGTACACAAAGGTACAACAACAGCATAACGGTGAAACACAACTGATTTCAAGATAAAGAATACATTTATATATAAATCACCTAATCTTTATCTTCTGGGTGTGTCTGAGAGCACTGTAATGTATTTTCTTTGACGTTAGGTGACGTCTTCTTGGTGAGGGGGAGCATGAGAGCTGTAGAGTTCAAGGTGTTAGAGACGGACCCTAGCCCTCACTGCATTGTTGCCCCAGAGACTGTCATTTACTGCGAAGGGGAGCCTATCAAAAGAGAGGTCTGTAAGAATGTGTTGAGTATAGTAAGAAGGTGATGGGGGATGGCAGGAAAAGAACATTTTCTACCCTTTGAAGGCCTGGATTAACGAGACAGAACATGTGTAGAAAATGTAAGAACCTTCCAAGAGTAGGTTTGTGTTCTGGAGTAAAAAAAAAAAAAAACTGAACAAACCTGGAGCATTCACCAGACATTTTTGTTGTGTTACAAAAAAAAAAGTTTCTCATATTGTATTTTAGACGTTTCATGCTCCAGCTCTCAAGTGTCAGTATCCTGCACATTTTCAATGTGTCACTGTTTAAATAGCACTGATTCAAATGGATGAATTAGTTCATTATTCAAGACACCAGCCCCTGAAATCAATGCGTCTATAAAGTGTGCCATCCATTTACATTTAGTCCCCTTTTCTTTGATGCCTACAAATAAAGTCCAGGTCATAGATGTAATGTTTTAACATCTGTTAAGAATATATCTCCGTCTGTCAAAGCATTCTGGGTTTTCCTGCTTCATGTGAAAGGACGAAGAGGAGAATCTAAATGATGTTGGGTATGACAACATCGGAGGCTGTTGGAAGCAGCTTGCTCAGATCAAAGAGATGGTGGAGCTTCCTCTTCGGCACCCAGGACTCTTCAAGGCAATAGGAGTTAAGGTGGCGTGCTCTGATACTTGTCATTCCAGTCCAGCCATAAAAGCACTTTCTTCAAATCCTAACATCAAGTACTTCTCTTTTCTTTTTCTCTGTGATCTTTCACAGCCGCCCAGGGGAATCCTGCTCTACGGCCCTGCAGGTACAGGGAAGACCCTTGTAGCCCGAGCGGTAGCCAATGAAACTGGTGCCTTTTTCTTTTTAATCAATGGTAAATCATTTCCAAATATTTAATCATATATCGCATTACAGTTATATTCTGGTTTTGCTGTTTCGTCACACTTACATGTCTCTAATCATCAAATCGCTTTCTGTGTTGACCATGCTAAGTGTAAGTTATACTTTTATCATGATTCTATCTCAAGGTCCTGAAATTATGAGTAAGTTGGCAGGGGAGTCTGAAAGTAACCTGAGGAAGGCATTTGAGGAGGCAGAGAGCAACGCTCCAGCTATCATCTTCATCGATGAGCTGGATGCCATCGCCCCCAAGAGAGAAAAGGTGGGAAAAGATGAGCGAATTCAGATATTTCAACAGAAAGTCACACCCCACTCATATCCTTGGAGTCTTCTGTTATTTGTCTTCTCTAACTGTGTGTACCAGACCCATGGTGAGGTGGAGAGGCGTATTGTGTCACAGCTCTTGACTCTGATGGATGGTCTAAAACAGAGAGCTCACGTGGTTGTGATGGCAGCAACAAACCGCCCGAACAGCATTGACTCTGCCCTTAGACGCTTCGGTCAGGACAGCCACAGAAACGCACATGTGCAAAAACAATGACGTAAACAGACGTACTCACCAGAACCGCAATGCTCCCCAGGCAGGTTTGATCGAGAGATCAACATCGGGATCCCAGATTCGACTGGCAGACTTGGAGATCCTGCAGATCCACACAAAAAATATGAAACTGGCAGAGGACGTTGATCTAGAAAAGGTGAGCTGCTGCATGGAAAGCA
This sequence comes from Orestias chungarensis, assembly GCA_032876305.1. Taxonomy (NCBI): domain Eukaryota; kingdom Metazoa; phylum Chordata; class Actinopteri; order Cyprinodontiformes; family Cyprinodontidae; genus Orestias; species Orestias chungarensis. The sequence goes on along the minus strand of JAVLVB010000440.1, from coordinate 312,879 downwards.
AAAGTTCAGGTAAAAATTTCACGTTTAGCCCTAAAATTACGAGTCCCTGCTAAACAAAAGCATATCTGCAACATTGTGATGCCACAGTTTTGTTTCACTGTCACAACTGTTTTTGCAGGTGATGCCCAGTGTTGGTTGTCCTCAACACTTTGTTGTTTTGTAAAAATCCTCTTTTACTGGGTTGCTGTATCCAAGGCGAGGTTTAAGACAAATTGCAAAAAGGAATACTTAAAACTTTTTTGAACAATAGCATTTTTTTTTGCCTTCTGCCACTCTCCATAAAGACTGAATCTAACTAACTTAGCGGTTGACTAAAAGTAATTTTATCAATGACTTTCTCTGACCTGTGAATCTTAGCCGCTCCTTTAGAGCTACTACAAGCTGCTTTGCTTGTTCCCTAAGTAATGTTTTGTTTGTAGTTTTGAAGTTGTGCCTTCTGATGACCAAATCTGTCTGTAACAGTCACCAGTTATTGACAGTGTCTTTAATTCTGCTTTAATTTGATGTCCTGCTTGTCAGGTCGCCACAGAAACACATGGACACGTAGGCGCCGACCTCACTGCTTTGTGCTCAGAAGCTGCCCTGCAAGCAATCCGCAAGAAGATGACGCTCATCGATTTGGAGGACGAAACGATCGATGTGGACCTACTCAACTCCCTAGCTGTCACCATGGACGATTTCCAAGTTAGTATGCAGCACCAACTAATGCTATGTGTTCGAAATGCAATGGTAACCCCCAAAACCTGAGCCATAGCTCTGTGACGTCTGGAGTAAACTCTTGTTTCTACAATTTTAGTTTTCACTGAGCCAAGCTTTCTTTCAATGTTTTAAATCTTCTTCAATTAATATTTATTAGGTCCTTTTAAGAGGTTTTTCCGAGACTGTGTGTTCAGGCAATTCAATGACCAATCTATTTAAATTTTGAAAGTTTACGCAGCTTTGTTCTATCCCTCTCACAGGGAAACATTTATTTTAATGTTATTTTTTTACCATTTCTTTAAATTAATTCATGAAAAAACACTTCTGTGCTATGATCAGGTAGAAAGACTGGAATACTTCTTATTTAATGTTTATGCATTTACAATGCAGATACAACATGATGGTTAACAAAAAGTCCTATTATTATTATTATTTTTTATCATACTATGATGCCTTTAGTGGGCGCTGAGTCAAAGCAACCCATCAGCTCTAAGGGAGACAGTTGCAGAGGTTCCTCAGGTCAATTGGGAGGACATCGGTGGTCTGGACGAGGTCAAGCGAGAACTCCAAGAGCTCGTTCAGGTGGAGGAAACACTCACAGCATCACAACTACACTCACAACTCCCTTAAACAATCTAGATTTGTTCTTCTTGACATCCTCAGTATCCAGTGGAGTACCCTGAAAAGTTCCTGAAGTTTGGGATGACCCCGTCTCGTGGGGTGCTGTTCTACGGCCCTCCAGGCTGCGGAAAAACACTACTAGCAAAGGCCATCGCCAACGAGTGTCAGGCCAACTTTGTGTCCATCAAGGGACCCGAGATGCTTACCATGTGGTTTGGAGAGTCAGAAGCCAATGTCAGAGATGTGTTTGATAAGGTGAGAGGTTTGTAATTAGAAGAAAGACTTGAGTTGTTTTCTGTGCTTTTAATGTGAAACCTTTTGGACATTTGAACTTCTCTCTGCAGGCCAGACAGGCAGCCCCCTGCATCCTGTTTTTTGACGAGCTGGACTCCATCGCCAAGTCCAGAGGAGGCGGAGCAGGAGACGCCGGCGGTGCTGCGGACAGAGTCATCAACTAGATTCTTACTGAGATGGACGGCATGTCGGACAAGAAGAATGTTTTTATCATCGGTGCCACAAACAGGTGCCTCCTCAGCGCATATCTGCTCTGAATAATGGTAAACAGATGAAACTCCATGCTGACTTCCCTCCTCCCATCAAACCAGACCGGACATCATAGACCCAGCCATCCTGCGGCCAGGCCGTCTGGACCAACTGATTTACATCCCGCTTCCCGACAAACCATCTCGCATGGCAATCCTTGAAGCCAACTTGCGCAAATCACCTGTTGCACGAGTAAGACTTGAGAAAAGTAGTATTCAAAAACTGGTCAACTCCAAGGTCTTTGATGTAGCTGTTTTTTTTTTTTTTTTCCATCTTTATTGAACCACAAAAAAAGACTCATTGAGATCAAGACACAGGTGACCTGGCCGAGAAAGACAGCAGCACGTCACAGTGGATAATAGAAACCATTTCAAAAAGTGCAGTAGTATTATTTCAGTTTTCAAGGTGTATCAAGCTACAGGAGCAGAGAAACTAAAAGTTTTCTTTCCCTTTAGCTAAAAACTGTCTTTTTAATTTTAGTTGCACGTAAAAACTTATTTTTAAAACTGAACCCACTGAATATTAATAGCCACCTAATGTTAACATTGGTCATGTAACATAAAAATTACATACGTTAAATTACTAAACAATTCCATCATAAACTTTTTCCTGCTTTTTCTTTTTTGGTTTCTTATTTGCAGGATGTGGATCTGGACTTCCTCTCCGGGATCACTGAGGGTTTTTCTGGAGCTGACCTGACTGAGATATGTCAGCGCGCTTGTAAACTGGCCATCCGGGAGGCCATCGAAGCCGAGATCAAGGCTGAGCGTCAGAGGCAGAACAGACCAGGAATCCCCATGGTCATTTAACAAGGCTCCTTCTTGGTTTTACCACTACAATTACTGAATAACACGGATTTAGTTTCTTGGACCTTCTTTAGCTTGAGTAAAGAAGTCACATATCAAACTAGGGATAGCTCCAGACACAAATTGAAATTTAACCTTTGCCCTGTGAACACACAGGAACTTATTAGTAACTAACCTCTTTGACTAGTCCTCTTCTGTTTATGTTTATGCAGGATGAGGACTTTGATCCAGTCCCAGAGATCAGGAAGGACCACTTTGAGGAGGCGATGCGCTTTGCTCGCCGCTCTGTCAGCAAAAACGACATCCGCAAATACGAGATGTTCGCTCAGACTCTGCAGCAGAGCCGCGGGTTCGGGAACTTCAGGTACGCACATGCAGCCACTGACTTTGGCTTTTATTATTTTACAGATTTCTTACTTTGGATGTTTTCTTCAGGTTTCCATCTGCCACTGGCACCCAGTCTGAAGTTCAAAGGTCAGGTTCTGGATCAGATAGGCCGATTCTGTACAGAGAAGAAGGTGAAGATGACCTCTACAAGTAAGGATGATGCTTTTATGCAACTAGTGAAGGAAGAGGTCAAAGGTGTTTGTCTGAATCTGTTTTTGTGAGCACTAGAAATTACATTAAAATGTAAAAATATGAAATATTTAACTGCAGTTTAAGTAAACGGAGGTTGTTTTTTAGCAAAAAGTCTAGAATAAAGTTAGTAAAGAAATGTTTACTTGTTTTGTTTTTTCCTTTTCATTTAATGCTGAACTCCTGCAGAAAAATAAACATGACAATCGTTCAGTTATCCTGTCTTTTGCATTATGAATCATTTATTATAAAAGACATTTTGAAAATGTATATAAATACTTAGTGTGTAAATAATAATAGTAATAAATAATTATTGATACTTGCTTATATTACACTGCTTATTTGTCGTACACAATTAGGGACAGCATGTGGGACCTTTATTAGAAAATGTCCAGGAAACAAAGGAAGGTACGATTTTATTTGTGTTTGATTATCATATAAATGTCTTTGATGTGATTCAAACACACAACCAGTCACAAACAAATGTTAAAGTACAAGGAGAACTCTCTGATCAACATTAATTATCTTATTTTATGTCACTCTTTCATTAAAATGCAATGTTTTACAATTTATTGATTTTTCTTTTAACAATTTCTTATACATTTGTATGACGTTTCCATCACACTGTAAAGGCAATGAATGTTCAAAGTTCAAAAATAGGTATAAAAAATGAGTAGATCAAAAGTGCCCCCTTTTTTATGTTTTGAAGCAGAACGGTAATTTAAAAACTTACTTTCTCAAAACACCAAAACCCTTTCGTAGCCACATTTCTATAGCAGATAGTAACTATCAAGCGCTCTGTATTAATTATGTCATGTTATCTGAAATCCAACCTTATGGCCGTCAAGAAAAAAGACGTTTCTTAGATTTCAGCTGCTTTTGTTCAGACCTCATTTGATTTGAACAACCTTTGTTTTGCATAACCTTTTGCACTGCTTATGACATATTTTGGTGACACCATTTTTGAGAGAGCCTTTACATCAGATTTTACAGCATCAGAATTTACAGCATCCCCCTAAAAGCTGCTAGATTTATTTATTCACAGTTGGGGGTTTTTTGTTGGTTTTTTTAAATGATAATTTTCCATTGAAGTGATTCACGTGCTTTAACAGGCAGTACCTCTAAATACCTCTCTAAGTTCCAGATCCTGGGTACTGTAAACCCACAAAATGTCTCAGATCAATTCCCATTGTCGCTGTACAAATTACAAAAAATAAATATTGAATATGCAACCAATATTTCACATGGCAAGCTTTGAATGCAGTACTTTTGAGTGCTCGTACTTCTGAGTGCACCTGTTTTACTTTGGTCACCCTTCTTAACATTTATGTTGCCCACCGATGAATGTATCGGTTGTGAATGTTGGTTGAGCTTAAAGCGCTTTGAGTGGTCAGTTTGATTAGAAAAGTGCTACATCAGTAAAGTCAGATCGACTTTTTGTTTTTCTGCCTTCCCAAATATCATATTTCTTGACCACCAGCTCCTCTCGCTTTAATTGAGAGCGTACAGTGAAAAAGCTTTGTCATCACTTCTTTTAATTCATTTGGTTAGGAACTCGGTCTGGACAGACGGCTCTCCTTAGCTACACCTTTTTCATGTCTCACTCTACAGGGTTACGCTATTTTAGCTATTTCTTTAAGCTATTTCTAGAGATTTGCTCCAATAGGCTTAGTCTGCTGGAGGACAATCTGACACCTTCTTATTCTGCTAGTTTCTTCTTTTGTCCAATCTGCTTTAGTTGAAGTTATTTCAGCTGTTAACTTTGTGTTTTCTCTTAGGGTTCTTCTCACCATAGTAGCCACACCTGGTCTCGCTTTTGTTAGCTGAGACAAATTCTTGGAGGAGAACATGAGCTGAGATGCTGCCAGCGACGTTCTACAACTGCTGCTACAAACTCTCTTTTTTTCAGTTTGTTCTGCATCTATTTTAGTCTTCTGTCTCTTGAAACCTCCAGCCAGTCGTGGCAGACAGATGCTCATACTGTGCCAGGTTCTGCTGGAGGTTACTTTGTGTAGAGTTTTTCGTCTCCACTGTCACCACATGCATACTCAGTATGAGGGATTACTGCTACGTTTTGGTGTGCTGATCCCGGATGAGTGAAGGCTGCCTGCAAGTCAATGACTAGATGCAATCTGCTGGTCTCCTTTGATGGGAAACTGTTTTAAGTGGTTTTTTATGTTGCACTTATTATTTGAATGTAATGATTTTCTTGTAGAGTGCCTTGAGACAAATTAAGTTGTAAATAAATAACATAAAATAAATAAATAAAATAGTAAAAATTCATATTTATGCTACCTGGAAATCTCACACACTATAAATTGGGGGCCACGTGTGTCTCCTGTGGGCTTTGGTCCAGATAAAAAACTTTAAATGCTAACGTAGCATGTTATTTTTTTATTTTATTATCAATATTATTATGACTTTGCATCCTGAAGGTACAGTCTGGTTTTTACTTTCTTGTCTTTCTTCTTCCACCCCAGTAGGTGGCGGTACAGCTTTTCTGTCAGCTCGACTTCCGGAGAAAACCGGAAGTTGGTGCTGTAGGCTTGTGGAGGTGACCGAATGCCCGATTGTTGAATATTTCTGTAAACATCCCCATGTCCAGTGGTCAAAAGTAACCAGTGAGCCTGTAGTTTGGACCCTCAGTTAGCTAGCATCACCGTTGCCATGGGCGCTCACCTGGTCAGGCGGTATATCACCGAAACCGAGACCGAGCCGGACCCAGCCAAGAAGTTCGAGTTCGACCCGCAGTTCGGCTTTGCTGAAAGGAAAGAGAGAGGTAGGGGAGAGGTGACTGGACCGGGTTTAACGGGGACTGCTGCCCCGTTAAACCGATCGAAACCTTAGCTTCGGCTAACGCTAGCTAAACGTTGAGCGGCTAAATGTTCGCGTATTAACTGATTAACACGTTTTTCTGCAGCTCATTTAAGCAGAAAACCTCTGGAAAGCTTCTCAGGACATCACAAGCTTAGCTAAAGAGCAATGGGAGCAAAGGTCGCTCAAATAAAATCTGAGCAATCAAACAATGGCTTAATGAGCAATTATATAAGCACAGCATTAAAATATAAACAAACTATTGCTTTGATTTACATGTGAGGTTTGGTGTCCCCTGACCTAAAGATAAGCCAATGAATGAATGATCTTCTAAACTAACAGAATTATCTATAATATCTGTTTATAATCACAGGCTTTAGCTTTTATCTCGTCAGATGTTAAACTTGAACATGTTTAGTAGGAACCTGGTAGTAACACACAATTTCAGTATTATTCAAAAAGAGTTGCATTTAAATATGTTTGTTTGGTTTAATTCACTTAGTTTTTTGTTCAATGTGCCACTTTTCATGAATAATGTATGCATAAAGAGTAATAACTAATACTTTACAGAGTTTTTATCTATTGAATCCACATTAACGTAACCAAAAGCCTTATAAAATTAGAAAAAGCAAAACCTCGATTTATTCAAGGACTTCCAAATTAATATAAAACTAAGAAAATGTATATATCAATGTTGTACTTAACACATCTAATATTTATGAAATATAAAACAATATGCTTGACTTAGGACTTTCTTAATCACGTGAAGCTCAACCACATAACTAAATATGAGTTGCTCTTTTTCAGAGATGATTGCAACACAGGATCAGATGAATTTGGCGCAGCTGCCTTTGGAGCAGAGAGATTACTGCGCCCACCATCTGCTGAAACTCATGAAGTGTAAGAGGGACAACTGGCCCAACTTCCTGGCTTGCAAGCACGAGAGGCACGACTGGGACTACTGTGAACACCAGGAGTAAGTGTCCAGGTCCAGGTTTTCAGGTTGAACAAGCCTTTCGGCAGATTTGACTGCACTTCATTTTATTAAGATACTTGTGGTTGAGATTTAACCTCAATATGGTCTGCAGTAAATGCATTTCTGTGTTTGTGCCCTGTACTTTCAGTTACGTGATGCGTATGAAGGAGTACGAGAGGGAGAGGAGGCTCCAGCTGAGGAAGAAGAGGATTGAGGCCAAAGCAGAAGCTGCATAATCAGGAAACCCTCTGCGTTTCATTGTATATACATCTGCTATTGTTCACATTAAACATAAATTAAGCTGTTTGTGATCCAGACATTTTTTTAATGTGTGTGAGAGCTCTAAAATGTAAAAAAACAAAGACAAACCAGTCCAACATCTTCGAGTGTTGGGCAAATGCGACTTCAAGGACAAACAACCACAGGACATCCATCCATCCTTATTCAAAGCTGTTAACTTAAACCTAACGAAGAAATTAGGAGACTGGGGCTTGATTTTTCTTTTTTAATAAATTACTTCAGATAACACAACTCCATTCTGTCAGTTTCAGATTCTTAAGCAATAAAAGTTTAGTACATATATTCTTTAATATCTAGCAGAAGTTAGCAGAACGCAACTCTGGGAAAAGAAACTCAAAGTAAACTAGTCAGAATAGAACCGTTGTGTCTGTAATACAAAAAAAACCTGATAACAAACGAGGGTTTTACAGTTTTACTCAACAAGAATGTGAATAAGGAAGAGAATCAAGAGGGAGAGTAAAGTAAGGGATCAAGCGATTAATCTATGAGTTTACTAAATCCAGTGTGAGGTTTGTTGTTGATCTAAAGGATGAAGGGCAGGATGGGCGAGCGGAGGGGAGGGTAGTCGCGAAACTCCTTCAGGTAGCTGCGGTGCTTCCCTTTGGCCCAGACGGTCATCTGCATGAAACCCACCAAGGTGAAGAAAGCCACCGGCAGACACTGGGTCATCAGGGTGAAGCCAAACCAAGAGCCCAGCTGTAGGAGAAAGTAGAAAACATTCCACATATTTTCAGATCATAAGGAGAAAAAGTTAGTTTATGTTACACACACACAAAAAAAGGCAGAACCATGATTAGTCAAACATTAGTTAACTGGTTACATGAGAATAGATGCCAGATTTTTTTTTAAGGATCTGGAAATTATTAAATAGATGTTTAGATCTTAAGGATTTTGATCAAATTATTATCATTCAGAAGGCGAATGCATGTAGCTTAAGTGTATTTCTCTGGAAATTGACTAAGATGCAGTAATTATGCGATCATATACTTTATTTGAAGATATACTTAAAAAGGACAGTAATGGAGAAGTACCTCATATGTGTAGTTGGGACAGGAGACCAGAAGGAAGATCCAGGTGAACGGGTTCTTGGTTGGATAGGGAATCTTCCTGGTTTTTGAGCCTGGATTTATATATCAAAACAGAAAATAAGACATAAGTTGAAATCCAGGTGACTCAGTAAAAACCCTTTACATGAAGGTTTCTCTAGCTTGGGTATTAAAAATGAATGTCCAGAGAATAAAGCTGTTCCAGACTTTAAGTACCTCCATGAGAAACTTCCTTTATATTTTTTCATGTGGCCCACTTTGAGTGACAAGATATGCTCACCTGGAGGGCGAAGGTTCCTGAGGGCGATGTGGATGGAGAAGTTGCCGATCTGACAGAACTGTGACAGGGAGCATTTACAGCGTTACACAAAGGAAAGTGGAACAAATTAAGGGAATAAAAAAACGCATTAGGTTGAGAGTTATCTGCTCATCAGTCCACCCAGTTCTTCATAGTCATCGGTTCATCAGTAATGATCTAATCAATTCTGGCCTTTTATTGATGTATTGAAATGTTTGTTTGTTTTTTTCCTCCAGTGTGGAATGAGTGCACAACCTAAAAGTTGCTAGAATGTTTTAAAAGGAACCATCACCAGACGAATGAGCTTCAATTTATTGTCGCTTTAATGCAATTTATTGCATTAATGTCAGTCACAGAGAAACTTACAATTTTTAAAACCATCCCCAAGGCTGTGGTATAACTCTGGCTGGATGTGAGAGCACTCTTTTTGACAGACCCAGCCGTATCTTGGTTTCAAGCATTTTGGCCCTCTCACACAAGCAAAGTGAGGTACGAACAGTCGACCCTTCGACAAATTTGAAGCCTCTTTAATCAGAAGCTGCTATAAACTCTTTTTTTTCAGTATCCTCTGCATCTATTTTAGTTTTATGTCTCTTCAAACCCCGAGTTGGTCATGGCAGATGGCTGCTTGTACTGAGCCTGGTTCTGCTAGAGGTTTCTTCCTGTTAAAGGGGAGTTTTTCCTCTCCACTGTCGCTACATGCATGCATTCCAGAGGAGTGAATGCTGCAAGTCAGTGACTCGATGCAATCTGTTGGGGTTCCTAATATTGGAAACCTTTTCAAACTGATTAGTAATGATATAACTATGATTTTAATGGATTTTCTTGTAAAGTGCCTTGAGACGACATCTGTTGTAAATTGGCGCTAAATGAACAAATGGATTCTTGATTTGAGTTTTCCACTGTTCTAACATGGTGGTGGCTGCGTCATGCGAAGGGTTTACTATTTGAAGTTACAATGCGAGTACAATAATGAAGAACAGAAAAAAAAGTCCTTAATTTAACATCAAACCAACAACTAAACAGTTGAAACCAGCACAGCTGTTCTAACAGGACAACATTCCCAAATACATCAAATCTGCTTTTGGATGATGGTGCAAGTTTGCTGATGGCTACCACAGGAGTTTGCTTGAGGGACCATTTTTCCAATGGAAAACTGTGTGAAACAAAACAGTGTTGACATATTTTAGACTTTGTGTATAATTTTGACCCAGTATGGATTGGAAAAAAATTCACAAGTTTTTTTGGTGTCTGAGTTTGTATGCAGTATTTTTCCGTCTACTTTTGAAATTAAACCTTGAAATAAAATTGATAAAATCTCAAGATTCATGCCAAGGCTTAATGAAGGTCGACTGCTGAACAGAACTGGTCAGACTAGAAGCAGAAGCACTGCGATGAGAGCAAGATCATTACCAGGAATATGATGAGCGCCAGTCTGATCTGCTGTTCTCCATATGCTGAAAAAGAAGATCAATCAACATTAGAAGAAAAAAAAAAAAAAAAAAAAAAAGAGCGGCTTCACGTTTGCATGTATAACTCAAGAA
>JAVLVB010000440.1:279439-302556 GCA_032876305.1 Orestias chungarensis | reverse complement strand
TGATCCCCACAGTGTGTTCGAGCCTCTCAATAAGGATATTGTGTTTTACTGTGTCAAAAGCAGCACTGAGATCTAACAAAACTAGAATAGACACGAGCCCATTGTCTGAGGCCATGAGAATATCATTAGTAACTTTAAGGAGAGCTGTCTCTGTGCTATGATGAGCTCTGAAACCTGACTGAAATTCTTCAAATAGGTATACAAACACAATAGGTTTACAAGTCAGAGTGCAAAATAAAAAAAGTGTTATAAGTAGGGAAAAACATATCCACAGTACATCTCAGACAGTTTTAACAAAAGAAAACGTACCCAAGTGACAGAAGCAGGTACTAAGTTTAGACACTTTTTGAAAAGCTGAGTGAGACAGAGGATGCTTCCTGATCACACGAAGCATACTGGAGACACTCACTGTACAACCCAGTGTTTACTGGTGGTGAAGTCGTATTTCGTCGCGTAGATGAAGGGAACCCTGAAGTAGAACAGCAGGTAGATGACCAGAGGGCCGGTGTATTCCGTCAAAAACACCTGGGAGCACAGCAGGACACGAGACTTTAGGCTTTCATAAGATAAGCTGGAATCAGAGGACTAATCATTTTGAAGCTGCTGGTTAAAGTAAAAAAAAAAAAGACTTGCAAATATGGTGAAATCATCTCAACACCACAGTTACATGCTTTAAGCACAAAAAAACTAACTGATCTTTACTGTCAAATTTAATCAAAGACGCAAAGATAATAAAAATGTGTTAAATAGACACATTATGGTTTTGTTTGGATGTGAAATAAAGCTACATCTAAAATAGTTGGTGGTTTAATCAGTGTGATCAAACTATTTGATGTTGGACTAACAGATTCCAACAAGATGAATGTCAATTGAACTTTTTATAAGTCACACTCGAACGATTTAAAGAAAAATAGCCCTAGCTTTCGTCATTTAAGTCTAAACAGTAGCTGCAGTTTGGCTCTTGACCTAATAAATTGATTTCTGCTGAAGAATTGTAAAACGAAAGTTGGACGTAACTCAAGTGAGAAGTTGAAATAAAAGGAGACATCTTTCTGATTGGTTGAGATGTTCTGGTTGTACATAACACGCTGTATAATCTGGAAGATTCAGCTTGTTATTACAGTCAGTTTTGTTTTAGTTGGATCTTAAGCTTCTAATTACATCTAATGACAGATCTGCACCTTTCCTTCACAGAAGCAACCCTCAGCATGGCTGCGTGTGAATCTACTTGGGCGCTCATGTCTGTGAACATGTTGTACTGGTTGTGTTCCGGACTCACTGTGACCCAGCTGATCTGAGCGCCCAGATCTCTGAAGTAGAAGGTCGCCGTGGTTCCCACAGGTAGATGCTGCAGAACGTCCTCATCCTTCAGGGACTTTCCCTCTGAAACAGTTGCGTTACGGAGCCCGTGGTTAGTGTTTTGCCTCAGAATGAGTGAACAACTTCCATCAGCACCACTTAGATCTACTTTACGGTGACATACTGGGGTCGAGGCGTATAGACTGCCGGGCTGGGTACCACTGAGGATCTGAGACAGAGAGGCAAATAAGTTAGTCATGTAAAGGTAAAACGTAGAGATGGAAACGTTAGAGAATCAGGCAGCGCAGCACTTACGGCTCCTGTGGAACATGGACTTAATCTCCCCGATGGTGGCATTTGGCTCGACCTGCAAATAACCCGACAGTTAACAAACGGAGGGACATCAACTCACACACAAAGGGGCAGATCATAATCCCATGTCCATGTATGATGGAGGTTTGTGGTAAATTTAGCTCAGACTGCTCTTAAACACCTCCTGGCTGTGGGCTATCTAACAGCTGCTATTAAGAGTATCACACAGAAAAGCCCAAACCTACGCCATGAAGTCAAAAGGAGAGAGTTTTGAGCCGAGACAATGATCAAATACTTGTTTTATAGCAGTCTTTTCAAACTCCTAATGCAAGTCATAGTTTTACACAGAAACACCTGAACAGCAGACAGAGTCTAAATGTCTCTGGTTTCAGCTGTCTGCTTTAACTCCCTCCAGCTGGTGCTCAGGGCCTCTCCAGGACCTCCCGTGTATTTTCAGCAGGATGACATCGCTGCTGTCGAATTTTCAGAAACCACCTCTAGGGTTCCGCTGCTGGTCTGGAGCCGATGCCCAACTTAGATCCTGCACTGTTTTGACTGGCCGATGCACATATTTGAAACAAATAAACTGTTTATTTTTTATTTTTAGTTCACAAAGTTAGGCAAAACATACTTATGAAAAATGTTTGTCTAGCTGGAAAACAAAAAAGTTTCAAGCAATAATTACTTTTAGCTGTAAGATGTTTAAAGGTTTTTTTTGCTGTTTTTTTTTTTGCTTCTACAGCCTCACATTTCAGCAGGATCGCAAATCTGGGCTTTAGCTACGGCCAGGACTTTACATTTATGCTAGTTCCCACTCATATAATCATATAATGACTGTGAACTGGCCAGGTCCAAACCATAATACTGCCTACTCTTTTAAGCATTTACCCAGGAAAACTACACAGTTCATCCACTATTATTGGTTCGAAGGGGGACAAAAAGACATTGTGAGACTTCTGGCAATCCTCTCTTATAATTAGGATTCATAATTCATAAATTAAAAGCCAACAGTCTGGAGTCCCAAAGGATTTGGGTTCAGACTTAACTCTTTAAAGAACTCTATTTCACAAGTCTCGTTCTTTTTCCATGTTCTCCCTGGTAAAATCACATCTGGCCATCCTGATTTTCTTATGAGAGCAAAGGTTTCCTCCTTGCGTGTCTCAGCACGTCGTGTTGAGTTGATGACTTTCATATTGACAGCATCAGAGGCAGTTATAGGCCTGCGATGAAATCCTTGGTTTCTGGAGACGTAGATTGGTCTTCTTTCAGGATAATCTGCAAAGATAGGCAGAACCCTGCATGGTGATAGTCACTATCTAAATTCCTCAGCAGACTTTTAGGTTTCTGCGATCTTCTTCTTTCACAGCTCTTTTGATTTGAGCCTGGGACTTTATAACAGTGGGGAGCACACCAAGATAAATCTCCGGGGTTGAACCAACGAAATCTGTCGCGCGCATCCGCCATAATTTATTACCCACCTAATTTTGTTTTACAATTAGACTTTCCCAGATGAGCGAAACTGACTGGGTCTACCAGAGGACCGTCCGTCTACCTCCAGATCTAAATCTGTCACATCTTTGAACCCGCCTCTCCAGAGATGATAAGACTGCGACTGTAATCGCCATAGAAACCCTGCTAACTCGATAACCGGGTCTAATCCATCCAGGACAGTGCCTTACACTCTGAGGAGCCGCCTTTAATAGGCAGAGTTTACTTTGGCTGATGGTACCAGGAGTGAGGTTAACGAAACCTTATCCAGGCGCTGCCAATCTATAAATCTCCTTGAGCGTCAGCAGCGACAAAAACTAATCCATCTGACACATCAACCACAAACTACAAGCCAAGTACGGATAACTGTAAAGAAGTCTGTAAAGCGAGCTGCTGGTCTCCTATTAAGATTAACACGGCTAATATAAATATGATATCCTTTTAATCCTTCAGTCCCACCAATGCTAGCGGAGACTCACGGCTTTAGAACATACGAGACTTCATAGGTTTTACAGCTCAACATCAAATATATGCTATTAAAATGTGACAGTATAAAAAGAGACGTCTCCTTTTCCTCTCGCTCTGATCCAGATAAACATTTCAGATCAGTTAGGATCACACTCTTTATTTGCATTTGATAATTGACAGAGTAATAAGTCAGATCACTGTTTTGCTTTCTTTTTTTTTTAACTTCATTTAGTTTGTTTTAAAATATATTAGGCACGTTTATGTTTTAATTACACATTATAGCGCATTAATAAGCTTCCCACAATCCTTACCACTGTTAACGAATAAGCTTTGTATGCTGCTGCTCATACGAGCTTCCTCAGCTCTGAAACCGGCCGAATCCTGTCAGAGCTGGGTAGAAACATTTTTTATGGTACTATGGTATGACAACCGCAGGTCAAAGAACCAAGGTTATACCAGCAGTCAATCAAACATAGCTAATGTAGTGGCAAACACAGCTACATTTCGCTTTGCACTTTGAACTCGTCCACATTTTGCCACATTACAACCACAAACTTTAATGGATTCAGTAATTAAAAAGAAAAACCTGTTCATTTCCTACTGTAGAGCCTCCAGGACAAACGTCCGTCTATTGTTCCTAGTAAAAAATGTCAAAGCGTGTGAACACTGCCTCAGATTCTCACTTAACCATTTTTACACGTGATTTTAATTCATCTAAACAACACATTAGTAGTGTGTGTTGCTGTCGCGTTGCGAGATGAAGCTGGACGGAGACGTATTGATAGGTCTTACAATTCACCGTGCTCAACTTCTTGATGATGGATGAAAATGTTAAAACTATTTGGATGTTATTTTTTGACTTAATTCTGCTTAGAACATCTCCACTACTTTGTCTTCGTGTTTTCTGACCACTACCCTGGTCTCCATGGGTTCCTATGTTATTCTATCTAAAAGCTGGATTTATACTTAGATTAATTCAGACATGAATTTAACTGCATATAGAGGCGTAAAAGTAAAAGGGACAGACTACAGGTAAAAAGAAACATATGCTACATGAATATTCGTATGTGTCGTCACAACGATGAGTTATGATTAATGAAGTTTGCAAACTCTAACCATATCACCGTCCTGTGTGTGAATACTTTTGCATCTGACCACACAGTTTATGATGAACATGTTGAGGCGTTATGTCCAAATATGACAACAAATGACTAAACCATCAAATGTTTGTTCCGAAATGTTTTCTGTCGCTTTGAAAGTCATCGGGCAACAACACCCAGCATTCAGCAACTTCACATGAATGAAATGCTTTGCAGAGGGTGTCCCTTTTACACCCGGGGGTGGGAGGGCTACATATGCCCCCACTGACAGACACTGGGCTCAGCTTCAGTAGCCCCACCATGCTGTAGAAAACACCCGTCTCCGATAAACACACATTTTAACCTAACAAATGATCCTAAAGGTGAGAATGCTGCGTTTAGTATGCATGTCAGCACGCAGCCGACACACACAGACGAACAAAGTTGTAGGAATCAGAGCATGATCAGAAGCGTCGTCTCTGGGATGCGAAGAGCGACTTACCTTGTCCAGGAAGCAGAGCTTGTCCTTGGTCTTGGCGTCCAGGATCTCCACCTCAAAGAAAACAACAGCCTTTTTAGTTTTCTTAGCAGGTTTGCGTTTTGACGGTGCTTGACCCCCCGGCACGGGAGCTCCCGCCGCGTTATTCGTCTTCTTCCCGCTGGCTTCTAACGCTAGGGCGTCCATGTCTCCTTCGCTCCCCCAGCTTATGCTTAATCCCTCCTCGTTCCCCCCCCCCCTCAGATCTGCGGCTACCTCTGCGGATCCACGCGGCGAGACGGACTGCAGCGAGGTGTTGCTCAGCTGTGGAAATAAATCTGTCTCACCCTCCTCCTCTTCCTCCTCCTCCTCAGCCCCGCCCTCTTCATTCAGCGCTCTCCTGCCCACCGCTCACTTCGGCTCCGCGGCTTTATTTAACAGCCGCCCGACCAACCGGTCGCAGCGCAAACATGGTCCGCACGGGGGTTAGCAGTTGCAGGCAAAGGAATGCCAAGCATCCCCCACGCCAGAATGTTTACAGAACGCGTAGCGGACAAAAGAAACTTCTTGAATCGTGCAACTCGTGGGCTGAGATGCAGGGAATGTTTGGAGAAAGCAACTCTTCCCTCAAAACGGGCCGCTGTGATGACTGACATCCCAGCTTCTAGCAATGGAGGAGGGAGGAAAGCGGAGTCATTACAACAAACGTCGCTTCCCTTTACCAGCCTGACCCCGTCGTCTTCTCCACGGCTAAATATAAACATCTCATCGCAACTCTGCCAATCAAAACCCATCTCCCGACTGACCCCTCACAGATATGCGCGGTGAGGTCACGGGTTTGCTTGGATCAGAGTGTGTCGGCGTTCATCAGAGACGAGTTACAGTAAAACCCACAGGTCTGTCACTGAAACGAAAGCTTTCAAACCAGCTTCCGCAGACAAAAAAATGTAACTTTTCCCACCATCAAACTTCACTTTATTTTTTTCTATATTAGAATCTTTCAGTTTTCAAGTTTTATTTTGCCTGTTTAAAGTATTAGAAAGAAAAGAGGCAGGACACTCGACACCACAGCTGTGACTTTGGGGAAACAACCCCGTTACCGTCCCCAAGACAACCTCACTGTGCCTGCGCCCCCCTCCGCCTCATCTCAGCCAAATAAAACCTAGAGTTGGACCCGATATGACACTGGTGAACAGTGGACTTCAACCGTACAGCGGCTAGATTCACGGATCTGCTCTGAGGTAAAACCTGCTGAGTTTTAAACGCCGTTGCAGAGAACTACAGAGGCGACGTGCCTTTAAGGCATGTTGATGTATTGTATCCGGTGGTCAGGGGGAAATCATTGCAGTGGATTTTCCCTTTGTGAAGTTTGCACCCAAAAAAAAAAAAGATTTCTGTTTTAAAGCTGTCTGGATCCTTTAGGGATTCATTTAACAAATAGTTTTGTGTAATTATATTTGCACAGTTGCCTAGTTTAAATATTATACATGAAAATTTGGTTATGGAGCATCCCTTTACAGAATATTTAATAATTTACAGAAAATAATGTTTAACAAAAACAGTCTTTTCACATATATATATATATATATAACGACGCATTTATTGATTAGACAAGTTATTGAAATCCACCTAGTTTTAGTTCATTTCTAGATTAAATATTTATATATAAAATGTGATTATAAGCATCTATCTTTAAAGTTTAAACTTTATTGGCAGCACAAATGCATCAACAATCAGTATATCTGATGCAAAAGGCTTCAATGTTCTGGTGAGTTCATACAATAGTTTTTTTTAGTCACAAGTCACCATTGGGTCCCTTCATACTCACATATCAAGCTCTTTGACATGTTTTTGTTCGTACAAAAGTAGAATTAAGACAAATATAAACAGCTGTGTTTGATCACCCTCTACTTTTTTTAAATGGAAAAAAATAACTTTGTAAGACAAAACTTTTAAAAGTCCCCTGTTTAGAGGAGTTACAGTTTAGCGGCCTCAAACATATAAATCTAGAGGGCTGCGTTCACTAAAACTCCACAAAACCACATTATTAAGGTATTATATGATAACCAGGCTGACTAATAATGTGTTGATCCCCTGGGATGCTGACTGAGATTGGATTGAGATCTTCACTGCCGAGTCAAGAACCGCAACTCTGTAGTGCTCCTCGAACCATTTCTTAATACTTTGTCATACTTTGTAATTATCCAGCTGATTGAGATCAAAGCTGTCTGGGAACACAACCAAAACTGCGGTGCATCTTTTAGTTCGACCTGTTTTTTCTTAGAACAGCAACAACTTTTGATCCAACATGCTTAAATCCTTGCATGACATGTGCATATTTGGTTTTTGCTTTTAAAAGCGCAGTCTTTTTCTGTGATAGCTAACTCACTAACAGGTGCAACGACGGGGGAGATAATGATTGAAAAGTTGTGTCTGATAAGCATATGTGGAAATACACGAACAGATCTTATAATGTTTCAGTTTTTGTTGCACTTCTATAGTTTATGGGTAATTAAATGCCTTTTTCTTTTTATTTAGATGCAAAAATCGATGTACTGCTTAGACACGGGAGTAAACTTTATGTACACTGAAGTGTTTCTCTTAAAGAAACTGACAGAAAAGGGAGCAGTCAGTTTCTGGTAGACTACTTCAGATCCTGTCTGATGGGTTTGGGCATTTATGCAACCGTGGGATGTTGTAATTCTGCGAGTTATGACAGTTTATCTAGATCTTATGTGAAGATTTTTTATTTTAGTCATGGATCACTAAAATTGAGATTTTAAATATGGATCTGTCCCTTAAGCTTCGTATTTATCTGCCTCTATGCTTACATGGTGTAAAGAATATTTAGTGTAAAGAATATTTAGTCTAAATCTTGCAGATCGGGTGGATTCGTTAAAAACCAGCTGAGGGTTGCGATCTTGACTCTTAACCTGCATTGTTGGCAAAGACTGGCCGAGATAAGGACATGAGCGCCAGGGATCGGTCCAGCCAGAGATGGCGATGCTGTCAGCCTTTTTTCTGTCTCTCTATTAACCCCGAATCATGCTCCGTTACATTCAAGCGGTGTCTTAATATAAAACCACACATATGGTTTTACAGGGGGTTTTTTAGGGATGTTTGCGCATAAAAAAGGCCACAAATCTTGTCAGCTCCATCACAGCCAGCGTTAACCCGTCCCTGCTTCCGGTTTCACCTCTGAATCCGACAAGTGGGGTTAATAAACACAGAGTCAAGGCAAAGACTCTAAACTAGCTCGGTTTAAATAATTTAACCCATAAGAAGCGTTGTTTAACAATGAATGGACACAACTTACCTCGTAGTGCTTCATATTGGCAGCAGCTCTTCCTTAATACCCCGGTTGAGTGACGGGTCAGCGACCAATCAGCGCATTGAACTGCTCATGGCAAATATCACGTGGGCGGAGACCGAGAGCGTACGACAGCCTATCACGGCTCGCGTATGTCACGCGAACACGCCCACCCCGTCGAATGTAGCCAATGAGATTTGCGCTATTGGAACAATGACGCATTAGCTCGAGGTAATAGGATTTAATTTAGGATACCTCGATGTGTACAGCGATTTTTAATTTGTTTGACTTAGAAGTGCAACTTTTGGTCATTTTATCCTGTAAATATTCAAATTTACTTTGAAATGCCAGGTCGTGTCCACTACCTCTTGCAAAAATCGCTTGACAAATAAAGTTAGCCTGTTTATATTAGTCCAGTTTTCACTTGAGGTAATAAGTAAAAAACAGAATTTTCCCTGAATTTTGACTGAAAGGTTAAAGAGATTCAAACCTTTCGTGAACCTTTAGAAAATGTTCCTATGTGGTTCTTTAAAGGTGTTCCAGTTTTTACAGGGTTGCCTTATGGAGACTAAGAGGAAATTAGTTTTGGAAAGTTCACCTTCAGGAAATCTCCAGGACATTGGTCCTTCATGGTTCTATGAAAGTTAAAAATAGGTTTAGAAAACAAAACTTTGCAGAACTTTGCCTTCAATGTTTAAATGCATTGTTTAAAAAAAAAAAAAAAAAAGACAGTAATCCTCAAAATGGCCTTAAAAAAGGATTTCAAACATAACTTTCACTTCTGTCTTTGTGTGTGTGATCCGAAAAAGGTAAACACTCTTGGGATTCATATTACTTTTAAAAAATCTTTAAAGAATTTAATTCATGTTTTATTTGTTGTTTACCTATAAAGTCTGTTTGATATGGCAGGGATTTCATTTTCAATCTGAAAACATGAACATATTGAAAACACGAAAATTGAAAACATGAAAATGTAGGCAGATAATTCCATCAGTGCCTACGTGTTTAAAGCTGCACGAATCCGTCCAGCAAATCGATGAATCCTAAACTTGTCTCAGACATGTCAGACATGCCTCTGCAGAGTTGGCGTTGAAATGAACCACAACCAAAGAAAAGCCTTACTGTACCAGTGAGTTGTCACAAAAAGTGTCCTGTTTGTTCGTAAGAAGGCATCTCTTCTATGCTTAGGATTACTAATGACATTTACTGGGGATTGACGATATCGCAATTTGAAATTATTTGGATATATTAAATTTTAATGCACATAAAAATGGCCAAATATTGTTGTGTCTCCAATACTTTAAACGGTGGTTCTCAGTGTTTCTTCAAGGACCACTGCTGGTATTAGGGGTGTACTTAGGTGTACTCAAAATACTTTTTTGTTTTAATTAAGTTAAAATAAATAAGCTACAAAATTGAGCTGCAGTCCACCAGGAGCAAGTGTCAGTGGTGGTATGCTGCTTTCAGTTCACGTCTGAGGTTTGAATTTTGATTTACAAATAAGGTTAACTAAACCTAACCTAACCAGGCCCCAAAACAAGACAAAACAAAACATAAAAAAACAAACAAACAATAGAATTAGCTAATTGACATGATCAGTGACCAGTCTAATGAATATTTCCAATACAAACAACAGTATATAGGTGTCTCAATTTTGGTAGTTCCAAACACCAGGAACAGGAACGCTGCTTGAAATACTGATTGAGATACAAATAAACTGAAGTGCAAATATTTTTATTTACACATCCTCGTGAAATGGAATGTTATTGTATTTTTATTATTAAAAAACAAAAACAAAAAACAAAACAACTATGACTGTAAAGATTGTAGCTTTCAAGCTGTTGCGATTCCACTGTTTGTTTGTTTTTTTAATAAAACAATAAACTAAAAAAGTTTAGGACCTGTTTTTACTCTTATTTTAATAAGGCTAAAAAGCTTGTGCTTTTCAATTGCTACACTTTTTACTAACGAAGTAGACTTTGTAAATAAATAAAAAAGACTTAGAATCAGAAAGAGCCTGTGTTGAAATTTGCAGTCTAAAACAATAACTAAAAAACCCGACCGCACGAGAAAGCACCATGAGAGATTTACGCTCCCAAGTGGGCGTGGCTTCGCGTTACAGCGTCACGCTGGAGATCGTTCCGGCTGCGTGTGGAAAACTCTGGAAGTTTCTACGGCGTTTATAAAGAATACGCTGCGAGCCAGAGCAGCAGGACTCGAGTTTAAACCTGGAGCTCTTTACTGAACGCTCCGGATAACTTCGGTTGATTCGTTCAAATTTAATCCCGAAGAGTCGCACCGGACGGTTGAGATGGGGAAGGATTATTACGACATTCTGGGAATTAAGAAAGGAGCCTCGGAGGATGACATAAAGAAAGCGTATCGCAAGCAGGCTCTGCGTTACCACCCCGACAAGAACAAGTCTCCGGGAGCCGAGGAGAAGTTCAAAGAAATCGCCGAAGCCTACGACGTTTTGAGCGACCCAAAGAAAAAAGATGTGTACGACCGTTTTGGCGAAGAAGGTGAGCGTCAGCGTCAAGTTTCAACACATGCAGCCGCGTCAGTGAACGCGTTTATTTTAATGGAGCACAGCTTCACTCTTAACTGCAACGGAGCAGCGGTCGTTGAAGGTGGTCAGTTTGCGTCGTGGCACCTTGAGCTCCAGTCGCGCTTCTTCTCTAGTTTTACCTCCCGAAGCTAAAGAGACGACGAGGCCCGGTGCTGCGGAACTGACCGGAACCGGTTAACCCAGTAAATCATCTGGTTTCTTAACGGAGAAATTAACGGGACTAACAGTAGGAGGGAGGGCTAGCTTCTGGTCTGCTTAGAAATATGCTACTAACAGCTAGCCTGCTGAGGGTTTGCTTACATTCCTGCAAAATAAAATAAGAATAACTCAACTGACAAATTATTTAACTACTTGCTTAACCGCCGCCATTAATTTCAGATGAACTCCCCAATGTGTTGCCATGGTGACGTCGTTTTTCTTCTTCTTGTAACCTGGAAGTTATGTCTGATAAATAAGCTAACAAAAAAAAACAAACAAGAGAAATATGTTTTTTAATACTGTTTTAATGAAGGAAACGAGAGAAGGCTGTAAAGCTGGTAGATCATAGAACGAATAAATTTTTTTTAGCCTCATGGTGGAGATAAAACTGTCTGCAGGATGAGTCAGGATGTATTTATAGAAAACTTTGAAGTGCAGTTGAGTAAAACAAAGTGCTTCACTGGAGTCTAAACGGGAAAACAGTCCACGATCGCACCAAAAAACGCCAAACATTGTGGACAAAATAGTTACAGACAACAGGACTTACAGAAAACCATTCTGCTATACTTTATTTATAATAAGGTACGTGGTTAAAATTTGGATTTAAGAAATTAAAAACTTTGGCTTTATTCCATTTCAATCATAATCTATACAAGCAAAGATGAATATGAAACAAAATTGATAAAAGAATAAGGAAGTACAAATAAAACGGGTTTTACTTTAAGGTTTATACAAAGGTCATTGTATTGGATTAAAATGAACCTCTAAGCTGCAAAGCTAAAAGCTGTATAAATCTGATGCACCAACGTTGATAATTAATCCTAACCAGTAAAAAACACTTAAAAGTATAAGCGGGCTAATGGACACATTTACCAAGATACAAAAATGAATATCCCAAAATCATTATTGTATTGGAATATTCACCTTTGCTCTTCTTTGTGTTTGTTTTTTTTAGGCCTGAAAGGCGGAGGAGGACCACCAGGAGGCAGTGGTGGACCCGGCACCTTCAGCTACACCTTCCAGGGAGACCCTCATGCCATCTTTGCAGAGTTCTTTGGCGGGCGTAACCCCTTCGAGCAGTTTTTCGGCGCTCGTAATGGAGGCATGGAGGAGGACATGGACACCGACGACCCCTTTTCTCGATTCGGGATGGCCGGTGGCGGGATGGGACCCGGCGGGATGGGCGGCTTTTCGCGGTCCTTCGCCCCCGGCATGGGAGGAATGGGCGGCCACACCAGCGTCGTAAAGAAGCAGCAGGACCCGCCCGTGGTTCACGACCTCAGGGTGTCGCTGGAAGAGGTGTTGCACGGCTGCACAAAAAAAATGAAGATCTCTCGGAAAAGGCTCAACCCAGACGGACGATCGACGAGAACAGAAGAGAAGATCCTGGAGGTGCAGATAAGGAAAGGCTGGAAGGAGGGAACCAAAATCACGTTCGCCAAAGAAGGGGACGAGACGCAGAGGAACATTCCCGCGGACGTGGTGTTCGTGCTGAAGGACAAACTTCATCCGGTGTTCAAACGGGACGGCTCTGACGTCGTCTACACTGCCAAGATCTCACTACGCGATGTAAGTTCATGTTTACTTTAAACTATAAGCAGCAGTTTGACACACAACTTTTTTAAAGGTCACCTATAGGTTATTACTAATGTGGTGAATCATAATTGCTAATGTTCTTTGTTTTTTGATTCTTTCAGGCCTTATGTGGTTGTACAGTCCAGGCACCCACACTGGACGGCAGGGCAGTGACTGTGACGTCCACAGACGTCGTACAGCCGGGTATGAAGCGCCGGGTAAGCGGGGAGGGGCTCCCTTACCCCAAGCGGCCGGATCGCCGAGGGGACCTGATAGTGGAGTTTGAGGTGAAGTTTCCAGAGCGGCTGAGTCAGAGCGCCCGGGACACCATCGCTCAGGTCCTCCCCCAATCGTAGACGAGACGAGCACCGCTGCTGGACTCTCACTTGGCTGCCATCTTGTTCCTCGTGAATCGTCACATGGATTCACAAACTGGACTCATGTCGGACGTTAAAAGCAACACTGCTGGGGGTCAGATTTCCCCGAATACACGTAGTTCTCGGTAGTGTAAATATGTTTTTGATCAAACGAGTGCTGCTTTTCAGAGACTAGATTGTAAATATGTTTTGTTTTTTTTGGGGGGGGGTTTTAAGCGAGTTTATATTTTTAATGAAAACTGCACAATAAATGAGAGACGACATGTTGCCACTATTATACAGAATATTTTATGTATAACAGTTTTCATTGAGAAACATATCCTATTATTTTTGTAGGAAGTTTAAACATCCAGGTCTGCAGGTGATGGTTTGAACAAACATTTTAAATGTAGAACAAAAGAGTGTTACTGAGGAACGATGCTCAGCAGAAACATTGTTCAGACTGATGCTGTCTGAAGAACAATAAAGAGAGAATGGAGTGTGGGTTAAACCTGACGTGCTCTTTATGTATCTATAAAACAGATTTTGTGTTTGAAATTGATTTCTTGCTTTTCCATGAACACACACACACACATATATATATATATTTTTTTATATATATATATATATATATATATATATATAATAAAGTATACTCAGTAAATTAGAACATTACCAGGTTAATTTATTTTAGTGACCCAGATTGATCCTTTAGCCTTTATTACTGGTATAATGATTTTCCAAGTAAAGGTAAATACTTTTAACAGTAAAAAAAAGTTATAATTTTTTTTTTTTACAGTAATATTGGCTTATTGAAACTTCAAGGTTTTAATTTTTCATAATCTTAAAACAAAACTAGCATCATTGGGATGCTAGTATAAACGAGTTAGTCTGTAGATGTCTGAACACCAGCTGAGGCTCTGAACAGACGGTTTGCGTTAAATATTTCCAACTTTTATTTTATTTTATTTTTTTAACACCGCCAAAGAGATTTGATTAATCTAACAAAAGTATGCTCAATGGCAGTACAATTAAAAACTACTGTTAACCAGACCTCCCTCACTCTTTACCACACCAGTAGCATGAGTAAACTCAAAAGTGAGAATACTTAAAATGACGACCTTTGGATTCAAGGAGACTGTCATTTCAACACATGGTAAATGAGGTGGAACGAAATTGTATTCTCACGGTCCAGTTCCACCCAAGAGCTAATATTAAAATAGATAAAATAAAGTTAAAAGAACTAAAATAAATAAAATAGAATGTAACACACAAAGTATTCCAAAAATATACGGTAGTAAAGTGTCTCAGTATGTGAAGGTGTTAAGTATGTATTGTCCATGTAAAGTGTCAGTGCAGTGGTTGTTCAGGTGGAGTTAAAGAGTCCCACATCTTCAGGAATGAAGCTGTTTCTCAGACGGGTTGTCCTGCACTTGATGCTCCGCAGCCTCCTGCCTGAGGGGAGCGGGACAAAAAGTGAGTGTGCTGGATGGGTGGGATCCTTCCTGATGCAGGTGGCCCTTTTCCTGCATCTGAAGCTGTAGATTTCTCTGGTACTGGGGAGGCTGACTCCAACAGTCCTCTGTGCAGCCTTCACCACTCTCTGCAGAGCTTTCCTGTCTGCAGCAGAGCAGCTTCCATGCCACACATTGATGCTGGAGCAGAAGACGCTCTCCACCACACATCTGTAGAAGGGGGTGAGGACTGAGCTCCCGAGTCCAGTTCGTCTGAGCCTCCTGAGGAAGTAGAGCCGCTGGTGTGCCTTCCTGACCAGAATGGAAGTGTTGTTGCTCCAGGTGAGGTTGTTACTTAGGTGCACACCCAAGTACCTGTAGCTGTTGACCACTTCCACAGCGGATCCACCGATGTGCAGGGGGGGGTGAGCATGTTGACCATTCTGAAGTCCACAATCATCTCCTTGGTTTTCTTTACATTAATGCAGAGGTTGTTATCTCTGCACCAGCCCTCCAGGTGTTCCACCTCCTGCCTGTACCTGGACTCATCACTGTTTGTGACGCATCCAAACACTGCTGTGTCGTCCGCAAACTTCACAATATGACAGCACGGATGGATAGGCGAGCAGTCATTTGTGAGCAGTCTGAACAGGAGGGGGCTCAACACACAGCCCTTAGGGGAGCCAGTGCTGAGGGTGATGGTGGGGGAGGAGATGTTGTGAATCCTCACAGACTGCGGCCTGTTGGTCAGGAAGTCCAGGACCCAGCTGCAGATGGAAGAGCTCAGTCCAAGTGAGGAGAGTTTATTTATCAGAGTCTGAGGAATCATGGTGTTGAAGGCAGAGGTGAAGTCCACAAAGACCATACGAACATATGAGTCCTTCTGCTCCAGGTGGGTGAAGGCAGTGTGGACCACGGAGGAAATGGCGTCCTCTGTGGATCGATGTTTCCTGTATGCATACTGGTGTGGATCCACAGTGACATTGATGGTGGCTTTGATGTGGTTCTGAACCAGTGGGGACAGCTGCCTGGATGAGGGAGGCGTTGAAAATGTCCGCCAGGATATCCGAGAGCTGGTCCGCGCACTCTCTCAGCACCTGTCCGGGGATGTTGTCTGGGCCAGCAGCTTTAATACATAATATATTTCACAGATGATGAATGTCCAAAACTTGAGCAAAAGTAATCCACGCTGGCGGTTCACCAATTGCACCGGAGCCATGCCTGCATGATCTAATATTAATGAGACAGAAAGACTGTGTTAAAGTTTGATGGACGGATTATACCAAAGACTAGACGTCTCTTTGTGAGTAGATACGGTCATCACCCCCGGAGACAGAAAGGTATCAGTGGTGA
Source organism: Orestias chungarensis (assembly GCA_032876305.1). NCBI lineage: Eukaryota > Metazoa > Chordata > Actinopteri > Cyprinodontiformes > Cyprinodontidae > Orestias > Orestias chungarensis. The sequence continues at coordinate 286,617 of JAVLVB010000440.1, read as the reverse complement.
GGGTTAACGGTATAAACTGCTTGGATTAAGTTAATCATGGTTATTGTACGTTGTGACCGCATCAGCAAAATTACTTAGCATGCTACATGACCTTCAGTGTGCCTTGTTAAAACTCATTTATTTGATGACATAACAACCGAGGGGGGGCAAAAACAACACGGGTTTTTACAAAATCCTTAATAAAGGTTAAACTTTAGACAGGCCAGTCTCCAGATATAAACCCCTGGCATGCATTTTATCTGATTGAGACTGGAGGGAGAAGCGTCTCAGAGTACACATAAAAAACAAAAACGGCCTTTTGCCACTGAAACCAAATGATTGGGAACATTACTGCAAACCCACTCACGTTATTATCCACATATGTTTAATTACTTAAGACTGAGAGTCCTGTGGCAGCGAACTACGCGTGCGGGCATGTAGAGACGGAGGAGATGACTGAACAGAAAATAAAGTTCACAGTTCTCCATCTCCATCTTACAGCCATCTCTCTGAGATGAGGAGGAAAGGGAGATTTTCATCATGCATAGGAAGCCACAGTGTAATCTTCTTATTTCACAGGGTGTCCTTAATAAAGTGGCCTGCCAGTGTATTTAAATCTTTCCATCCCCATAGAAATTTGGTCATCCGTTACAAACATTCACGATCCACTTTTATGGATTATTAGACCTGGAGTTATATTTTCATCCTTTGCCAGCGTCAAAAATACAGCTGTGACTTATATTAAAGTAAGATCCTAATTCAATCCTTAACTTTGTAAAGGATCAACATGATGAGAAACAACTGCATCTGCTGGGACTTTTTGATGAAGAGTCTCATCTTCCAGTGTTTGTCTGGGGGTTTAACGGGGGCCTTCATGGTTGGAGCAAGCAGACCTCAGGTTGCCCTCAGATACCCGTGACACGATCCGCAGACAGACCACTTATTGAGTCTGACGGCCTCCAGCATGATGGGATGTAGACCTTTGGAGGCACACAAATGGCTGGAGGAGCTCGGCATGAACACTGGGTACTTTATGGTTGATCACGGTCATGAGCCGGTTCTTTAATATTGAGTGAAAGCGAAGAGCAGAACTACCATGCGCCGCATGTTTGCTGTTGGGGATAAATAGAGGCATGGATCTCAGAGTCATGCCTTTTTCATGCCCAGCCAAACGAACCCAAGCTTCTTTAATCATTAGCTCCCAAACGGTTTCAGAGCAGCTTTATTTTTTATCTTTTCTTTTCTTCAAGCGACTCCTGTTTCATGCCAGTAAACCAGTTTAACCAGATGAAGATGAGCTTTTGTACCAAACTCCCGTTTTTTACTCGGAATCAAAGAATGGCGTCTCTCCTGTTTGCTTTTTGTTGCTCGTTACGTAAGTTTCACCGCTTTAGTCCAGTTTTCCATTTGCAGTAGTCGACATGTAGATTTTCCGTCAGCTTGTATTTTAACTCCAAAGCAGCAAGGTTTTAATTATCTCGGAATGCTTTATGCCAAAATCCCGTTCTATGTATTCCTGAGTCAACATGTTTGACCCAGACATCCAAAAAGGGCAAAGCTCTTAAACTGAGTAAATGTAAAATAAGTTGGAATAGATATATACATATTTGTTAACCGTGAAATTTAATGCTACGTAGCCACATTTCAGCATGTTACAGAAAAAACAAAAGTCTACTGTTTATTCAAGATAGATCAGATAAGATTGGAAAAAAAGGATAGAGGGCAACCTGGAAGGGACAGTATGGGATGGATGAATGAGAACGAAATTCATTTACTATAGTTTTGAAGATTTTTCATGCTCTGACTAACTTTTATCCTGCTGTATAGAAGTTCTGGAAATGCATGGAGAAGGTTACTCTAGCATTAAAAGCAAACATCTGCGCCGTCAGGTATATGTATCGAAAGTTCATTTGCAAACTGCTCAAATACTTGATGGAAAAGAAAAGAAGTGTTTTTCAATGTGCCTGTATATTTTATTTTTCTAATTAAAGCAGCCTCTTTAAAGAAAGTTTGGAACATGTTTCACGCCCTGTGTGAAACATGTGGCTATGGTAGTAAAATTGATATCCGTTGTCACCCCAGCAGCCCTCTCTAAAGATTTGACCAAGATTAAATTGTTTAAGAAATTAACATTAAAACTCATATATGATTTTTATGTTGGTTTTTTTTGTTTTTTTCAAAAGTACCTTTCTCCATTTTTAAAATGTGCTTTTTTAGGTAAAACTATAGCATTCTCCACTTCAATCCTTTTTTTTTATGTTTAATGTTGGTTATTTTTTTATATTAAGCTCATTCTTGGAGTTTCATTTCATTCAGATCTTTAGTTATTGTTCTCTATATATTTTAATTACTGTATATTTTGAATATCTCTCATCAAACCTTTTGCTTTGAATCTGAAACATTTCTCCTGTGTTGTTGTATCTCTGGTTTATTGTTTCCATGTATACTTTTCGGTTCGTCTTCAGACACTTGAATTTCCTCATCGCTGCGCTGAGCTTATAATCAACCATCTACTCTTTGTTCAGCAATCTGCTGCATATATGCCAGTCACACAGCTCCTTGTCAGATCCTCCTGTTCTGCTGTTTCCTCTTGGGGCCGGTCTTGTTCTAATAATTTGCAGCCGTAGTCATTTCACTTGTTTGATTTTTAAGGTCTTGTAGTTCACCGTGGTATGACAATTATTATTATTACAGCCAAACTGGACTTCTAGTGGAAAGTGAAAACCACGGAAGGGTTATGAAGCTGAAATATTTTTCATGTTTAAATAAGTTTATTTTTATTTTTACAAAAGTATTGACATTAGAGGACATTTTCGAGTTAGTAGCGAAACTACAACGCTAACAATTACAGCATACAAATATTAATTTACAAGCTTGCAAAATCCCATTGTGCATTTTTTTCTACCAGAAACAGTTTGTGGTCAAATAAAACCTATTTTGCATCGAACTCATTGGTTTATATAGTACCCGACGTAATTATAAAATGCATTTCTTAATTTTGAAAATTAAAAAGTTTATACATTTTGCTATTTAACTCTGAATGTTTTTCAAAAGTTAAAGTTTGCAAAAGTGTGGCCTGTTAGGTCTAAAGGAGCATTTGAATCTGCCTGTATTAGGTTTTTAGGCTGGAAAATCTGGATTCAAGTAAACAAGTCAGTAATGAGAATCCGCAGTGGAATTGTACCGCAGGGGATGTTGTAATTAAGAGGGCAATAACTTCTTTAAAAACATCCATGAGAGATGATTCTCAAGGCCCGTACCATATGGGCTCACAATGGTAGGATTCATTGAGGTTTAAAATGCGAAAAGAATGTTTCAGGAAGCATGAAACACAATTTTTACACATCCGTTTAAGCAACAGAGAATCTTTGATATATTCTCTGTTAATGTGACCTTCTCAGTCTTCCATCTTGGCAGTGGATCACAAAAGATAACTCTTGATTGAAAGAACTGAATAATGGACAAGGAATGTAGGAACCAAACAATGAACAATAAGAAATGTTGTCCTCGAAAATGGGGCTGGGCTGTAAATTGACAAAGGAATCAGATAAACTGAGAGAGGAGACTAATCACCTCTGAGGAAACTGAACTAAGAATCAAGAAAGCAAACGTGGAAAAATCCGACAGTAATCTGAGACAAATAAATACAAATATTCAAACAATATAATAAAAGAATAACATAAGAAACTTAAATTAAAGGAATTCACCTTTAGAACAATACCAGGGAGAAATAAACGGAATATGTCAACACTGGGAAAAGCATAAATAACTAACGACAAAACCGTCAAACAAAAACCTAAACAGCCGAAGAATGTGGCGTCAGAAATGTTCATATACTGTATTAGTAAACCCCAACTTGCAATGTTGCAGATGTTGGAGTTCACTAAGCAGACTCTATAAATCCTCAGTGACTGTGGAGACTCTGGACCTCCATCAAGAACAAGAACGCTGGACCAGTTACCAGTTGTCCAATTCATTGCTCCACAACTGTTTGTAGCAGTTTTGTTTCTAGAGCACTTTTCTTCACCTCCCATTTTTCCTTTAATTGACCTTTCCAATAATACATGGCCCGTCTCCAGATATAAACCCACGTAACACGTTTCTTTAGCGTTGGCCATCTGCTGTGTACGGTGTTCGGAGTTTGTCAGTGACTGTCTGCTGGACAAATGTCAAGTCAGCAGTGTTTCCCATGATTGGCCCTTACATAACTTTTCTTTATCAAAAACCCCTTTTCATTGGTCTTGTGTAACATTTTCCTCAGAAACTGTAAGCATCGATCATTTAATTACAATAAACAAACAAGAATATAGCTTGCTAAATTGATTATTGAGTAATCCGCTCTGTGATGCACCTGTACATGAAAAAAAAAAATCATGTTCTGGGCAAATCTGAAATAACTTAAAGTGTGTGAAAGTAAAGAAAAATCACAGTTGACGTATCCTATTTAAAACATGTCATATGGTGAAACTAAATCAAAAAATGACACATCTTCATGAAACCTTTGTTTAACCCTCCAGTTATCCGTCTGGATGCCTCAGAGGTTATTGAGGCGAGCGGGCACGTTGGGGGAAATGTATCCATTCGGTGTTTTGGCAACCGGACTCCACTCAAAGGTTTAGAGCTCCACAGTGTGCTTTTCTGCAAAGGCATCTGTTCTGGAGAAAACATCATCATTCAAATGAAGATAAAAAGCTCTGCTGTGACGTGGGACGGGAGATACACCATGCAACTGGACGGAGAAGACGGAGTCTTTACTGTGACAATAAACCAGCTGAGGAAAGCTGATGCTGGGAGTTACGTCTGCGGGATGATAAGAACCTCCAACGTCTCAGACCAGGAGGTTATTCTAAAAGTTGTAGATGGTGAGTTTGTTTTATCGGTGAATTAGGCATGCATTGTTGGCGTTATCACATGAAGGGTGATTTTGTTTTATGTGATACAAAAACACTGGTTCATATCTAATGGGAAAAAGGAAAACAGAACATAGTCGTTTTCTTTTTTTTTCTTCAAAGTTTGGTTTCAGCATATCTAATAACCTCTTAATAAAATCCAAGCCAACTAAGAGTCATTCTAAAAGTTTTAGATGATAAGTTTTGAATTATTTGGTGTTGTCTCTCAAGGGGGATATATATATATATATATATATATATATATATATATATATATATATATATATATATATATATATATGTATATATAATTCTTCTAATTTGATAACTCTAAATAAAATCCAAGCAAACTAAGATGTAAAACTTGGCAAACAATATCCGTCTTTGTGTAGGTCAGTCTCTTTTGTTTCAGACGTTTGTTGGGGACCATTATTATACAAATCACATCACAAGGACCATGTTTGTGAGATTGTACTCTTAAGGGAGTTTAGTTGACTCTTGCTTTTCTTACAGTTTCTTCCTTTGATGGACAACACTCTATTTGTAGCATCCCATTTCCTGAAGTTAGACAGGTCTGAACCAATCCTAGTTTCTGCTTGTATTTTTAAATATCGGCCTTCCAAAGAATTTTTGCCAAAGCCTCTTCGCATATTCCAGCTTCGGTGTCAAATATTTTCTCATTTTCACCAGCAGAATAAACTGGATGTGACTTAAGCATAAAGTTAGGCCTAAAATGTACAGTTGTCCTATTTTGATTTACAATTGTTTTAATTTAAACAAAAAGCTTTCTGAAAGAAACTAGGCTGGCAAATAACTAAACTAAATACTATTGAAAAATACATGGTAAAAAAATAATTTACTCCTTTCTTGATTATCAGTTGATTAAAACTTTTTTTTAACACTTAGGCAGTCTAACCCCCCTTTAAAAGCTGAACAGCTTTTAGCACGTTTCTGATGTGAATTTGTTGATTTTGTTAATTGACGAGTTCCAAATCATTGACGTTGGTCGATGTATTTGCCATCGCTCCAATCATTTGCTTCACACATGGCAAGTGAGGACACGTGTTGCTTGAATTAAAAGGTTAATATAAAATAACTTTATTTTATATTTTATATTAGCAAGTAGAACCAAAATCTATATTTTTAAAGAACACATTTAGGTTTCATTCAAATGCATATATCACAATGTTGACTGACTTAAGAGTCTCTAACAATTTAATCAGTAATTTGTGCATACCTCAGACTTTATCTTGTGGTTTCTTTGTTTTGGATTTTTTTTTTGGGTTCTCCACTATAAGTTAGCGTGTCACATGAGCTCAGACCTATGTAGAGATGTCGTCTCTCACAACTCATGCTGTTTCTGGTCTCTCAAAGATTCCACTGTTTCTTCTGGATCCTCTCCATCTACTTGCGCTCCCACGCAGATGGATGCGCCCAGCTTTACATCAAACATCGAATCATCCAATAGAACGATCACAGTTCCAGCTTCGAAGAGAAAGAGGAAACAGAAGGAAGCAAACAACTTTACAGGTATCATGTCAAGCAAGCCTTAAACATCCAAGATATTGATGGGTTTAAGAAAAACCATTGTTTGATAAAAAAAAAAAAGTATGACCTGATTTGGGCTTCTTTAAATCGAATAAAGCAAACATTTATCTCCATAGCATCCATGTGCTAAGAAAGATGATTTATTAATTGTTCCAATCGATAATGTAATAAATGATTAATATTTATTTTTGACTAAGTAATTTCTAAAGATGAAGTAATATCAGATCATATTTAAAAAATTGAGCAACATAAAGAGATTGCAAGAACAGAATAACACTGGTAGCATAGATGAGAGAGGTGGTAATTCTGTTTTTATCTAAATTTCCCAGGGGTTTATTCATATCCATAAGAACAAATTTACTAAAATGTCATTTCCAAGCACTTTTACAACATAAGTGATTTTAATTTCCAAACATATAAAAACCCTGTTCAGTCTATAGTTGGACAATTCAAGTTGTTTTATATATGTTACAGAGAAGTGCTTCAAACATTGGTAAATATAAGAATTAATTAATGCTTATCACAGGAAAAAAAACACACATATTACAGTGAAATTATTTCAAATACTGTTAAATAAAACTGGTCTTTCTAAAAAAATATAACATGTTTTGTGATACAGTAGTTGGTAAAAAAAAACTTTTTCTAAAATAAAAATGTATTCAAAACACCTTCAAAATAATGTTAGATATTATGTAGGGGGCCGAGATGAGCCAAGAGGAGACAGAGGAAATTATTAGAAAAACAGGGATTTTGTTCCCCCCC
>JAVLVB010000440.1:197312-279339 GCA_032876305.1 Orestias chungarensis | reverse complement strand
ATACACTCATTAGATACAGCAAATATAGTATTACCTGTATGTTTGTAAACTACCCACCAAAAAATGTAAAGCAAAAACTTACAGTTTAAATACAAATATTCACTTAAATTAGATATTTCAACTGGAAAAACTCCAAATCCACCCTTTCCAGCAGGAACTGGTGTTACAGTCCAAGCAGTCTGATTAGTGTTTGCATCCTCAGCTCTGGTCAATATCTTGTCAGGTAACTCCCCAGGAAACAGCCGGTAAATACCGGTCAAAGAAAGCAGAATTAAACAGAAACCATGGGTTGAGAAAAACTACATAGGCAAACTAAATGTGTGCGCTTACAAATAGACAAATGTATTTAAACCAACCTATAATCATTTTAATGAAACTGAACTGGAAGTTAACAACTTCAGCCTGTGGCCATTACAGCCTTTAAAAGGTATTTAATGGATGATTAGACGTAACAAGTTAGTACATACAAGCCTGAGTCAGGCACAGTTTTGAGTTCTGACTACATGTAGACAGAGCTATGCTCATGCCAGGCTTCTGCCATGTTGCGGCCAACAGTCCACACCAGCCTTATTGATTAGCCGCGGTGGGCTAAACACTGTAGATCACTTTGGACTAAGAACTTCTTTGTCTTACGTTTATTCTCCATATCAATCAGAGTTATTGAACTCTTTCAAGGAATGATGGACGATAAGACGATGCATAAACTTAGCTGTTTGTTATGTATAATCACAAATCACACCCACCACCAAAGTATAATCCGGCATTGATACAACCACATATTGATAAACATAACATTATTTTTACATATGGCTCCTACATACCAGACATGCATGCAGCGTAATTATCTAAAATACACTTACATCTAAGACAAGAGTGGGCCGTCAATACTTCCTAGAAATCAATGTCAAAATTATCCCGTAGCCAGAGACAATATGTCAAAAAAATTGTCTTGGTTGATTGTAAGAACTTGATCTGCAGCATTTTAAATCAAGTATGTTTTATTCAGGCATTGCTGGTTGAGGTGAATGATAATGAGAAGAGAAAATGAGCAATGAATGACTCTCTCCACATTCCTTTGGGATGAAATTTGTCTGACCTTATTGAGTTGACTGCACAGCCGAACTGACACGCTTACTTAGGATGAAAAGATTTTCAAAAGAGAAACACAAAGATTCTGTAGTTTTGCTTGAATAATAGATAAAGGGTCAGTAATATATAGTGTGAGATGCATTGAATTAAAAAGAAAACCCCCAAAAAACATCAGTATTATATCAGTATTATGACACTGTGATTGGAGTAATTTGAATGTCTATACATTTCTGTATAGAGGCTTGATCTCTATGACTAATAAAGTGCTTTAAGACGACATTTGCTGCAATTTAGTGTTATGTAGGCAAAATAAATAAAGTGAACCAAAAAATAATTCAAACCTTGCAGTCTTTAAGTTCCCAAACCACCTGAGGTAGATGTGGTCTTATGTTACACAACAGAAACCTTTCATATATAAATGTGTTTTTTTTTTTGTCATTTGTTTGTCTCATGAAGCCAAATATGTCTTACTTCCTCATTCCAACTATAAATAACCTATAATATATTAAGTGAGCAAACAAAATGCAACATGACGCAAAAGAATGCAACATTGAAATAAAGCTGTCAATCTTGAAAAGCAAGTCTACAGCTAGACAGAACAAAATTGAAGCTGTAAAAATCGGCTGTAGAGCAGCCTCAATTAGGAATGTTAATAAGACATTTTTTATTTTTTTCATTCAAATGTATAATACAGTGTAATAACCAGGAGTTTCTGTTGTCTGCAGACATGATGGTGGTCATAATCATCTCTGGTAGCTTGGCTTTTCTGGTTTGTGCCATTATCCCTCTCATATTCTACAGACGCTGGCGGATCATGGCAGGTGAGACCTCAAAACTGGAAAAACCCAAACTGTTGCTGCTCCAAATATTTAAATCAATATCCGTTCATATTTTTATTTCAGGTCGGAGCCGATTTTCAGCAAACAAAAATGAGGTAAAGTTAGTTTCTGCCATGTTTGTTTCACAATGAAATAGAAAAGGTTGTGAAACAAAAGAAAAAAAGACAACGTGTTGTTGTAATTATCCTCAGGACGACCGCTGTCAGGAAAATATAGACACTGCTTCCACTCAGGTGGCCGTGGGGGTTCAGACTTCAGAAGAAGAGGCTCACCCAGAATCTGGGACAGAAGACAACCTCCAGAATGCTGCAGTCTATGAGGGGCTGGATCCAAAAACCCTCGAATGAGGAGGAATTACTCTGTTGTCATTGTGAAAGCAACTCACTTTGTTTTCACTAAAATAAAAAAAATCTCTGAAAATTTCTGTGTTTTAGAGTTTGCAGAGACAAGTCATAAATGAAGCTTTGTGTTGTGAGAACTACACGGACACACACACTGCCAGAAGAGGCCGCCCTATGCTCTTACATCATTTATCATAGCATGGCTGTTAGCGTTATAGAATTACAGTTCAGACAGTTAAAAGCAAATGTAGCCTTTATACATTTTGACCACAATCTCAGAATGAATGCTTTTATTGGATTCACAAACTTCCTGAAGCTTAGATCCAACGAATTAAACGAACTTGTTGACAATGACATGATTCTTCTCGATTGCACCTTTGAAACTTTCTTTACTATTTGGTAAGAAGTTTAGAAATTAACACTTGAAACCAGTTTACACTATTCTAACCTCATATGAAAAGGGAAACAGCAACTACAGGAAGCCGTTTTTGTTCTCAAAACCGTTTTCGTCAAACATGTTTTTCTATATGCATTTTAGTCAAACTCTTAAGTGAAATTTAGACCTGATATTAAAACAAACCATTTAAAATGCTTATTTTTGGGGGTGGACTTTGATGTGTGTGTTTTAACAAACATTAAGATTTTATTAATTCACACATCTTTCTCCAATCCAATTTAGGTTTTACCAGTTCAACCATTTAAGATACAGAAATAAACATGATAAAATTTAATCCACAGTCTGAACACACACACATGAACCTACAGTGCTCCCTGTAAACTTAACAAACAAACAAGGAGTAACACAATTTATTTTGGAAAGGACCTATGAGGAAACCTTTAAACGTTGATTCAATGAGTTTTGCATTCCTTATTTCCTCTGCCCACTTATTTCTGAGGTCAAATGTGAGGCAAGAGCCTTTCTGCAGCATCCAGAGGAAAAAACAGTGGATTTCATTCATATATTCTAGCCATCTTAATAATTCAGTTGACTTAGTGGATACACGGATGTAATCTTGTGGGGGGCACAGGGGACATGTCCAATGCACTATTTCAAATGTCCGATTTGGTCCCCTCCACTTTTTACAGTCCAAAAACAGCAAAATTGTCAGCCCTAGGACCAGGCGGGAAACAACCGCTCAAGCTGGAGCCCACTTCTCTGAGTTTAGACCCCCCACCAGTACTTGATTGGCTCTCAGTTGTTTGGATCTCTTGTGTGAGTGGGTGTCTCCACCGTCACTCATTAGAAGCTAACGTTAGAATCAGCGCCATAGACAGAGTTTGGACACTCCCATTGACTTCCATAGAAAGAAGCATGGAGCTACTAATAGCTGCAAACAGCAGCAGTTCCAGCATTGGATGTAGCGCATTCTCTGTGTTTCCAAAAGTGTTTTCTACGATAAATTGATAAAACTACAACTTTTTTTTTGCTGTTGTGAAGAGTTAGCTGACTGTTCCGTATCAGAGTAATATTTTATATTTTCAGTATTCGTTAATTGAGCATTTTAACTTGCTAACTTAACTTGTTAGTTGTGTTTTAGTTGCTGCTAGCTCATTACAAGCTTGGCGGGTTTAGACAGGTCCTTCTGATTCAGTGTTTTAAAATTTCCATCACAATTTATGTTCTGAACTTAAAAAATGGTTAAAAAAAATTTTGGCCAGTCACGCCCGCGTGGGTTTCTACAAACAGTTGCGCTGGCTGGTCCGCGTGGACGTGTTCGGTTTTGTGATGCTACCTTGCAAACATTTGGCAGACATCAATAGACATCATCTATTTTTCTAGCCGGTTCTGGATGCTTTTATTGAAATGCTGGCTCTTACATTAGACATGTGAAGAAAATATCCTGGTTGCAATTTCTTAATTTCCCTCCTTCAGTGGATCTGTGGCTCTCCTGCCACCCACTTCTATCTTAACATTTCAATAATTTTGGAGAAATGTCCACTTTTAGTTCCCATTCAATAACGTATTCTTCTCATTTCCCCCACAATTTCTGAGGACTATCAATGCTCCACAACTAAAAATTAATTGGAAGATGCATTTTTTAACATTTCATCTATCAACTGTTAGTCTTTAATTAAATAAGTTACACAGTACGTGTAAAAATGTCTTAAAAAGATTGTAATGTTGTACTTAAACATCTTAAAACCTTCATATTTCTGCAAAGGTTTTCATGCTTTTTAAAGCTGAAGTGGCAAATAATACACTGCACTAATACACTTAAATTAATTGCCTTGGTGTGATTTAACTCCTTGTTTAACAATTTAGTTCATTACTTTGTTGGACAGTCCTTTTTTTATTTTTTTGTAATAATTATCTCCGTTCTAGTCTTTTTTGCCACTTCAGTTTTGGTTCTGAGAAGTTCTTATGTCCAATTAAATGTTAAATCCTTTCTTGATTACTCATCTGATGTTGAAAAACTCAACACCTGCTTCATGTTGTTTACATTCTGCTTCTGTCACATCGAGTGTCATGCTGTTAAATACCACCAATAGTTTACGGGTTCCTGATTTTTTTTGAAATCCCGATCATTGTCACTAAGCCCACGCTCTTCTTTCTTCTACCATAGACCGCAACAAAAAAAAAACCTGGGGATTTCTATATCAGTTACAAATATAGCCAGTTATCAACGAATGAGAAAATGCATGTGTTGTTTCCAGGTAAATAAAAAATTTAACGTTTCTACTGTGTGTCTGCTACTCGAATAAATAGCTCCTCCTACAGAATACACTTTGTCTGCCTGTACATTTTTGCATTTTCTCACATTTAATTGTTAAAGTGTTTGTAATAAATTGATTAAAATCCTATTTGTGGTGCAAAGGTTTTATTATTTATGCTTTATTCTTATGCTAGTGTGCTTATCTTTGAGTCATAGATGCTGCGATTAAAGTAAATCTCCAGTTAACAAAGTTTGCCACAGTGGGGAAATAAGGTATATTTAACATTCATTCAAGAGAAGAATAAAGAGTCATGATTTTACACTCAGATTCTACCGTGAACACTCAACGTCTTTGATATTACAGCTGCAATTATTAAAAAATATTAAGTATGTTTTTTGCAAAGCTAATAATTTAGCGCACCCTGTTACTGTACTGTTTTCCATGATTTCTAATGAGTCTCTTCCGCATTGTCCAAACTTTACTTATTTATACTTACTATCAGGTTTCAAGATTGAAAGCATTTGGAAAAAACAAGAATACAGCTAACCTGAGCTGTTTTATTTTCCAAACAATACCCAACAGCAAAGTTCATCGGGATGCCCTGCAAGTTAGTGCGTCATCACCGATGGGAATAAACTGGGTAAACTTAGATTTATAGAATACTTCAGAAGCTCCTATAAACGCTTCAATTTCTAAAGTGTCAACCAGATACAATGTAAACAAGTTTAAAAAAGAAAGATCATTGCTGGTGGAATAAATCTTTAATCAAACCAGGGAAACGATTTCCTTCCACATATATGAAAGCAACTCAATTCTAGATATTTTGTCCCAATTTATTTATTGTGTCAGTCAAATATTTAAAATGTGGTTTTATAATCTGAATATAATATGAAGTGAAAGAAATGCTTTCCAAATTTTTTTTACACTGTGCATCGTTACAAAAGACAAGAGGATAGACTCTTCTGAATATGAATTGAATATTTGAAAAAAATAGTTAAAAGAGTTAATGAAAAGTCTAACTTTTGTTGGATTGTCACCCCCCCCCCCCCCCTTTTCCTGTTCAGCATCATGGCTAGTAGAATGAGTTTCTGGCTGCCATAGTTGTGCTTAACAGATTTTCTTTTCCAAGTGAGGCTTTAAAAATATAGAGCCTCCCTTGCTACCCATACCTTAATCCTTTATTGATTTCTGAGGTGTTATATACATTCTAAAGCTAAACATGACTGAGGGGTCTGAGGGCGGCGGGGGAGTGCACAGAGAGAAAGGGAACATATACACAGACCAAAAATTTATATTCAAATAGAAAGTAAACAAACAAACAATAACAAAAACCAACAACCAAAAAAAAACAACGGATCCCAAAGACTAGCTGCTACTAGATCGCTCCTGAAGCATCCTTGGGAAACTGCGAGATGGAAATAAATCATACCTGTGGAGATATAATTAGCGGAAAACCGAGCAAAGACAGGAATGTATGCGGCATATAACACAAAAAAATAAATAAATACGAGGCAAACTTGATGTTATTAATAAACAGATTGGCACAGTTAAAGTGTTGTGATATCTATAGTGTGTGATTGCGCGTGAGCATGCGGAAATTGTGATGCCGGTCTTACATTAATTATGCTCTGCCATGGGTACAGACGGCCACTACCTCCCCCCCCTTCCAGAGCCCAGAGTGAGCAGAGGAACCACAAAGTCCAGGACACCAGGGCCACACAAGAGCACAGAGATCAGACAGCCCACCTCAGGAACACCACGCACCAACCCAGAGGACCGCAGATGAATAGATCCCCCAAGGTACCAGGAGCAGCACCTTACCTGCCCCGCTAGGCCCGGGTCCCCCAGGCACGGGCCAGGGCCTGGACCCAGGGCCCAAACGCCCCGAGACAGCCATCCAGGGCGCGTCGATACATGCCCCCAGCACTGCACCCCAGGGTCCAGTCTGGGTGCAGGTGAGTACAGCAGCAAGCAGTGAGGAGGGGTGATGACGGGGCAGGAAACGACCCCTCCCACACGGGAATAGCATGGGGAGGCAGAGGACACCCAGTCACAGACCCAGCCCCATCCACATTCATATACAATCATACATGCTCACTCACTGATAAAATCATTGTAGTGGGAGATTTTATCATTCATGTTGACACCAAAAATGACACCCTAAATCTAACTTTTACTGCCATTTTAGACTCAATTGGTTTCACTCGAAAAATCCAAACACCTACCCACTCTCTTGGTCACACTTTAGACCTTGTGCTGACTAATAGCATTGAGTGTGAAAAGGTTATAGTACTGCCTCATAACCCTCTCCTTTCTGACAATTTTTGATAACTTTTGAGTTCTTTTGAGTATCTAAAATCTGAAAGAAAATGTCTTTATAGTAGATGTCTATCAGACATTGCTGTTACAACCTTTAAAGAATCCATTCCACCTTTAGTTTCTTTAGTGTTTCAGAGAAACCCAGTGGAGGGCAGCACATTAATTCCATGCCCTAAACAGATTGATGCTGTTGTTCATAGTATTACGTCCTCATTACGTATTACATTAGACAACGTAGCCCCCCTTAAAAAGGAAAGTGATTACTCATAGGAGGTTGGCTCCCTGGTTTGTACCTTGAAGAGAAACACCAGGAAATTCTGAAATAAATGGCGGTCTTCGCTTTTAGAGGAGTCCTATTTATCCTGAAAAAAGAGCGTGCTTCTGTATAAAAGGACCCTTCGCCAAGCTAGATCTGCATATTTTACATTATTAATAGAGGAGAATAAGAACAATCCTAGGTTTCTTTTTAATACAGTTGCCAAACTTACGAGAAATGAAAACTCTGTAATATCATCCATTCCCCCAGCTCTTAGCTGTAATGACTTTATGAAATTCTTTATTGATAAAATTGAATCTATTAAAACTAAAATTGATGGAATCCTACCAAACATAACTACCACCTCAGTAAGCAATGAGGCACTGAATGTGGCTCTGGAGCCTGATCTCTGTTTTAAGTGTTTTGTTCCAGTTGAGGCTTCTGAGCTTTCAAAAATATTTTCTTCATCTAAGCCTTCAACTTGTATGTTGGATCCAATCCCAACCAAATTGTTAAAGAAGTATTTCCTATTATTGTTACCCCCATTTTGGATATGATTAATAACCAGATTATCAAGAAATAAATCATTAACTAATAAGGACTTTGAGGAGAGAGATCTGATGTTCAATAAGCCACACTTAATAGTTGTACATTTTTGTTTCATCTGAGTTGTTTTTATCTTTATGAGATTTTCAGGATTACCTCTTTTTAGATTGATCTTTAATCTATCTGGTTTTGGCCGTGGGCAAGACACCGTCTCAATGGGATGATGGGTAGGTAACTGTAGAGAAGCCGCAGAGAGGAGCTCTAAACTACGACTCCTCTTCCTGATCTGGACCCTGGTTTGTCAGTAATTTGGGGAGTAAATAAATTCTGCCAAAGTGGGATGGATGCCGTCTCTCTGGATCAGATCAGGTTTTCCCCAAAAGGTTTTCCAAATATCAATGTAACCCACACCGTTTTCTGGACACCACCTAGATAACCAGCGCTTGAATGACAACATGCGACTAAACATGTCGTCACTGGTCCGATCAGGCAGGGGAAAACTACAGAGTCCGACATTGTTTTTGCAAACTCACACACTGAATCAACACTAATTTTAGGTACCTCCGATTACCACCAGCGTGAATAACAATCTTACTGTATTTACGATTATCCTTAGCCAGCAGTTTGAGGTATGATTTTATGTCGCCTATTCTGGCCCCTGGCAAACATTTGACTAGGGTTGCTGTTTCTCTAAAGCAACGTTTCTGACTATGGAGCTGCCAATTACCAGAGTCTTTTCTCAGCGGGTGTATCGCTGAGAGGGGAAAATCGGTTTGAAACGTTAACAGGTTGGTGGTGAGCCAAAGGTTCATCTGCGGGTCTTTCAACAGCGCGGAGCCGAGCTTCCAATACACACACCCTCGCCTCCAAACCAAACAAAAATGCTACATTTAATACACGTACCATTATCTCTAAAGAAGGCAGAGGAATAACTAAACATCTGACACACAGAGCAGGAAAGAGGCGAAGCAGAGAGAGAAGCCATAGAACCGCTAGAAGCTAAGCTAACTAAGCTAGCGAGTGAGGTGACGTCGATACGTACTACCGTTTCAATACTGAAAGGATCTAATAGAAGGTTCCTAAACTGATTAATAGATATGTTCTTCCTTGTTTTCCAGTTTAGGAGAATAGTTTTCTTTGCAATACATAGGGCAGTGAGTAATATAGGTAATAAATTAATTTTTATGCTGGTGCCACCCAAGTTACCCAATAAATATAGTGTGATGCATGCTGGAACATTATATTTAAACCACACTGAGATATCCTGACAAACCTCATTCCAGAATGCCTGAACTGGTGCACAGTACCATAGTGCATGCAGATGATCATCAGCTGTGTTATCTGTGCACTGTGAGCAGATAGTTGTATGTTTAAGACCCATTTTGAACAATTTGTATATTTTTGAGAGGTATTTTGGAGAGCAGATGTTTAAGTATTCTGCTACCCTGCAGGGGAGTTGTGGATCTAGTTGCTTAACAATGTTTTTCTCATTAATTACTGCCTTTATTTGTTGGTATTCTAAGAATCTGTTGCTATTTATTCCATATAATGTTATAAGTGTATCAAATTAAATACATTTACCATTTTGAGCTATGTGCTTCAGAGTCTTTATTCCTTTGTTTTTCCAGACTGTAAAGTTTAGCATTTTTTTGTTTTGCAGGATGTCAGGGTTGTTCCAAATGGGTGATATGATGTTTAATGCTCGGGCTAATAAATAGTAAATCACAGATTTCCAGATTATCACAGATTGTTTTTTCTATATCCATCCATTCTTCACCTCGAGGGTTACTTTTAAACCAATGTGAGATGTATTGCAATCTATTAGCTAGAAAATAGTGCTGAAAGTTTGGTCATTCTAAATCACCAAAATCTTTACCCTTTTGTAGCGTTTTAAGGCTGATTTTGGGTGGTTTGTTTTCCATAAAAATTTACAGGATACAGATACAGGAGTCTAGTGACTTAAACCAAGCAGAGGATGGCCTTGTGGGAATCATTGAAAATAGGTACTTTACTTTAGGAAGGGCCATCATCTTTATGGTGGTTACTCTGCCCATGAGTGATATAGGCAGGGGATTCCACCTTGTAAGATCGTCTTCTATTAGTCTTAAAAGTCAAATGTGATTTAGTTTTGTCAGCTCTGAGAGCCTGGGCGAGATGTTCCCAGGCATCTAAAGTTTTCTGACTTCAGCATATTAGTTAATATATACTGAGGACTGTAATTAACTGGCAGAGCTATAGATTTTGACCAGTTAATTGAGTAGTCAGAAAGTGCAGAAAATGTGTTCATTAGTGCAATAGTGTTAGTTAGAGAGACCCGTGGATTCTGGAGGAAAAGTAATACATCATCCACATATAGATTTATCTTATGTTCAATATTTTTGGACTGAATGCCTTTTATATCTCTGCTTTCTCTGATGGCAGCTGCTTGAGATTCGATAAATAGTGCAAAAAGTGAAGGGGACAGTGGACACCCTTATCTGGTGCCTGTCTGCAGACTAAGTTTGGAGAATTTTGATCATTAGTTCAAACAGAAGCAATTAGATTGTCACTTTCTTAAAGATCTACTGCAGATGGCCTTGTTGATTTTATGTGCGCGCATCGTAGATTGAAGTATTAAGTATTATGTCATATTTCCTGGAAACTCGTGAAGATATATTATAATCCTTAAACTTTTCAGTTCAAAAACCCCCTTGACTGGATTTAAAACAAGGTTCTGCAAACTACAGAAACAACAGGCCTCTCACTTCTCTTGGTTTCCCGCCCACAGATCCTATCTTCCTCTGTCATACAGGAAGCTGTTAAGGGGGTGACGACTTGTTTACATCTGATTTCATTCGCACACGCTGAAACGGTTAGGCTTCCCATTAGGTTTGAGCTCTGCATGTTTAACTAAGAAACTGTGCGGACCACTGAACCGTAATGATGATCTTTTCTGTCGTCTGCTCTCTTTTCATAGGTATGTGTAGTTGGCAAACATACAGAAATATAAGCATTTGGAATACGTTTGCTTTTTTTAAAATGGTAATCAATTTTAAAATGTTTAAAGGAAATCTGAATATAATCCAAAATGATTTCCATAGTCTTGTTAACCCTGGGTGCGGAGATCAACATTGAAGGAAATGAAGATGGAGAAGTCTCATTTAAGTGCTCTCACAGACTGGCAAGTAACAACAAAAAGTACTTGTGCAAAGATCTGTGTACAAAGGAAGACATTCTGGTTTACGTGACACCTGGTGAAGTTGTAAAGTCTGGAAGAATAACTCTATTGGACTCTGAAGATGGCTCCGTCACTGTTACAATCACACATCTTCGTTTGTCAGATGCACGGCTGTACTGGTGTGCTGTGATCAGATCGCTCGGCAACACGTACACATCGGTAAACCTCACCATAAGCAAAGGTGTGTATTTACATTTTTTTGCCAGACACATGCCTGCGGTATTATTTACCTTTCATGGCTTTTTGTCAGTGGGGATCTGTATTCATCTCAATGTGCATCAGCACATATAAAATCCATCACAAATCATCTTTATCATAATATTATTTTGTCTCGATGCAAATAGTAAAACCCTTAGATAGTAATTTCTGGTGGAGAAATCTTTAATCACACACCAAAGCAAAGCGATTCTGGATGTTTTGCGCAGTTTATCTAATTGTTAAATTGTTGACATTAGAAATTATATTTGTTAATCTAATCACACTATGACATATTATCTAATTTAACAATTGAAATAAATCCACAAAAATCTTACACTGTTTGTACATCACTTCTAAAATCTGCTGTAACTGGGTTTTAAATCTGTGGGTAACCTCCCAGTTTTATAATTAATAATTTAATCAAAAAGAAACCATGTTGGTTAAGTTTAAACCTATTAATTAAATGGGAGAGGAATAAGATAAAACCAAAACTTGCGCATTCAAGATAAATCTGTGGTTAAAATATTAGGATTAAGCTAAAATATTGTTTCTAGTTATTAATGAATAAAACAAACCGAAAACAGTTTGATCTTTAAAGTTCACATGTATTTCTTTACGCATTAATGGTGACCAAGATTTTTTCGATTTAAACAATGAGGCGCTATAACTAACCTCCAAGGGATAAAATTATTGCCGGTGAGTTGTTTTAACAATAATATGATGGATAATCCATATTTAATAACCTCAAATTTATATATGTAAATTTCCAGTGTACAGCAAGTAAAAAGCATTAAAGTTTCGAGTGTTATATCAAACTAGTAAAGACATTTTAATACAGAAATGTGTAAATAATAAAGAGCATGATTGATTCCTGCTCCTAAAATCTTGCCTCTGCATCTAATTCAACAGCTTATAAAACCACTGTTCCACCCACAGTTTCTTCCCCCTGGTTTCCAGGCGTCACAAACTCAACTCAAATGATGAACACTACCGGAACCAATAGAAGCGGAAGCTACATAAAAGGTATGAATTTAATTTCCATTTCATATGTGTCATTAAAAGTTGAAACATTCTTAATATAATTCAGCATCTATTCTAGCAGTTACAAACGGCACTGCTGCGGATGAAATTAGCATCAGTCTCGGTAGGTATCTCTTTAGACTTCCTTCTCACAATGTTTGCATTGAAAACAATCAGATTAGATATCTTATCTTGCATCTCTTCAGGCCCCTTGCTGTATGCTGCCGCCGGAACCTCTGCTGCACTCATAATCTTTATAGTGGCCGTGTACTTCAGGAAGCACAGAAAAGTCTTGACACCTCAGCTTCATGTTTGCTCTAACTACAAAGACCCTAGGAGTGAGGTCAGGATGTCTCCTCACAGCACACTTCTGCAACAGACATGTTCTAAACAGCACACTGTTCAGAGCTTCTGCAGAGCTACTTTTTTTTCCTAGTTTCAGGAGGCGGACAGATGAAATGGGTTTTTCCAAAAGCTAATATGAGACAGTTTTTGCGTAGGGGTGCCTTACAACCACTTCTACAGTCAGTGTCGGATTGGTGTTGAATCATACAGTAGTTTGATGCTTTTGAATATGCTTCTTTACCCCTGGATCAAACAAGCGTGTCTACAATTCAACACCCCTGTAACGCGTCTGCTGGGGCGTTACAGTTGGGGCGTTACAGTTGGGGAACTCTTTGACATTTTAGAAAAACAGTCAGTCTTTCTTAAATACTCCTACAACATAACACTCGGTCCTACAACAACAGACAAATGGTGTCACAAATCCAGCCTTGCGTTATGAGAAAATGTTGCCATGAGCTGATCACTTAAACTTGCTCTAAAACAAAAAGTAGTTAGCTGGGAAATTTTTCTGAAAATGAGCGGAGACCTAACAAATTGGCACCATACCAAAGGATTCCTTAGGGATAAGTTGCAGGTTTTATGTTGCACATATACAGTATTCAGTCTCAGCTATTTTATTTATTTCACCAAAAACGGCGTTTCAGCAAGCCAAACTTTTTTTATTTTTGTTCATTGAAAATTACAACAAAAGGATTACATGGCACATTTAAACATTTCGTTACTATTTTAGGGTTTTACATTAAAAATCATATATATGAAAGTAAAAGGCTTATCAAATTATTTTGTAACTGCTGGAAGTTTTAATGGGATTCAAACATCTAAGTATGATTTTCCTTTGCATTTATTGGTGTAGCACAAGTAATTGTATATCCTTTTAAAAGGAGACTTTTGACATATCTATCAATAATTTGAAATAGAGATGCTTTATATCCCCTACATATAGGCACTACAACATAATTTATATGGATGCTACTCCAATCTAAAAAAAACTAAAAGACCCAATAATATCATCACCTTATCTAATGCTAACGCAGATACTCTGTCTGCGCTGATAAAGGGTCACTTATCTCCGGGCGCCAAAGGATTGAATAAACTCTGATTGCCAACAGTCCAAACTGCGTTGGAGGCACGAAACTTTTCAGCCCAAGGTGGTCAGCAATTAAAACAAAACAAAAATTGGGATGTTTCAGGAAAATTTGTTTCATTTGCATTAAAAATACACTCCAAACCCTTTTCTCCAATACGCAATAAAAAAGGAGCTTATTATAAGCAGCAGAGATGACTCAGTGTGACATACTGGACCATGTTTCACTTGTATATCAGAAACATGTTTTTCCAAATGTGAACATATCATATGAGAAACTACTGTATGTGATGTTACATTAAAAAAAGAGAAATAATAATTATCATTAATTTCTTGTTTCAGGGAGACAAGGGAGCAAAGACAGATAAAAGATCACCTGGGGACATTTCTCTCTTGACTGGCCAGTGTCCGAAAACAGCCTCCATTCCCATTTATGAAAACTTTCCTCCCTCCAGTCAAGTTTCTGATTCAAACTGTCCACCCACAGATCAGCAAAATGTTCACGACGAAGACAGCCAAATCTATATCACAGCATTGCCTTCCGCAGTGCCAGAAACAAACAGTGTATCTCCATCTGCCTGTGTTAATCCGCCTTCTGGGTCACTTTGGTTTGGTTTAGATGTTTCAAGAATAAATCAGGTGTAGGATGGTGATTCAGTACTTCTTGTGAAACAAGATGTTAGTGTAGCACACTACAGGAAGAGTCTTAGGAAAAATAAAACCTTCTGGGAAGAAATGTATCTGTTTCAACCAATCTATGCATGGCATATCTTCACCTTTGGAGTGGCAATGGATTATCAAACATCCAAGCAGGCTTGGTTCACCTGTGTGCAAAACTAGGAGAGCTCTTCCAGGCTGATAATTCAAAACTGTGCCAAAGAAAAGAAGCCCAGATTTTAACTGAGCTACTGAACTCTTGAAGAAATGGCTGTGGCAAACATGGCCACCCAGAGGACAACATTAGCTTGACAAGAGACAGAACTTTAATAAACTCTTTCTAAATAAATATTGGGATTTGATGTTTAAAAACGGTTGTATATATTCTATATTTACTGTTGTGAAAATAAAAATGTCATGAGCTTTTAGTATTTAAGTACCCTAAAGCCTTTGATTGATATATAATAAGAACTGTTCAGTAGTCTGAAAAATAAATGATAATGGTTTGCTTTAATTGCCTTGCAGCTTAAAAACTAATAGACTTCCTGGGATGAAAGAAACATCTCAGAGAAGATTTGAATCTAAAAGTGTCTATTAATGTGAAAGAGGGAGTGAAAACATAGATTTCAAAATTCTTCCCTTTTAAGTCTTTGATTCAGTATAGTAGACCTGTTTTTAAAGTAAAGCTTGGCAGAGTGGTTTTAATTCGTCCAGGCATTTCTGCATTTAAGCTGAAGCAGACAAACTATGGTAAGCCTTAGTTTTCATGAAATAATTTCTCAAACTAACAGCCATGGTAATTTACTCCCTTAGATTAAAAATGTAACATTAAATGCTTAAATATGAATTAAATTGAATATTTGACAAACATTTTAACAAAATTCATCAAAGAATCAAATTAAGGGAATTTTTTTACTTTAGCAGAGAGAGATAGACCAAATGCTCTCATGGAAGTTAAGTGTGTTAACTAAACATTAATTACACATTTACTGTGACTATAAACATTTTTTTATTATACACTATATCTGTTCTTTAATTGTTAGTTATGAAACCTACTAATTAAATGTCCACTAAGAGTTTTAAAAACAATTAAGCATTTTGATATTTCATATTATATATTGTTGGTAGTTAAAAGATTATGCTGGCAAAGCAATTTAACAACCAAATAACACTTTCCCTAAACACTGTGCATATGTGATTTAAGAAACTGTAATATGTTTTGTGCCACCTCAGGTATTAAGCAAGTTGCTTATTTATATGTGCTTCAGGCCCTCTTGCAAATTACTGTTGCTATTTGAACTAATTGAATATATTTACACTGATAGAGTTTTACATCCAGTTTTTAAAAGCGGACATTTGTTGTTTTGGCTGTTGTTTCTTATTCTTAACTGTGTCACAAGTCACAATTGTAAAATAAATATTGTAACTTTCTAGGTTCTTCTGTTTCACTTGATTACACTAAGAGGCTTCAGAAACATAAAATTCTTCTATAATAACTTCTACCTAATCAATTAGAATGTAATAATTCATTTGTTTGTGAAAGTTTTAGCATATAGCCTCCTGTGCATTTTGTTTACTTTTATGGTTTTTGTGCATTTCAAACACCTCAAAACATCATCAAAGAAATATAAAAGTGCTGTTTTAAACATAAAAAATGGGATATACTTAGGAGGTTGTTATACTGGAACTTCTAGTTTGCTCGACTGTGCTATCTTTACCCAGCCTAGCACAAATAATAGGTTTATACCCTATAATAAAGCTACGTTATATTATAGCTGTGGGAATATGTTAAGGTTAATACGTCGATATTGCTCGGTGAAGTTATATCAAGTCCAGAGGTGCTTCACTCTACCTTCAGCATTTCATCCATTCACATGCTGATAGTAGTAATTTATTACACTTTAGCCACATCACAGAGCAATCTTACCAAAGCAGGACTGCCACCCAATTTAATGTGTCTTCTGACCACAACCAGTAGGCAAGGTAGTTGCCTACTGGTTGTGGTCAGAAGACACAACAACACATGCATAGTGGGAGCTTTAACCGGCAATCCACTGGTTACAGGATAAAATTCCCTCCTCCTGAGCCACAATTGTTATGACAAATTAAATCAATCCTCACTCCAATCTTTTGTCAAAATTTGGCAGCTCTAAAATGTGATTGTCTCTGGGTACATAATTTGGTTTTGACAAACATAGCAAAAAAGGAGCCAAACTGACTCTTTTTCACAAAATGCATTCAACAAAGGCAATAGTCTGTTTTGGTACAGAATAAAACGTTTTTTCACTGAACACATTAATGTTATTTTTAACATCCCATTACCCACACAGGTTTCACTTTGAATTGTTCAGTTTTATGTGAAAGAGGAAGGAGCTTTACACTGACTCAAGCGTCAGTTTTACCTCCTGGCTGGTGTGGATGGGAAGAAGCAACTTTGTGAACAGATGCTAAACTGGAAAGGTTCGAAGAAATGGGGATCTCCTGTAGAACATTTCTAGCTTTCTTCATTGCTTTTCTACAAATCCAAGGTAGGCTGTTAAGCTTTTTGGTAAGAAAGTCAGACACTAATTAAAACTTAGCTGAAACTGCTCTCAGTAATTGTTATCAGAAATGATGGAAATGATACTTTTTTCAGGTCAGATCTGTGCCACGGTTGTGTCAGGCATCGAGGGTCAGATGTTTGACTTCAGATGTGACTATCCAAATGACTGGAAGAACAATACAAAGTTCTTCTGCTGTTTTCCCATCGAGGATTCCTTTGGTCTCCTTGTACGAACTTTAAAACAGAACGAGTGGACAAGAGAAGGACGAGTCTCTCTGCATGACAACACAACGGCAGGCTACTTCATCGTTAGGGTGGATAAACTGCATTTAAATGACAGTGGAACATATTGGTATGGTGAGGATGACAGCAGTGATCACATCAGAAGGATACATTTGAATGTCTCCCAAGGTACAATACAAAGCACACTATCACAACAGAATACTCGACCTTAAATGATTATTAATTCAGAATATCACATGCACCATGTAAATTGTTAGGCTTTTACAACGTAAAGTTACGTTTCGTGTCATAACGTGAGAAAAAGGCACTGTGAACCGGCTGTGGTTTAGAAATGACAGGTAACACAAACCATATATGAGAACAGGATAGAGTTTTCCATGACATCTTCTCCTTTTCAGAAGTTTCAATTTCTGTAACTTTGCTATTTTATTAAATGATGTGCATAGGCATAGGTGTGGCACAGTTTTGGCTCGTAAATTAATTTGTTGCTGTGTGTGTGTTTTAATAAGTCAGCCATTTTTCGATTGCCTCTCAATCTCAGTCCTACACCAAATGTTTTGTTTTTGTTCATGTAAAGAGGGAGGGCATCCCAACTTTCTTTTAGTGTTGAGGGATAATAAAGCGTCACATTTAACAAGGGACACAAAGTGGTGTCATGGGTATTTTACCCCTTTATTGCTTTCACAAATCAATCATGATCACCAAGATTTTCCTTTTTTGATCAATAAATTAACAAAAAGACCTTTAATTTTATGTGACAAAAGTTTTCTACGAAATTATGACATATAATAAAATATTTTAAATAAAATAAATAACTAAATAATAAAAAGTCCTCATTAAATTAAAGGCTAGGAACCTTGAAATGGGCTCTCCAATCTCTGGTGCTGAAGTTGAAGAGATAATTAAAAAAGCTGCTCGGTGGCAGGGCCCCCGGGGTGGATAAGATTTACTCTGAGTTCCTTAAGACTCTGGATGTTGTAGGGTTGTGTTGGCTCTGCAACATTGCATGGACATCGGGGGAAGTTCCTCTGGATTGGCAGACAGGGATGTTGGACCCTCTATTTAAAAGGGGGACCGTAGGGTGTGTTCCAACTACAAGGGAATAAAATTCTTAAGCCTCCCTGGTAAGGTCTTTTCGGGGTTCTGGAAAGGAGGGATCGTTGGATAGTGGAACTTCGGATTCAAGAAGAGCAGTGTGGTTTTTGTCCTAGCTGTGGAACACTGGATCAACTCTACACCCTCAGCAGGGTCTTCGGCACATTGGAGTTTACCCAGCCAGTACATGTACTATGGGGACATGGAGAAGGCATTTGACCATGTCAGGGACTCCTATGGGGGTACTCCAGGAGTATGGGGTTTCGGGCCCTATGATACAGGGTGTCAGGTCACTGTTTGACTGGTGTCAGAGCCTGGTCCACATTGCAGGTAGTAAGTCAGGCTTTTTGCTGGTAAGGGTTGGACTCCGCCAAGGTGCCATTTGTCACGGATTCTGTTCATGACTTTCACAGACAGAATTTGTAGGTGCAGCCAATGTGTTGAGGGGATCCCTTTAGGAGGCCTTAGGATTGCGTCTCTGCTTTTTGCGGAGGATGTGGTCCTGTTGGCTTCATCGGCTGGTGATCTGCAACTCTCACTGGATTAGTTTGCAGCCAAGTGTGAGAATCAGTGCCTCCAAGTCTGGAGCTATGGTCTGGAGCCAGAAAAGGGTAGAGTGCCTTCTCTTGGTTGGGGGTGTAGGTCCTGCCTCAACTGGAGAAGTTTAAGTATCTGGGGTCTTGTAAAGGAATGAGGGAAAAATGGAGCGAGAGATCGATAGACGGATTGGTGCAACGTTTGCAGTGATGCGGACTCTGTACTGGTCTGCCGTGCTGAAGAGAGAACTGAGTCAAAACAGCAAAGTTCTCTAATTACCGGTGGATCTACATTCCCATTCTCATCTATAGTCATGAGCTTTGGTGACCGAAATAATTAGATCATGGAAACAAGCGTCCGAAATGAGTTTCCTCCGCAGGGTGTCTGGGCTCTCCCTTAGAGATAGGGTAGGAAGTGTTGTGGAAGTGGGTTTCAACCTCTTACTTCCTCCATGTTCGTTCTATCCAGTTCCGAGTCCCAAACAGTAAAACCAGCAAAATGTTTACCTTGTAAAAATAATGAGAAATGGTTAGGTGAAAATCAACATTTAATATAAGGTAATCAATGTACAATTATGCCAATGGAACAGATACAGAGTGACATTCACCATCGGTACCAGACTCCACTTAGCACATAATAAGGATGAACCAAATGAAGCAAAGAATGGAGCACGAGTCCTGCTTTTATCTATTCCTCACTCTTAACCCTCCTAAAGGGTGTCATCCTCTTGTATCAGTTTATCCTTGACTATGTGTTGCGTCTATGTGATCAGCAGTGAGCGGTGCAGCAGATAAACAACAAGGACAGATATTTACTAAGTCCAGCAAAGAGATTATTAGAAAAGGTCACAGAATCATACATACAAAATCATACATCCATAACAGAAGCTCCGTCATCAAGGAGGGAATCAGAGTAGAGCTGTAGCTTCTCCACGTCGAGAAGAGCCAGTTCAGTTGGATAAGGCATCTGGTTAGGATGCTCCTGGACATCTAGTCAGGAAACGTAAGAGTACACAAAAATGAGAAGAAAAAAAAAACTTGAGTCAAAGTACACTTACTTTGATCAAATTTACTTAAATACAGGTAAAAATATCAGTATAAAATATTACTTAAATAAAAGTTCACATCTTTCTGCAACACCATAGGATCTGAATAATAACCAAACTGAAAGATGAATGCCATTTTTTTAAATGTATTTTCTTTTTTCTATTATTGGATGTGACTTCAAATGTATAAAAAGTTCAAAGTAAACATACATTTTGCTTAATTATAGTAACATGAGTATATGGCACAAGTTCCAGAGAGTAAGTCTGTTTACTTACATATTATTTTTTATGGCCTTTTAGTGAGCAATCTCAATAGTTAGCAATCCTTTTAATTGTGGTTTGATAAACCAGAATGGTCCAGTACAGCATATTGCCAAGGGGCCACTACAAAGCCAGACAAGCTCCTGCTAAGGATTGTTTTCTATCATGTGAAATCTTACTATTTTTCAAAGAAAAAAACATGAACCGCAAATTAAACTGAAACTATATACAATCAAAGCATTTATTGGCTGATCTACAATTACTTAATGTGTTGTTGCATTTTTCAGTAAACAAAATACCTTTCTCCACCACGGCTGCACCAGTTCAAAGTGAGTATTGACTTTTGACCCAAATAATTGTTTAGTTATGTTTTTGAAGCCTTTTATGTAGTTTCATTTTATTTTCTGTCTTCCACATTATTTTTATACACGCCTAAACATAGTTTGGTCGATATTTGGCTGTTTTAATAAACTTGGCTGGACTTGAAATTTTTCTGTTCTCCACTGCGTGTAAACACAGACATGATTTTGTGGCTTTCAGTCGTCCTTTGTAGGTAAAAGTGAACTTCTGTTTCTTTCATCAAGAGCTCACCCTTCAGCTGTTCCTGGCCATAATATTGTGCGTTGGAGCAATGGTCTTTGTGTGTCTGTTCACAATATGTCTTCTTCTGGCTGTGAAGAAAACAACATATCCCCCACGCAAGAAACGAGAGGTTGGTTTCCAACAAAAAAATAACTAGAAATTTCTCTTTAAATTCAAAATGGTCTCGTTTTGACTTGTTTACTTTAAATCCTTATTGATATAAGTTTAATAGTCATCAACGGTAAAAACATTAGCACCCTTCTTATCTTATTTATGCTACATTTCTACTCAGCATCTGTGTTGCTTACGACTGTTTGGGTCACCATGATTTTGAAGACATTAGAATTGAAGCTGTTTCAAAATTGTGTCTGCAAGCTGTGTGCAATAGATTGCTTCAGTGTTGAGACCACTGGCGAATATAATTCAGTCCGCAGACAGTGCGACAGGAACATATTTGGCTTGCTTTGTTTTGGGTCCCACCTTCCAAATATAAGCATTTCTGTAGGTGTGTTGGTATTTCTTTTCCATCTCAGCTTATCTCCTAAATTGGCTCGCTCAAAGAACTATTATTGATCCTTTTGTTTATTATGTACCTGCTGCAGTTTGCCGCTGTTTATTTCTACTAAAAAGTAAAGAAAACTCCAAAACATCAAAGGAAAATAAATCTTTGTTCAATGTGTGTTTAAATGTTTGATGTGAATCTCTAATCTCAAATCGTTATGTCACCATATTTTGGCTTTTTGCTCCCAATACAATCCTAGGTTATACAACCTTCAAACGTTGATATTTTAAGCCACTTTTGCACTTAATGTTTTTTGTTGGCAACACGATATACATATGCTTTTTTTAATTATTCTATTCATTTACCATCTTATTTTAAGCCATCTCTAGGATGATGTTTATTCAAGGGCCAAAAATTTTACGGCACTGGATAGCAACAGCAAATTTACTATAGTACACTATCTGATCTACCTTATTAAGAAGTTTGAGAAAAGCAGCACTCAAACATGATTAAGACTTTTGACCTTTTTACTTTTTTTCTCCATCATTGTAAACTGTCTGATTTATAAGACCATGTTGAGATAATAAGACACTTATTTCTAAATCATACTGTAGTACATGAGGTGAACTGGTAAAAAACAACTAAAATATGGAAGAAAGTAAAACAATATAAAGAGCTTATTTCTTATCTTTTTTTATGTGCTAGTTGAAAATAGAATATAGGTCAAAATTTCTCAAACTGATAGGAGTGATCAGGTTTTTGGGGGTTAAATCATTATACGGTAGGTTTACTCAGTGATTTTTGTTTGCATGTTTGGAAAATGTCAGTCATCTGTTATCCACAAGAGGGTACTGCAGCTTCCTTAAACTTCTACTTCCTTATGTTTAGAACTGCAGATGTAAAATCCACACTTAACCAATATTTCATATCTTCAGTGGCTGCCAGTTTTCCTTAATATTCATTAAAATGCTATTTGTACATGTCTTGATTTCTTTGCTATATTAAATCAGTCAAATCTACTCCAGCCATCTGGAACATCATGTTGTTTCAGGTCAGCAAACCAGGTGCTTTCAGCTGTTTCAAGCGGTTGCAAAGCTTTTGCACTTCTAAGCTCTTTACTGTTGGCTTTAATAAATTTAGATTTGGTGAATATTTGAATATTTTTAATTAGCTTCTACCGTGTTGAAAGACACACCAATGTCCTGTTCTGTAAGAAATCCAAATCTGTCACAGATATTTCATTGATCCTATATTGTAAAAATATGATCCATGACTATTTAAACATCTTCTTCAATTCATCTTCACTATAGACATCATCTGACTATGAGACAATGATGCCCGCCGGAGGAGCCGCACCAGAGCCCTGCAGGTGTTCACATCCAGACTGTGCAGGTGTCTCAGCTTTACCTCGGCCACCTTCTGACTTTTACTCCTGCTTCACAGAGGAGCACCGGGAGTCCATTGACTTTTGCAACCGAAGTGAATATGTTGATGTAGACGTACTGGGACCCGTCTGCCACTACCAGCATTTGGACGAGAGTAGACGAGAAGAGCATGTTTATCACAGCCTTAATGGAAGCAGCAGTCCCAAACAACAACCTCAAAAGGAGTAGTTTTTCCACTGGTAAAGCCTCCTACATGTAAAATCAAACAATGTAATATGATAGTAAACAGTAGTATGATGTAGTATGTAGTATGATAGTAAACAGTTTTTCCAAACTCGTTTTGGTTCAATTAAATATTTTGGTTATAATTTGGTTGCAGGAATATGTTTTGAAGATGATTGCCAATGCAACTTATCTGGTTTTAGCATCTTAATTAGTTAACAGAGGTAATAAAAAAAATTGGATTTAGCCACAGAGCATAAGGTATTGCTGTGCACTGCTTGTCTGTTATATTGCCACAAAATATTATTTCCGGATTCAGAAAACAGAAGAAGTCATGGTTTTAAACTGAAACAAAGTTGTCTTGCATGCAGCTTTAAATCTAATACTAACTTTGAGTGTTTAGTTTAGATTTATGCTTTTAATTGTGTTTTCTTTTTTAGATAAGTAATAAAAATACATACCCTTAAATCTTAAAATAGGTTTGCTGAAGTAGTTTCTTTTCTGTTTTTTCTCCTTAAAGCAGCCAAATGCAGTTATATTATTTTGCGTAAATTATTTTGTAAGTGTTTTGAAAATGTGGAATACTTAGTAAATGTATCATACAGTGAGAATAACATACCAGCTATCATGATGTGTGTTTTTGTTCTTTTTAGTTTCCTGTAATTGTCTTGTTTTACTTTATTATTATTATAACTAGTTAGTGTTTTCTTAAGTTATTTTCTATTTTGGTTGAGTCTTTGTTTTGTTCTTTTATGTGTTCTCTAGTTTCCCCTGCTCTCTGTCTCTCTCACTTTCTCCCTGTGTGTTTTCCCTCAGCTTCAGTTCCCTCATTATCACTCACACCTGTTTCTAATTATCTGGTCATTTTCTCCATTACTCCACCTCCTGCTCCTCAGTATTTAAGCCTCATTCATTCTCAAATTTCACCGCTGGATCATCTGTTACCTTACCTCTCCTTGTTGTCTCTGTGCTCATTCTGCTGCCAGTGCTCACCATCTCCCAGTAAGCTCCCCTCCTGCTCGCCTGGTTCTCTGTGCTGGTTCTCGCTCTCTCTTCTCCATCATTTTCTTCCACTCCCCTTCTCAGTTATTTCCTAGGTTTTTTGTTTCTGTGTTGCCTCCTGTTTCCCTCGCATCCCTCTTTGTTGTTTGTTTCTAATAGTTTATTTTCTCAGTGGTTTTGCTCCTTTGTTGCCTCCGGTCCCCTTCACGTCACTTTTTGTTATTAGTTTGTCTTGTTTATTTTTTCCTTCTCGTGTTCCTCTGCTGGTTTGTTCATTTCTATTGTTTTGTTCTTTTCCTCAATCCTTAGTTCCCGCGTTCCTCTTCTTTTATCCTTTTGTTTACATTCTAGTTCTAGTCCCGCATCATC
Source organism: Orestias chungarensis (assembly GCA_032876305.1). Classification (NCBI taxonomy): domain Eukaryota; kingdom Metazoa; phylum Chordata; class Actinopteri; order Cyprinodontiformes; family Cyprinodontidae; genus Orestias; species Orestias chungarensis. Next base: position 254,988 of record JAVLVB010000440.1, on the reverse strand, counting down.
CCCGGTTCCGTCTCCGCTTCACCTTTATCTCCTTTTATGTTCGGTCCATTATTCTTCAGTTAAATAAATCATTTATTCCTCACGCAATTCCACCTCTGCTGAAGTAATTATCGCACAACCGTGACATCAGACAATGTCTAAATTCAACAAATGAATGATTAGTAGTGACTGTGAACTCAATGCTTGGTATGTGTCTCCTTTTTAGACCTGATGCAGTAACGTGTATTATATATGTATAAATATTTCTAATCAGCATACTGTAGAGTCTCTGTCATCCATAGTAGGTACCCGGACGTCTCTTGTTTCTTGAGGATGTTTCACCAAATATCCAAAAAGCTGTTAAAGTTAAAAAAACATGAGTTAAAAATATTGGGCTCTGTATTTTGTGAAAACAATGACACTAATAACCCATAGCCTTACTCTGTGTTTGGTTTTAATGTTTGTTTGTGAATATCCAAACATGTCCAAACCGTAGACAATATATGTATAGTTTTGGTCACACGACTCTCCTTGAGAGCTCGATCATAGTGACCTAAATATACCCTTGGAGACCTTATCGGTTCGATTGTTCTGAAATCATTATAGAACTGAAACCATGTTCAGGAATGAGGAAGCAATTTGTCTCAAGGGTTAAACATCTTCAAATCATTTTAAGCACTATACCCTAAATTGGGACTTTTTACTTTAGTTATGGAAAACAATTATACTTTGTAATGACTAAATACAGAAAAATACGAGCCTATAATAAAAATTAAAGGCCTTGGTGAGCACCACTCCATATAAGCAGGGTTTATTTGCTTGAATAGTAATTGTTACAGAGAGGGAAGCTAAAATGGGAGGTATGCCATACGAGATGAAGGGAACACATTCTTGTGTATTCATGTGATGATATCAAATCTGGAAAAGAGGGATGCAGGAATTTACGTGTGTGGCGTTGAGAGAGTTGGGGCTGACACTTACACTGAAGTGAAGCTTAAAGTTGAAGACAGTGAGTGGAAAAGTTACTGTAAGAGAAGTACAAGTGATGACATAATCACCTCTTTTTTTCCACAAAAAATTGTGAAGGCAACTTGACAGCCAAGACCATTTTACCAAAAGCAACTCTTGAGCTCTTAACAATTAAAGTTACTAAATGCAAAGATCCCAGTGGGCCAAAGGGAAGGGGAGCAAAACCGTTCCCCAACTGGCTCCCCTTGACGAGCCTGTCTTACATGTAGAATAATTTATTCATTTAAAATAAGAGGTGAATGACGCTTTCCACACTTAACGGTGCATGCATATGTTCATTTCTGACTTCTACTAAGTCAAAGCTCCTCTTTTATTCCTTCTTGTAGTTAGCATGGCACCATATCAAAGCCCCAGAAACTGTGTATTAGCCTTTTTTTTTTTTTTGGTGTGTCCCCCGTTTCTTGCAAACTTTCAAGAAGCAACCGTGACAATAAAAAATGTTGTTGCTTTTTTTTCAACAGCCTCTCCAGAGGAAAGCCAACACTTGTTGCATTCAAGTGAAAATTTCTCTATTAGCGTATTATTTGTAACTAAAAATAACCAAAACAAACAAATATACAGAAAAAATATCCTTGTCAGTGCATAATATTTGAGCTTGCTATTAATTTGATTTGTTGTTTTTTTTCCAGATAAGATGGTATATGTCGGAAGAGGTCTTGGTTTAGCAGTTCTGGTGTTGGGGGCTGTCCTTCTGGTGTTCTTTAGACTCAGAAAAAGGGATGTCAGCAGGGCTTCTGGCAAAAAAAAAAATTTTTATACACACACTAAATCCTACTATTCATGCTTTTAAGCAAACATACCAGATTAATGATATGATGATACACTGTAAAGTTGAAACATTATAACATGAATTTATTAAAATTTTAATTGTGAACACTCATAATTAGGTTCATACTTTTTTTTCATGGGCTTGTAAAACTATACAATTTACACAAGTTGAACTTTTGTCTCATTCAAATAAGAAGTAATTTATGTGACTGATATTTTTTCTCAGAAACATAGTAAACACAAAGTAGTGTGTCAATGTAAACTTAAAAGAAGGTTTAATTATTTTTCAACAAATACCAATATAAACCGAATGCATAAAATACTCTATTATAATAAAATATTCAAGTACCATACTATCAGGAACAACGTTGCTGCAGTCGGAGCTGCCCATCTTTAGGGGCATGTTTCTAGCAGCTTCACACATTTAGAGACTTGAATATTTGACATTGGTCTTGGAAAAGAAGCTCAAGCGCGTTCCAAGCCTTAGTTAAACTTCCCTTATTTGGCATCCAAATGTTCGTAAATCCGATGTTAACATCAGTGAATCACAAATAAAAAGAGGTCAATAGGTTCAAACGAAAATTCATAAGAAAATGATTCACTTAAACAAAATAATATTAGACTTCTGCATCACCACTCAGTTTTCCTGAGAACAAATGTGAGTATTAATAGTGTAATGGTAATGGGGAAAAGTGTGTGTGGTTTTGTAGAGAGAGACTCATTGTTTCTCTAAGTTTCATCACTCTCTATTCAGAAAAGGACGATGAAGACGTTAAGTATGCAACGCCCTTCACCAGGACAAAAACACAACATGAAAGCACCACTTCTTCGGTGAGGAGAAAGGAGCCAAAGTTCTGTGCTACACCATCTCTTCAGAGCCCCAAATCCGCTCAGATGAACTCTTTTTTTCCACCATCAGCTTCAACGAACACCCAGCCTGCAGCCCGGCCTCTCCACAAATTGAACAAACCACATATGTGTCTGTTAAACCCAAATCTACAGTGTCCACCAGCTGAAAAGTTAACAGTCTGCTGGGTGCACTGTACTATTTAAATCAAACCATCAGATAATTATAACTTATTTATACATTTTTACATCTTAGACTGTGAGAAGATTGAATTGTATATATATTGCAGTATGATTCGTTGTAAGCATAAAATCAACATAATCAGTGAAAGTAAAGGCTTGAAGACATCTGTCTGTGTTATTGTGTTTCACTTAGTAAATTAGGTAACAAAAATAATTAAACTTTTCATTATTGTTGTCGATCAATATATATTGTTGCTTTTTAAATAGTCTTTATTAAATAGACTTTAGAAATCAGGTCAAGTGAAAATTAACAAAAATAAAAAATAAAATTTGCATTTATCAGTTGTTAGTTATTTTCGGGCCCTAACGTTTTTCTTGGTTTTATCTTTAAATACTTTTGAAGGTATTTTTAAAACTGAAGAACTTCACAAAAAGTTGTGATTGAGGCTGTCATTTAAAATGACTGCTAACTCACATATCAGAATGACTTTTTTTCCCCACACTATGACTGTCAAACAAATCATATTGTCATTAAAAAATGTTGTAATTACAATAATTATTGAATCATTGTGCATAGACTGAAGCTCCAATTTTTTTGTATTACTAATGTAAAAAATGTGAGTCAGAGCTTAGCATTTAACTTTTTCAATAAGCAACATAATATTTTCACTTTAAGTCCTTTTTCTATTCAAGTAGGATCTATGGCTCTCTCTGTTCCCCTCTAGTTACTTTTTTATAGCATAGATTAATATTTCTGTATTACTTACTGCACCAATGGTTTCATAACTTTCCTCCTTTTTTTTTCTGGCATGACTGGGTGTACCAGAGATCTGTGGAAGATGGCTTTCGATCTGTTTGTTAGCTACCTTGTTGGTAATAGTTCAAGTAGTAAAAAAGTAAAAAACGCATAAAAAATAAATCAACCTAGACATTAGGTGTAACATGGTTTAATGGTACATGGAATACATTTTGTACTTAAAGAAATCATCATTCAGTACTTTAAGACAACTTTACAATGTTGGCAATATAGAAAAACCAACTACACTCCACTGTAACATTCTGGTGACCTCATCTAAGCATCTGCATCGGATTTCATTCTCAGGTTCAGTTTGCTTCCAGTAATATAACAGTAGTGTGTAATTTTACCGGATTTATTTTCTTTTTCTGAAACCAAATGTAACCTATAATATTTCTGTTTTAAGGCTTATTTTGTTGCATAGTCAAAATTGAATATACAGGAAAAGTATCCCTACACATTGTCCTCCACTTTATTGCCAAAAAACCTTAATTTATTGCCTTATTTGTTTAGATTTCTAATTGTGTAAAGAATATGTGTTCTGTTGATACAATCTGTTGTGTTCCTAGGCTGTTAAAATTAATAATAATAGAAAAAAACACTGTATGCAGTCTTTCATATTCATTGTTTTAGCCTCATATTCTAGTTTAAGAAACAAACAAAATTAAAAAAATTAGGAATATAGAAAATGTTTGAATCAGGAGCATTTCTGACGGTTTATTCAGTTTTATTATTTATGATTGATCTTTAATTGGGTTCAAGATATATAGTAATTTTTCACAATAACCCTTTTTGTCATTTTGGTCTTATCTTATTAAAAGCAGAAATGCATGAAAGAAATATATCTGAAGCTTATGGGTATACCCGAACTCTAGATTGAATGCACATGGTGGAAATAGTGGAAAAGAAGCTCTTAAACCAAAATGGACCCAGTATTGGCTTTCCCATTCTTTGCTATAACATATGTTGTCATGTAGTGCTTAGTCTCTATAGCTGGGCTATGAACAAATGTTTAACATGCAGTTAAACAAAACAAAAACAAACATTTAAATAGCTCTTAAATTCTTGATAAATAGAAAAACTTATAGGGTGTATTCATGAAAATAACACTTTAGCACGTGTTCCATTACAGCTATAAAACAAAACAAATGCCTCAGCAGACACTCTATGTGGAAGAACACTGTATACTAGTAGCAAACCAAATCATTTTATTGTAAAGAACCTAATGTTTTTGAAGTGTTGCAAAAAAGATGAGAAACAAAGTACTGTAGGTATTATTCAGCAATGTTGATTCATACAGCACATTGTTGAGATCATGGAACAAGCTGCAGGACAAATACTGAACCCATGAGCCAGGAAAGACTTTTCTTACCTGTATTTTTGATTCTGGTCCAGCAATGGAGACATCATGCAAATTCTTTTTTAAATTCTGTGGAAGATAAAAGTTAAAACCAAGCGTAACACAACACAACATGTGACTGGAAAATGGCAGCCAGAAACTCATTCTACTTGCCATGATGCTAAACACGACAAGGGGAAAAAAAGAAAAAGCTAAGAAAAACAAATTAGCAAAATTGAGAGAAGAAAATAAAACAAATAAATGTAGAAGAAAAAAAACCACAAAAAGAAAGTAAAAAAGGGAGAGATGGGAAGGGGATGTGTGGGGGGGCAGGCTTTTGGTGCGGCACAGTGGGTGTTCAATGGGACAAGAAGCACTCCCACCGATGCAGCCACTAACACCCTGGATGAAGGGAGCAAATGGTCAGAAAAGTGGCCCCATCTCCCACTAACAAAAGTAAGCTTTAAGCGGGATGAATATGTTTTAAAAATTGTCAGGGACTTTGACAAACAAATAAGTAAAAAATTTGTGGTCTGTCGTCAACATTTTTGTACTGCCATGCATCCACATGAACACAGTCAACATTCCAAAAGCGTTTCTATTTTTAAATTAAGCTTTGACTATTCCATCATTACCCCTGGGTATAACGCATTCAAATATTCTCCAACATGAAAATAAGTAGCTGGTATTATAATTACTTTGATCCAAAGATAAAAAGTACACAACCAACGGATATTGTTTAGTGAAGCAGATGGCTATTTACTCTGCATAGGAGTCAGGATGCAGCATGCAGCTTTCTCTTCTGCAATTTTTTCATTTTCCCTCTGAAGGCAGATCCTTTTATAAACATCACACAAATGCTTCAGGTTCTGTTGAATGAAAGGAAAAGCTGAAGCTGTATTTTGAACAAAAGTATTAGAAATAGTCACTGTTTTTACTTGCTGTGGAGAGGATTTAGCACAAGAGTTTAAGTGGTCTTGAATAGTCGAACTCGACAATGAGGATATTTTTTACAACCAATGTCTGGTGGCTGACAGGTAATGCAAGTTTTTTTATTATAGAGTATAAATGTATTTGAGAAACATGTTAACTTTCTGATACTGAAATACCTGTTGCCTTTTTCTTTGATAGTCTGTGGGGGTTTACTTTTTCTAACAAAGAATATTGGAGCTCCCCTCAGCACTGCCTGTAAGTACAATAGTGACAGAAATCATACTATGTCTGTATAGATGCTGTTATGCCAGGAAAGTTTACTTAAACATTTATTAGTTTCAGGCTTTGAAAATGTATGTTTTCTTCTTCATAATGCTATGTATTTTGAAAACATGTAGCTGCTTCCATCTGTATTTTACATACTGTAATAATAAAAATATAAAAACATAAATATGCCTTTTACTCAAACATACAGTACAAATATCAAATATTAATATTAATTATGATTTACTGAGCATCAAATTGCATCATAAATGTTTTTTTAATTGTTTAGAATAAATAAAAAATATTTATAATGGTATGCCTTGGAAAAAAACAATTCTATCACTGGTTTACAAGTCATCCTCCTCCATGTTCTCAGTGAGTACTGACGTGAAATTAATGTAGTTTTGGATGTTTTTAGAACTGAATAGCATAGGTTGCATGTTCCTACCTTTAAGTCAAAAGAATAAGAACAACATTCTTGTTTTAGTGGGAGAATCCCTCAGAATATGAAGAGTTTGCACAGCGTAGTTCATTAATACCAGGATTTACATAGGATATATTGAAAGATTAATCTACTTCTTATCTACAAAATATCGCAAAGCTGGTTATTGTGTTTTTATTTCAGCAAACAATAGAGCAGAATAGGTTGTATAAGCTAAGTATGTTCCCAGTCAGAAAAAAACGGTCAATCATGCCGATGGTATTCTTCTAAGAACAGGCACCAGCAAAAACTAAGTCAGATACTTTTTTTTAAGATTTTTGAACATCCAACTCATCTATAAGGCTTCACCAGAGCTGTGAACTCCAGAGTGTGTAATATTTTACCTTTTTTACTATTTCTTTCAAAGCAAAATTTTGTTTTTTGCTGTCATATTGTGGTGCTGGGAAGTTTTACTGCATATTACAACAAGCTGCTGTATTAACTCAAATAACTTAGATGGATTGCAAGCAACCGAAGTCCCCCTCTCACTTTCAGTGTCATTATTTGAGAAGTTTATATTTCACAACGGGCTCTTTTTTGTATCAAGCAATATTGTTTATGCTTTTTGTTATTTACCTTGTTGATTTTTTTCAGATCCTGTTGTACCCACATCCCGCACAATAATGGAAAACCAACTACCTCCACCTGAGCAGGTTCAAACACCACCACTAGTACAGACTAAAACAATCAGCAAAGAACAACTTTCATCTTCTGGTGCGGTTAGCTTCACTAAGCCAAGTGAGTGCTTTTCACGACAGTCTCAATATGCGATGGACTTGAACCTCTTAAAGAAAGATTGAAACTGAGCCTTTATAGTTGAGCATCCCCAAGTAAGCCTTTATAGAGCTATCATATACTTGCCTGTAAAGGCAAACACATGTTTAGAAGTCAAAGCAGGTAAAAGTGTTAATAAAAGATTATTAAGTGGTTCCCATTTGTTTGCACTCTCACCACATGTGTGTTAGGTTTGGTTATCTTTTTTACATGCTGCACATAAATATCCAGGATTTAAATCAGGTGAAGGAGTTAATAAAACATTATTGAATGGTTCCTGTTTGTTTTCACTCTAACTCCATGACTATTATTTGTCGTTATATTTTTTGCAAGCTACAACAGGATATCGAGAAGAAAAACCAGGCTAACAACAAGATTATTATCACTCTGTAAAATATTATCAAACGTTTTTTTCTGTTAATTTGACCTCTGAATTGTCTCTGTTATTTGTGGTTCTGTCTTTTCTATGATGCAAATGAAGGACTCCATCCAGGTAAAGAATGAGTTGTTACACATTTATATGCAGTTTCTGTTTGTTCCCATGTAGCATCATATCTTAAACAGAATATACTCAAATTAGTTCTGTGTTCCTGCTGTTTGTTTTGTTTGCAGGCGGTATTGCTGGTATTGTGTGTGGTGCCTTTGTGGTGATAGGGGTGGTTGTAGTTCTCATAATTCTGTTCAGACGGAAACTCCTCAACATACTGGGTAAGGGGTGGCTCTGTAAAACTACGCTGACAAATGTTTTGCTGTACAAAAACAATTTTCAAAACTTATATGCAGTTTCATGAGCATTTTTTAACAGGTTGACAAAACTAAAACATACATTCTGCTTAAAAAAAAGATAAAAAATGTACGTTGAAACAAAAATTGTTTGCACAAATGTAATGCAAAACACAAATATCCTGTATTTATATTCAAATCCTGTCCTATTGTGCCTCAGGAAGAAATTCAGAGCAGAAAACAAACATTGTAAAAAACCCAGAGGTCTGTATTTATCTCTCCTTTGCAAATGAAAACAACAGCTTATCATCTATCCTATCACCCCTCTAACTCTTCTTAATTACTGTTGTGTTTGCCAGAGAAATGTTGGTGAAAACAAATACGATGAGATACAGATCCAGACCAGACAAGAAAACACAGTACCCACTCTTCCTTCTACGCAAAACACACCGCCGGAGCACCTGCTCTACAGTAGCATCGATATTCTGAGCAGCGCATCCTCTAATAAGGTTAAAGACGCTTCTCCTGCCTCAAACAACAGTTCCAAAGGTGCAGATACAACTTTCTATGCTACCATTGTGAAACAGGGAGAATAGTTCAATCGGACTTTCTTTGCGTTTTCTCTGAAACATGCTGTAACAATTTGATAAAAACCCCACGTACATAAAAAAAGGACAGTTCAAACCGCTGTGTCTACATCTACCTAACCAGAGAGGGTCCCAGCGGCCTCTGCACCCACTTATAAAGGACCGAAGTCTGCAACCTAACTGCCATTACAAGTTGTTGCTGAACATCTTAACTGCTCGCTTTCAGACTTGATGTGATGGTCAACTTGCAGACACGAACTATATGGGGACTTTATGGTGTCATTAAAATTAACATGTAGATTCATTGTCATTGTCTGTGAATAAATGGAACAGCGCAGCTCTAGAATATATGTAGCATTGCTAATTTTGTTCCTACATATTTGTATTCCGATCTTCATTGTGGCTCTTTCAGTTGGGTTTTAGGTATCTTGCTTAAGTTTATTCAACTATTTTATCACAGTAAAAAGTTGTGAGAAGTTGTGTTTTTTTCTTTTTTAGCCTTGCTCTCTTCACCTTCCCCATACTAATATGTGTTATAAAGAAAATATAGAAGCTACAAAAAGGAATATCAACATTTTATCTTATTTTAAAGATAATTGATTCAAAACCCTTAAGCAAAATGTGAAGCATAAAATCAATGTATGACACTTTGAGTAGGGTTTTTTTTTACATTGGGGATATCATTATCATTTGGTATAAATGTATAGGTTAAAAAGCTTAAATGCCTGACTTTATTTTTTGTTATATGTATTTCACTAATATTGTATGACAAAATAAAATAAAATAAATCCTTCTCTTATTTTGCTTTTGTATGTATATTGTTGCTCCACAGCACCATCTAGTGGATAAGTAGTGATTTACCAGTGTAATCTGTTGGAAAAAGTTGGACAAAAATTAGGTTTTTTGTTGATATTTTTAAGTATTTTATTGTTAAATGTGTCATTTAAAACGAAGCTAAGATATGATAGACATTAAAACAATGATAAAACTTTATGAAAGTGTAAATAGTAACGCTTTCAGCTCGGAGCTCATAATTTAGGATACTGTGAAAACACAAAGCATGAATTTCAACCATGTCTAATTTTATTAAAAAACATATAGTTTTGGTTATGTTTTAAAGTGGCAGCTGATTAATTTAGAGAAAGACTAGATATGGTTATAATTTATAAGTAAGATTTTGTCAATTTTATTTCTCACTATCTTTAACTTCCTAAAGTCAAATTGTATGCTAATTTGTATTTTTTTTATTATTTTTAGTATATAGTTATTGTGACTTACATATGTTTGCTCAAGATAAGGCAATTCTGACACACGCAATTAATATTTTGGACATATTGGGTAAGTACCAGCGCCTAATATAATCTACTCACCTGCTTGGATGATTAATTGATTTTATTGCTTCTACAAAAAAATCAGCAATCATCAGCAACATTTTAACATGAAATAGGCGATTCACCGCCATAGAGTCAGTATTTAATATATGCACCTTTGGCTGCAATCCCAGCATGGAGTCTGTTTCTGTACGTCTCAATAAATGTAGATGCTGTGTTTAATTCTCTATCCTCCCGAGGTCTGGACTTTGAATGGGCCACTGAAGAACATCCACCTTTATGTGCTCAAACCATTTTTGTGTGGCTTGATCTGGATGCAGATCAATGTCTTTCTGGAAATTAGATGTTCCCTGAAGCTTTAGTTCCCCTTTAAATGGAAACACATTGTTCTGCTGTACTTCCATATATTTTGCTTTATCTATTTGACGTTCTACCTTTGCAAGCCTTCCAGGGTCTACAGCTGAGAAGCTTCCCAACAACATGATGCTTCACCTCTATGCTTCACCATGGGGATAGTATGTATCTGGTGACGTGCAATGAGTGTTTTTTAATGTTATTATTATTTAAATAAAAACTGTATTATTTTGTATGGACCCTGGTGAAAACCACACGCCACCAATAGTTTTTTTTAGCATTTCAAGTGCTGCTGGAGTCTTCAGTTAGTGTTTAATGTGTTGTCTGGTAGCCAAAAAGCTATTTTTGGTCTCATCTTCCAAAAGGCCTTCCCATAATCTATTAGATAACTTGTCAGTTATCTTCAACAGTGGCTTTCTCATCATCGCCACTCAACCATAAACCCTTTAAACGCAGGCAACAGTGTGCAGTCTCCTTCATCTCAGCTGCTGAAGCTTGTTACGCCTTCAGCATGGTGATGTCTCATAAACATAAATATTTGCGTCTCAAACTTTTATCCAATCATGCTTTGGCTCATTTAGCTTTAGATATCCACAACCACGTCCTTTCTGTTCTATGTTTCAGAGCAAATATATAAGAATATAACTGCTAATAATCTAAAAACTATCTATGAAAATCGACAAATCTGTGCATAAAAACACGTATGGATTTATATTACTTGCTGCAACTTAGTACATGGAGTAATAATAATGACAATGTAATTACAAGTATCAAGACTTCTAGGGGGAAAAAATACAGCACATGACTGTGTGGTTATTGTTTATTCTGTATTAACATTTTGATTTAAAGAAGAAGATTTTTAGGCCATATCCATTTATACTTAAGGTAATTCCAAGTGCTTTACAGAAAAACAGCAAATACATAAAAATAACAACAGTGAATTACGTTAATATCTAATTATTTCCTTTTTTTTTTTCAACATCTTAAAAAGAAAAACTAGTTTCTTTCATGTGATGATAAGTTTAAGGCTAAATTCAAGTTCAGAAAGTATAGACGTACGTGAATCCACGTACGCAATAACGGGCTTGGAATCTGACCAATGATTGGGCGAATAGGCGTTGTGGGCGGAGTCTGGAACCCCCGTGGGGCGGGGCCTTGTCTGACCGGATGGACACAAGTTTTCTCTGGAAGCCAGTTTCCTTTACTATCCGCTAACCGCTTGTCTTGGAGCAGGATTTACCCGGTCCGAAAGACGCAGAAGAAGCAAAAGGACGGAGCGAGAATGAGGAACTGAGACATCTAGGGAAAAAACTTTTTTTGTTGTGTTTTGGAAGAGTGACCCACAGTTTGACCAGGAGGCGCCGCGATGGGAAACCGGGGGATGGAGGACCTGATTCCTCTCATCAACAAACTGCAGGACGCGTTCAGCTCCATCGGCCAGAGCTGCAACCTGGACCTGCCGCAGATAGCCGTGGTCGGCGGGCAGAGCGCCGGGAAGAGCTCCGTGCTGGAGAACTTCGTCGGAAGGTGGAAGACGCCGCGTCTCGATGTATTCCTGTGTTTATATGCTGACGTTTAGCTTCTCATAAACTCCTATCAGCTAAAAAAAACAGAAGAAGAAAAGAGACGAGGAACAACTTAACCATTCAGTTTGTTTCCTCCAGGTTTCCAATTGGCTTTTTCTCCTTCCCCTCCAAATTGATTCCTTCCCTTCTTGAGCTATTCACGTACGTGGGTTACGTACATAAATGGGCCAGGAAAGGAGAGACAAAAAAATCAGCAACATAGGTGTGAAAAAATCCTTCAAAATGCACTTTAAAGAGGGAAGTCGTAGGACTGTAAGGAGGTTCAAATGTGGCTTGTGAGTGGAGGAGTCAGCCATGGCCTCCTATCCTCATAGCTGACAGGCCTTGTCAAACATTCACCAGGTCTGCTTTATCACACAATTGCCTGGCTGTAAACACAGACCTCACCTCACCGAGGTCACTGTTTGAATTTCCAGGGTGTGGCATTAAAAAAAAAAAAGCTCAGTTTGTGGATCTGCTGAGGTTCACGAGCAGATCCAGTTGATCATATTCAGCCACACAAGTGGAACCCTGGAGTTTAACCCTCTGCTTTCCGAGCAGGCTTGTCTTCATGTGTTCGTCAAGGAAGTCTTGACAAGGAACCGGGAACCACACATCAGCTGTGACTTCATATAAAACATGCTTGCTTTTGTGGATATATATATATATTTATTTTTTAGGGAGACTGGAGAGAGAACGCATCTCTTAATGGGTTTAGAGGGGTGCATCAGCTGCTGGTGTCTCTCAACGTTAACCCAACCGCGGACGTGGAAAGCAGATTAGGTGGCCACGTCTTTTGCCTTTTGTTTCTGAGCCCCGCCGCGGCCACGCCGGGAGACAGTGGAGGCATTGATGTGTCTGCGCCCGGGTCGGCGGTCATGTCGCCAGCTGCACTGTCATGCGTACATGACACACCGAGTACCAGATACCCACAAAGATGTCGGCTGTTCCCATGTTTGGTAATCATGCGGCGACGTAATGCTGGCATTCGAGAACCAAAAGAGGGATTTTTTAAGTTGTTTTTTTTTTTTTTTACTGACTGGTCCAAATAGCTGTTCCCCTTATTTGGAGTTAACAGAACCTCAACAACATATTTATATTCTTACCCCTTTGAGTTTTACACATTTAGTTATATTATAATAACAAAGAAGCTATTCTGCAAAATAACTTAGGTTCAGTAAGTCAACAGATTCTCCAACCTGAGCAGGGATTGTTGCAGCTCCCCCAGAGTATCTATGGACTTTTTTTGTCTTTATAACGGCTCTCCTTCCCTGACCTTTCATTTTATATAGATGTCCACGTCCCATGTTAGGTCTGCAGTTGTCATTTATCACATGATAGAGTCAACAACCCTGTAATGGATGTTAAAGTCTTGACATATTGGGTTTATAACCTAACTCTGAGTCGACATCGCTTCCTCCCACAATTATCAGCTTTGTTTGGTTATCTTTATGGTTCTCTCTCTTCTCTAATGTTCTCCAAGCAACTATGCTGAGATTAAAGTCCTCAGAGGTGGAGTCTGTTTACTAGGCTAGCTTCGTTCTGAATCATCCTTAACTATGATGTTTCACTTTTGATGGTCTGTCTCGTAAAATCTTAATAAAATCCTATATAAAAATAATATAGGTTGGTAGTTTGGCGTGAGGAAATTTATACACGGGTCATTACAACACTGGTCTCTCTTTTTTTTTGTACTATGGATCAATATGTGGCATCATTTACTATTAATTTCATAATATTATCCGTCTAAATATTTAAGAGATTGTCTGAAAGTGTTGTCAGGCCCCCCAAATGAAACAGATTAAAACAAAAAGTAATCTTTTAGTGGATAAATGAGGGAACCTATCGTACTTGTATGTTACAGGCCAGATTATCAGACACATACATGTACTGTAACTCATGAATATTGTTCCTGTCACTTCTTCTCCTTTGCCATTGTAAAAATGCAATAGGTCACTTATTATACTTGTAGGGAAAATACCAGTAAGTATGTGAAACAAAAGATAGTTTTTTCTTATCCCTTTGCTGGATTAGTGACTCAGTGATCTGACTGATTAACTGTCTTGCTCATAGTGACGCTACGGTGACACAAGTTAAAGTTGAAGATTAGACGAGGAAACTGGATGAGATTCGAACATGTGCAACATCCTGACTGCTCAGTCAGCACTGAACGTCAGGAACAAATGTGCATTTCTAACAGCGATGATCTTAGGGCATGTATAAAGGGTCATTCTAACTGTTTCTCCTCGCTGGCGTGACAGAGAGACAGAAACAGACATATTTTCCTTGCCTGCAGAGATGCAAAAGGCAGTGACCTGGAAATGATCTCAATTGTATTGAGCAGAAGTTTCCATTCTGATGAGCAGGAGCGTAACGAGAAGTGGGAACATAGGCAGATGCTTCAATATAGTTTATTTAAATATTGCGTTAGTTCATGACAAATGTCATTTTACAGCACTTTATAAGATGCACAGCTATGCAGAGTCCAAACTGGGGCAGATTCAGGTCATACCAATCTGATACATCCCAGTAAAATCCCGTCAAACCACATGCAGTTGAATTTAAAGCAGAGCGAGATTCAGTTGATCCTTTTTCTGTCTCTGCAAGCCCAGTAGATTTAATTGAGTTGATGATTTTGTCATCAATGAAATATTGACAAGCGGCACTATCCGTTGCATGCAACCCATGGGGGTTGGGAAGACGGAAAGGAGAACTGTCAAAACGCAGAGTGACGTAGAGTCTAATGTCAGAATAAGTTTCATCTCTGACTCCCAACTCTGGCAAGAGAAACATCAAGACAAAAAAACACTTAGCCAGGAATGCTTTCCGAGAAAACACTAAGCCACTGTGCAAGAGGTACATTCTATTTTTAAATGAATTAACAAAAAAAGGAGCTTTTAGCTTCCATCTTCCAACTAAACTATTCATTTTTTGGCTGACAGGGACTTTTTACCCAGAGGATCAGGCATCGTCACCCGTCGACCTCTCATCCTCCAGCTGGTTAACAGCAAAGCAGGTAAAGCACTAAACTTTGGGTTTGCTATGAGAGTTAAATTTTAAAGCTTGAATTTATGGGGGGAAATTGTACAGTCGCTGCATTAAACTGCAGGCTTTTAAGATGTTGCCAGATGACAACATGTGTTGTGATTTACATTTTAGACTGCAGTCTGTAAGCAGCGTAGGGCTGTGCAGTTAGTTCCATTCATTTTTCAGTGTAATTGTCAAAAACAATGATATTGCTTTAATAGTAGTATCCTTTGTGTGCTTATTCCTATTAGATCTTAATCTGTCAACTTTTAAAAAGATTCATTTGGGCTGCATTCAATTTTTTGAAAAATCTTCTTCTTTAGTTTGTTGCTTATAAATTAGTTATTTAAGTATCTTTGTAATTCATGTAGATTTAAAACAAATGTAAATAATGCAATGGGGTTTACTTTCAATTTAAGGTTTTGTTTCAAGTCTACTATAATACTGAATTATGTATCAAACATGGAGCAATCAGACATTTATTTCCATAACTGAGCTGCTCTAATGTAGCATCAATTGTCAGGATAATTAAAAATACTTAATATTTACGAAAGACAAAAGAAAACCCTGTCTTGGAGTTTAACTGGTAGTTTTCTGGTAAGTTTTCTTGGTTCGCTTTCCTCAGTAGCTTTGACTCACTTGTTTCTGGTCATTGAATTGAGCTCGCTACTTTTCTTATGTAGAGTATGCAGAGTTCCTGCACTGTAAGGGCCGCAAGTTTGTGGACTTTGACGAAGTTCGCATGGAGATTGAAGCAGAAACAGACCGGCTCACTGGGTCCAACAAGGGGATTTCTCCCATCCCCATCAACCTCCGTGTCTATTCCCCTAACGGTACAGCATCCATAGATTAAAACAATGAATCCATCTGTTGAAACTTCCCTGGCTGACTCCATAGTATCCTGTCTTCTTCCTCTCCGCTCAGTGTTGAACCTGACCCTGATTGACCTTCCCGGGATGACCAAAGTGGCCGTGGGCGACCAGCCTGCAGACATCGAGCACCAGATCAGAGACATGCTGCTGCAGTTCATCACTAAGGAGAGCTGCCTGATCCTGGCCGTCACTCCAGCCAACACAGACCTGGCCAATTCAGACGCTCTCAAAATCGCAAAGGAGGTTGACCCTCAGGGTGAGACGGTCTTTTTAGATCTTCATCAGATTTTAATCATGAAATCTAACTTTAACATGTTTTAATGTTGAACAAAATGAATGGACGTCTTGCTCTTAACTTTTAAACAGGTCCTCCCTTTCACTCACTGTCATTCCTTGCTTCTCTAATAACGCAGGTTTGTCATTTTAATAACAGGTAAATTATTGAAAGATTTCCGAGGACATAAGAAGGAGCGAGCTGAGATGAAATTGGTTAATTGTTTCGATTTTTAGTTCTGTCTCTTTCTAACCATGACGATGTCATAAATCACTGAACCGTTCATCAGTGCGTTCAAAGCGACATGTTGTTTTCAGGTACAATTAGCTCCGGTTTTAATATTAAGACCCTCTTTGTGACACTTTTGTATTTAGGACTGCGGACCATTGGTGTGATCACAAAGCTGGACCTGATGGACGAGGGAACGGACGCACGAGACATCCTGGAAAACAAACTGCTGCCTCTGCGCAGAGGTAACACTTCACACATGTGATTGTTTCTTTCTCAAAATTAAATACTGATCACACGCAGTTATTTTGACAAACAAATAGTTTTTCGAGATAGTACGGCCTTTTCACTATTTTGTTAATGGACTCTAAATGCCTCTTATTATATTAATTATAGCTTTATTACCGGAATATAATGATATTCTTAAGAATCTCAACAATGACAAAACATTGTTGAGATTTTATTGTCTTACGATAATAAAACCATAAATGGCAAAATTATCAGTTTTATTGATTGTAAAAAAAAAAAACCTAATAAAAACCCAAAAGCTATGCTAATTTTAATCAGACTGATAAAAACTGAGCCGTTTCCATCTCTGAAAGTTGGAGCACGACAAACACAGCGTTGGTGCTGGCAGATCTACATTCAGTCTCTCCACTTCCTACTGAGGCTCACCTGAAAAATCATGGCTGAGAATCAGACTCAAGCTGACGCTCGGAGGAGAGACCACTCAGAACAGCAAAATAACTGGATTATCACCAAAGCAGATATGATACGGAATTACCAGGAACCGAACCAGTAATTTCAAAATTAAAATAAAGATTTAAAAGATTAAAGCCCATTACTAGGTGTTATCCAGTCTATGGATTTGCCATATCCCCCTACTGATAGGACAGATATGATTATAACACAGTTAATAAAGAACAACCAACAAAACCAAATACTACCTACAAATGAAAAATTTGTAGACTTTGTATTCACTGTCCAATAATTCTGAGCACAACTTTGCTGTTTTGTTTTTTTGTGTTTTTGGTTGTATTTTATTGATGAGTGGCCGACACCAAATAAAGCGCAGAAATGTAACTGGGTGTCAGAGAAGTAACGTACACGATCGCAAAAATACGTTTATGAATTACAAAGGAAGAAATTCTGTGATTAATAACATTTGTTTAATATAGTATTATTTTTTCATCTACAGTATCAGGCAGTGAGTTTAGCATTAGCAACTATACTTTATACGTAAATCCAACACTTTCAATATGTTTGATTTTAATACATTTTCACCATTCGTAATTTTTGCTACTTGTAGTTTTAAGGAAATTGGACAGGTTTTCGGTCTTGGCTCTATATGCGTTCTGGTCCTTCACTGTAAGAACTCATTTTTATTTTTTATTAGGTTATATCGGGGTGGTGAACCGCAGTCAGAAGGACATAGATGGGAAGAAAGATATCCGTGCCGCCTTGGCTGCTGAGAGGAAGTTCTTCCTGTCTCACCCCGCATACAGACACTTCGCTGAACGCATGGGTACCCCACACCTGCAGAAGACCCTCAATCAGGTCAGGACCGCCCCTGATCAAATGATGGTTGCTCTAAAAGTGGGGTGTTGTAGACCGGTTACATCCAATAAAATTGAATTTTCTTTTGTCTCGATTCAATTCAGTTCAGTATCAGTAAGAGATTGTGGATATCGCTGTCCCAGACTCTATAAAGACTTTTCATAGGCGGCTAAAGATCTCCTGTAGCAGTCTGTCCTGCAGCTTACCGCAGAAGCCGCTGTCTCAATGCACTCTGTTGTTGAGTAGCTGCGTTCTGAGGAGGATGCTCAGCGTTGCTTTTAGTTTTATGAAGCACATTTGTTGCATAGTGCGCGTTAGAGTTTCTAAGCTTTGTTCCTCTCCAAATTTGAAAACAAAGCTGGATATGCAGTCGCTAGGCTAACCGCTATTAGCAACAAGCGCTATTTTGTAATTTTCTTGGTGGGGTTAACACTTTTATTCAATTCTGTGGGTAACATGTTTGATACCAACCACTAAAACTGTAGGTTACCAGTTTATTACTGCAGCTTTCGTGTTTAGATTCTATCTATCCCTTCTAAGATTTAAGCTTTTGTTTACATGAAACCTTTTTAAATTTTGACTTTTAAAGACACATTTTAAACACATTTTTTACTTTCCGATCTTTAGGTCAGTCTTTCGGTGCCTGTAAATTAGACACTAACATCTTATACGTCTTTTATTTTATCCATAGCAACTCACCAACCACATTCGCGACACGTTGCCGGGGTTACGCAGCAAGCTGCAGAGCCAGATGCTGTCGCTGGAGAAAGAAGTGGAGGAGTACAAGAACTTCCGCGCAGACGACCCGACACGGAAGACCAAGGCCCTGCTTCAGTTCGTAAAGACGTGCATGAGTGAAACATTTACTCTGTGAACTCCCTGAACAAGCTGAGAGTTTGCTTCGTAAATCTGCAGGATGGTGCAGCAGTTTGGGGTGGATTTTGAGAAGTGCATCGAAGGGTCTGGAGACCAGGTGGATACCACCAACCTGTCCGGAGGAGCGAAGATCAACCGAATCTTTCATGAGCGCTTTCCATTCGAGCTGGTGAAGGTAAACCGCCCAGCTTTTGGAGATGTCACTGCTTTTATCTAATTGATGCACATATAAACTTTATCTGGAAGCACAAACTTTCTTTCTGAATGCAAATGAAAATGCTTTTTCACTCTTGTTGAAAAAACAAAACAAACCAAGCTCTTCGGTAACTGAGCGTCTTTTGTGCCCTAGATGGAGTTTGACGAGAAGGAGCTTCGCAAAGAAATCAGTTACGCCATCAAGAACATCCATGGAGTCAGGCAAGTTCAACTAGCATGCCAAAAACATTCCCTACTCCACCGTTTAGTTCCTACCCTTCTGTCAACTTTACATTTCACATTTTTCCCTCATTTCTCTGTTTTCTTTTCATCCGTGTTCACTTTTTAACACCTCATCTACAGAATATTCTTTTTTTTAAATTCACAACAGACTTAAACCACGGTGTTAATTTATGTTTTTTCATGTAAGACACATAAAGAAAAGAATGTTTTTTTAAAGATTTATATTCCCCTCTACTGTCTACTTAGAAATCTCACACAAACAGTAATTAAAAACAACAAATGGCTCGGAGTCAATTCCTTACGTAAATTATACCCACATTCTCAACCTGTGAATAAACTTCTCTCTACCCACTATTTTGTTCTTGCATATTTGTGACCAAAATATTTAGTGGCATTTTTTTATTTCTGTTAAATGTTCTCCTAAATTGTTGAGTTAAATTGTCATAAAAATGCTCTAATGTAGTAATAAAACATATTTATTTTGGCTCTGTTCCACAATAACAATAGTGATTATAAGAACTCATACTAGCAAAATACTACATGCAGCTGTATGTGATATATTTCTAACTCTGGGTCTGGATATTAAGTGTAATTCTGAATTGCTATCATTCTCTAAGGGAATATTTAAATAATAAATATGCCTCAATGAGTTATTTTAAAATATACCTATTTATTGCGCCCTCTTGCGGTTAAAACCTGTAATCACCTCTGATGAATGTACTGCTACATCTGCACAAATATTTTGAAACAATCACTATTATTAGAGCCAAACTAAATTTAAACAAGATGGCTAAACTTGAAATAAACCTTTCTGAAAAGGAGGTCCATATTTTTAACCTTCTAGATGTCCTCCTTTTCCTCCTCCCCGTTGTTGTTTTCATACTGTGTGTTGGCTCATGTCTGCTCATGTCTTTTTATTTAAATTTTCTGTCCATGTGTCCATGTCTCTTATCTGTATGTCCTTCAGGACAGGCCTGTTCACCCCAGACATGGCGTTTGAAGCCATAGTGAAAAAGCAGATCATTAAACTGAAAGAGCCGTGTCTGAAATGCATCGACTTGGTCATCCAGGAACTCATCAACACAGTCAGGCAGTGCACTAATAAGGTATCGTTGCATGGCCGCCTGTCAGACTGTCAGACTGTCATGCCAGTGCACAGTTATTGCAGCCAGGATCTACAACTGTTCAACGCGGTTTTTATCTTTTCCATGTTGTTTTCGTTGACTGAGCAAACCGACTGAAAAATGCAGAGTAGAGGCTTTAGGCTTCTACACGTCTGCCACTGTATCAGCTGCATTCTTTCTTTGTCCATCATTTTATCTCAACGTTAGTTTTCATTCAAGTTTTGACGTGCTTCATCATATTTACATAGAAAAAACTTTAAATCATGTCTTTCCTCATGTTCAATGTTTCAAATTGGATTTTGCCATAAGGTAGCGAACCATCAAGAACAAAAGCAATGTTGAACAAATTCATTTGGTTCAATTTGACGACAACTACATTTGGCGACAGTTAGCCGCTCTAAGGTTAGACAGATGAACAGAAGGAGCGCTCCTAATTGCGCTCCGGTGATGTTGTGATCAAAAGTGGACGTTGACACTGCATGGATAGAGGGGGGAGAAGTATCGTGCAACCAGATGTGGTCACACCACTGTCGGAGGATCCTATCGAGAGCCCTCACTTTGGGTTTCCTCAACCTGAGGGTTGAAACGGCTGCTTTAAATGACAAACATGTTACCCAACAGATGTGCAAATAAATCCTTATCCTCACCTTTGTCAACGCAGGCTCCTCAGCTTTGTAGGTAACAGTTATTGCATTTTCCGTTTTGTACGATCTTCCTTTTAACTCGTAATTAGTGAGTAGCTTATATACCAGTTGCCAACAAGTAAATAGGACCACGCTGGATTTTTCAGTAGGAGCCACGTTTCGGTTGGACCATCCAAACCATTTACAGTATTTATAACCATTAGGTGTCCTGGCTGAACAGCAGTGCATTGGAAGGCTGCCTGTCAGACGCTACTTGCTTAGAAGCAGAAGTGAAATGTTTCTGTGCAGGATCCTTGCAAAACAAGCTGCAGGCCTGATTTAAACTGGGTTGGAAAAAAAAAAAAAAAATTGTCAGCTTATATATGCACAGAAATCCTTTTTGCTCACTATTTCCAGCGGGATGCTTCGGTTAGCTATTTCCTCTATTTTCAGGGATCATTGCCTTTCTTTATGTGCAGCCCTGTGGTAAAGTTTTGAATCATTATTTCTTTGTGTTGTTTCATTTTTAATCACTTAAACTTTCCCATTCATTTAAAAGTTTTCTAGGGTAGATGTTCTCAAGGATCGCTAAATAGTTTTTTTGACTAAACTTGTAGAGCCGATTTAGGGACCTGCAGCTTGGTTTTGTCCTGAACATGAAGCACAGCTAACCTTTTTTCCTCTTTTATCTTTCTTCACATGCTTCAAAACTCTTTTTTACCCATATTATCCCACACAACTATTTGTATCCTACCATCTTTTCCATTTTTTTCCCTCTGCCTCCTACAACGACCCATGCAAAACTCGCCCCATTCTTTTCACCCGACATTGAAACTCCAACTCCCACGATGCCTCACCACAGGACAGGTCTCTTCACCCCAGACCTGGCCTTTGAGGCCATAGTGAAAAAGCAGGTCATTAAGCTGAAAGACCCCTGTCTAAAATGCGTAGACCTCGTCGTCACCGAGCTTGTCGCCCTGATCAGGAATTGCTCAGAGAAGGTAAATGTGGAGAGAGACAGAACCAAGTGTGTGAAGCAAAGAGTGAAATGGAAAAAAAAAAAATGAAACTTTTAACAGACTAACCAGCCACTGACGGTGTTGATCCGTACTTTTCACCACTGCTTCAAGGCCTCACTCAACACCCATGCTGCTGCTTTCCTCTGTATTGATCCTCAATTATAAATACTTATTTCACGCTGAATCAACCCCCCCCCCCCCACACACACACACATCAAAATTCAAAATCCTGTCACACGCACTCTTCACTCTTTAAACTTCACGTCTTTCTGAGCTCTCACCTTCCCCGCGATTTCCTTCCTGATTTGTTGAGACACACGTAAAGAGATAAGTGGTCAATTTGGTGCTTGCAGCTCATTCACATTTGTGTCTGAACCATCTGTTACACTGTCAATGCAGGTGCTTCCCAGTGTGTGTTAACAGTAGGTGTAGCAGGTCATTACAGTGCCTTGCAAAGTTTTGCAGACGTCCAATTCCCTTTCCACCTTCACATTCTTACACGATTGAGACATGGATTTCTATTACCGTATTTCCCAGACTATAAGGCGAACTCAGAAGCCTTTTAATTTTCTGTTCCAAAATCTTAAAAAAAAAATCCATCTGAAAGAACAATCATTTTAAGCACGTGCACACGAATCTCACACATGCTTACCCAGAGCTGCTCAGATTTGCACCTGATGGGACCAAAATCACGCCCTATAAACAGGGTTTTCAAATTGAAGTTGCGAGCGGCGTCTTTTATTGTGCGTCTTATAATATGGTTAGTCTAATATATGGGTTAAGTACAGAAAAACAGCCCGTAATTGAGACTGCGCCTGTGACACCCACGCTTGTCGTTGTAAGTTAAAAACTTCAAGGATGTTACCTTTCAAGGCACTGTAGATGCTCCCCAGGATGTGTTAGCACGTAGCTACGCAGTCGTTGATTACCCGCATCAGTCTGCAGCTGGCTTTTGTTTTCTCCCCATCTGTCGGGTGTCTACAGTTGGACTCGTACCCTCGACTGAGAGAAGAAACGGAGAGAATCATGACCACTTACATCCGAGAAAGAGAAAGCAAAACCAAAGACGAGGTTTGTATTTGTTAGTAGCATACTGGAAACATGCGACCGTCAGCTCTGCCTGTGCCGATGATGGACCGTGTAATTTGCCTCTCAGGTCCTGCTGTTGATTGACATTGAACTGTCGTACATCAACACCAACCACGAGGATTTCATTGGATTTGCAAAGTAAGAGACACTTTAGCCACGGATTAAAAAAATTTTATTTCCATATCACATATAATAGATGATCAGCTGAATCAAAAACAAAACAAAAGTCTAAGAAGGTTATCAAATTTAAGAGTGCTCAACAAATTCTCTATTGTGTAAATAAGAGCTAATGAAATCTGAGCAACAGTCTGGATCCAGGGGAACATTTTACATTTTCATATCATTTAGCTGTGAGGATGGAAAGAAGATCCTACTTTCATTTGTAACTGGATCAAACATAATGTGCAACAGTCCATTGTTGATTCAATACAAAGATATTCCAATCTGGGAGAAGAAAACCAGAGTCCTAAAATTCTCTGGGACTAGTTTATCAACATGCTTTATTAACACAAAGCAGAGCTGATGTTATCTAATGTATCTCCTGCAGCGCTCAGCAGAGGACCGCCGCCAACGCCACCAAGAAGAGAGTCATGCCCAACCAGGTAGATAAGCTCCCTGCGTCTGCAGGCCTCCCATCGTTCCAATTCTTCTTTTTTTGTTGTCTCTTTATCACTTTCTCCTGCTGTTATTCTTCATATTTCAATATGATTTTTTTAGTCCCTATTTGCTTTTCTTCCCTCAGCATTTGGTTTTAATGTACCTCTAATCTGGAAGTAAACTTCAAGAAAACTGCAACATTGCTAAAAACTCTTGAGTTTCTTTAAATCAAGGCTAAAAGATCGATGTTTAGAGTTGCCTCTAATAAATAATAACTAGTAAATGTATTAATC
Source organism: Orestias chungarensis (assembly GCA_032876305.1). Classification (NCBI taxonomy): domain Eukaryota; kingdom Metazoa; phylum Chordata; class Actinopteri; order Cyprinodontiformes; family Cyprinodontidae; genus Orestias; species Orestias chungarensis. The sequence continues at coordinate 231,019 of JAVLVB010000440.1, read as the reverse complement.
TTAGTCAATAGTTGATTGTTAATTTTTTCTCCTCAGTGGTTATTGTGTTTTTTTTAAAATCTTTTAATATCTGCCCTGTTGCTTTAATGCGCTACGCAAATAAACCAGACTTGACTCTTCCTCGTTTTAAACCGCTAAGGGGAGAGTCTTGTTCCTTTTTAGGTTGTTGGTGGGAGTGGCTTTTCGCTCAGACCATGACTGACGATAAATCTTTTTTTATTTTTTTTTTGCTATATAACTGAAGGGGGAAGTGAGAATTACGCAGATTTATGAGAAACCACAGGTCAGCCTCAAGTGTAAACAAGTGACATCACAGCTTCTCCATGAGGCTTTAGGTTTTTTTTGGGGGGTTCTAAGGATGTCGATTTGCGTTTATTTCTGGATGGTGATGCAATCAGAAGACATATGGGGAAAAAACTAGAAGAAAAAAAAATCACATATTTACTAGTAGCAGGAGGTGGGATATACCTGTAAAACATCTGGATGAAACTTCCACAGCAATCTATAGTCTATACTTCTGTTCGTCGCTGCGTTTTTATGATACTCGGTTAATGTACTGCCTCAAAGTTAAGAGCACGTTAACATGGAAGTAGTTGAATTCAGGTTTTGTAGCAGTTGTAGGAAATAAGCCTTTGTCATCATTTCCAACTGCTTTCTGTGCATCTCCCTGTGGCTATTGGGGACAAGTGCAGACATATTAGGAGCTAAAGCAGCCAATGCTTTCTCTCATTCTCTTTCTTGTCTTCACAAGGGTGCCAAACACTCTGGCTCTTAGGGGTAACCAATTAAATAAGGAATAAGAGCCTATAGCAAAATTTGCTGACTATTAAAAATCTTCAGTGCAAATATGAGCATTCATATTACAGGCTAACTATGGAAGATTCTGACATAAAATCTCAAACATCAGGGTTAAGCAATACATCTTCAAAATATCAACGTTTCTGCTGCCTTTTCAAGCCTTTATCAGTTAACTGCCTTCTTTTCAAGAGTTGCTCAGTTTTGGGATAATGATCATGTTTTTTGTTTCATTCATAAAAAAAACAAATATGTCATATATACAGTTAATTTGTTCTTTTTTATTCTGCAAACAAGACTTCATGTATGAGGGAGTATATACTGTATGTGCTTAGGTTTGATTTGCTCTTAACATTCTGCCCGCTGTTCCAGGGTGCGTGCTAAACTGTTTGGTGTTGTTCTGGACTGTTCAGGTCATTCGCAGAGGCTGGCTCACCATCAACATCAGCATCATGAAGGGCGGCTCCAAAGACTACTGGTTTGTCCTGACAGCTGAGTCTCTCTCCTGGTACAAAGACGAGGAGGTAAACCTGCATAATCAAAAGGAAATGATGTCCTTACTGGTAGACTTTTATAAAAAATTAAATCAAATAAAAATCCCACATGGTGTTTTATCAGGAAAAAGAGAAGAAATTCATGCTGCCCCTCGACAATCTGAAGCTGAGAGACTTGGAGAAAAGCTTCATGTCCAGCAAGCAGGTCTTTGCCATCTTTAACACTGAACAGAGGTGCGGACATCCTGATCCATTGACGCGTCGTTTGTCTACACCTCTCGCATCTGCCGCTTCAGTTGTCGGTTCTGTTGCTTTGCAGGAACGTGTATAAAGACCTGCGTCAGATCGAGCTGGCCTGCGACACTCAGGAAGACGTGGATAGCTGGAAGGCCTCCTTCCTCAGGGCTGGTGTCTACCCGGAAAAGGACCAGGTGCACGAGAGATTTTCACGACAGTAACGGCCACAATAAGAGCTTTTCACAGATTAACGTCCAGCACGGAGATTAAAGATCTGCTCCACACATCAGTTCAGACACACTCAAAGATTCTAACTGGAAGTAAAATATGAAAGCCAACACTCTTGTGATAAAGAGAAATTTGTGATATTAACATACAACCTTTCACTCATACTAAGATTTTCCTTTGTACGGATCACTTGATGTTTGTTATTTGTGTCCTTCAGCATGAGAATGAAGACACTATGAATGCTGGAGACACTGTGTCCATGGATCCACAGCTGGAGCGCCAGGTGGAGACCATACGCAACCTCGTGGACTCGTACATCAGCATCGTCAACAAGTCCATCAGGGATCTCATGCCCAAGACCATCATGCACTTGATGATCAATAACGTAGGTCTTGTCTTTTAAGTACATATCACAATTACTTATACACATTTTACCAAGCCTAAATGCTTTGAATAACATTTATTTATTTCATATTATTATTATTATTGATTATATCACTGGGATACACTTATTTTTGAAGCTTATAGCATTTCTCCAACTACACCTAACACATATGCTCCTGCTATTAAATATTATAATTTTATCAACACATTTCTTTTAGAAATATTGTTCTTTCAAACTTTCAGAATGTGCTTGTGCTTCTCTACAGGAAATCAGCTAATCCATTAAGCACATCACATCCACACTGTATTTTTGCAGAAAAAGCTGTTTAAATGTGTTTTCGAATAAAAAACACATGGAGTATTTGTAAAAAGGTTTATTTTGTAATTTCAATCGTTTTTGTCCCTCCTGTTGTAGACGAAGGATTTCATCCTCTCAGAGCTGTTGGCCTACCTGTACTCGGCTGGGGATCAGGGCAGTTTGATGGAGGAGTCGGCTGAGCAGGCTCAGAGGAGGGATGAGATGCTGAGGATGTATCACGCTCTGAAAGAGGCGCTCGTCATCATCGGAGACATCAGCACCACCACTGTCTCCACTCCGGTGCCTCCACCAGTAGACGACACCTGGATAGCGAAAGAACCAAGGTGACAAACCTTAGTTCAAGTAATTTGTTTTTTGTGAGAAGTTAATTTGAGGAATCCTATATTTTGTTAAATCACTCTTGAGCAGGATTATTAAACTAACTAATATTGTCGTTTTTTTTTGCCGGCAGTGGATCAGAACCTTCAGATTAGATGATCATTTAGGACAAACATTTATTTGAGATAGCTGTCAAGAAAGACGTGTTTCTGCTCTACCATGTTTTTTCATCTGTGTGCTGCCTGAAGCAAAAACCAAAACTAATTCAAATAGTAAGAAATAAACTCAAAATTTTATTAGTCTATACCAATTTAGACATTTTTGTTGTTTAGTGGAAACAAAAAAACAAAACATATTTTTCAAACTGTCCACCAGGGGTCAGTTTAGAGCTGTCAGATATGAGACCAGCTACAGTTCACAAACATCTAAAAATCGATTTTATTTTTCTTTATAAGGCAAAATTATAGGAAATTGTTTGGGATATTTTACTGTCTTACACACCATCATGGGAAATGAAGCTGGGGAAAAACAGTTTTTTTATAATTACTTATTTTAATTTTCTGATCGTGTAGAAACCGTTAACAGATTACCTCACATGCATATATGTTACTCATACTCTGGTTTTAATCAGTAGGATTTGGCTCTTTGTTGCAGCCCTCCCGCACCGTCCCGACCTCTCGCGTCGAGCGCACCACCTCCTAGCCGACCCCCAGCGGTGAGGGGACCTACCCCCGGTCCACCACTTCCTCTTAATCCTTCTCCAGCTTTTGGAGCGCCGCCCGTGCCGTCTCGACCGGGTCCTCCGTCGGCGTACGATGCGAACTCAGCGGTGCCTCTCGTTCCTTCAAGGCCCGCTCGGGTTCCTCCAGCTCTGCCACCGGGAATCCCCAGGTAGAACCTCCTATGAAAACACATACACCCACGGTCACACTTCCTCCCTAATGTTCCTCTGACGATTTTTTGGTTTCTACATTTTCTTAACTATGTAGAGATCACATTAGACTAGCCTTTTTTTTTTTTTCCTTTCTGTTCGGCCCCAACTTTAAAAAAGAATCACTTACCCAACATAAGAATTTCTTCATGATATTCACTCAGTTCTGTGATCTTCAGAGAAGTTCACTCTTATTAATGTTTATAAATAAGCCACAATATTGGCAGCAAAAAATGAAGGGTGTCCCGATACAACTTTTTCACTTCCAATACGATACTGATATTGCATTCTTCAGTATTGCCCCATAACGATCCAATACGATATCGACATAAATCATCCAAATTTCTTTTAGTTTTGTAGTGTGGAATGTCAGAAAGAGCTTATTTAAGGGATATTACTCAAATAGAGAACAGTAGTTTGCAAAAATAATAAACAGGTGAAGACTCTAGACTGGATACGAGCTGACACATAGAAATAATGGGGTGGATGAAATGCTGGAAGGGAATGGCTATATTAAAGATTTTACATATCGTCCGATATTATCCTTTATTAATTTTTTGCTGACATCCGACCAATATCGATATAAAAACACCCCTAATAATGGATTCTTCTTTTATTTCTTTGAAAAAAAACCTAAAAGTGCCATTTACTAGTAATAAATTAAGCTTAACTGCATTTCATATGACAGCATTTGCTGTAAGCAAAATAGAAAAATGTGTTACAAGTAACACAAATAGACCTGGAGCCACAGTGTTGTCTGCCGGATATACAGGGAGGTTTCACATTGACTAAAAAAATAAGTGTTCTGCTGTGGAGTCAGTGCCAATAATCCTGTTTCAAATTATGTTTTATGTAGTATTGCATTGAAAATGTTGGTAAAAAAAAAAAAAAAGCAAAATTTGTAATAACATAGTTTTCAGCCTCCCTTGAGGTGGTCTTTTGCTTTTCCAAAAAATAATTAATGCGCTATAAAGGAGATGGGGACACATTTGCAGAAAATGTTCTGATATAGCCAACTTATTCCACTACTTCCCATTTATCACAGACATACGTCACATCAACATGTGATGAAATTACATTTTGATTTGCTTCAAACCAGAAGATGAAAACATGACTAATTTGCATTTTCTTTTTTTTTACATATATATATACTTTTTATTTTATAAGATCGCTCAACATTCACATTACGTTGGAATGCTGTTTTAAATAAATAGACTGATAAAGATGGAAGATTGCCTTCACTTTCTTTAACTTCCTGACAAATCAACAGCCAGATGGTTGAGATGTAGGAATGTACAATGATGTCAAAGAGTGGATGTGGCTAGTGGATGTAAAATCACGAAAAAAGCGCATCAACAAGCTTCAGCAGTCTTGACTTGTGACCCAGCTGAAAACTTTGTGGGTCGTGCTGAAAAACCGGCTCGGTGCCAGAAAACCAACGGGTTGAATTGAAAGATGTCATTTTCAAAAGAATTATAAACAAGCCTGTTGGGGGCTAATTAAACGTTATAGTGGCTGTTTTATAAATGTAACCCTGTCTATATTCAAATTCCACATTTAATTGTTTGTTTTTTGTTTCGATTAGCTGCATATGGGTATAAATGAATTAGAACCCTTAATTCATGAATATTACCATCTCCATGGTGAGTGGTAAGTAAACTAACTCAGTTCAGATTAGTCTTCTGATGAGTAAACCTCTGAGAAAATGTACAGAACAGATTAGCATAAAGGCAAGACAACAGATGGAAACGTTCCACTGAATGCTAATAACCAATCCGGCTCCCGATACCCGAGATTCCCCATTTTGTCGACTGGTGTCTAAAATAACCTAAAGCTTTGATATGCAAATTGTAACATTATTTTTTTAAAACGGAGATTTTCTATCCGAGTTAATTAGCAAACATCATGCCTGACGACTGTTTAGACCTGCAGCATTTCAGCCGCTTGATGTGCAGGAATGTGAGCGTCGTCTGTGCTGCTGGGTCAGTAATCCAGGCCAGAATTGAGACTCGTTATGTTTTTGTAGCTCTCAGCCTGAATCTACAAATAAATCAATCAATCATCAAAAGGTGATCCTGTTGCCAAGGTAACAAGCAAAGGATTGACTCTGCATAATAACTAGCCCTCATTGCAGCATGACATATTTCCCATTCTGTTTTTCTGGTATCTTTTTTGAGGGCTGCTCGTGGTGCTTTGGGAGCCGTTTCTGCATGACTAAAAAAATAAATACCACGTTTTCCTTGCATGTTTTTTTAGTTTATTTTTCCTTTCCTTCTCCTCTCTTCTATGTTCTCCTGCAGCAGAAGACCCCCGGCTGCACCCAACAGACCCACTGTCATTCGTCCTTCAGAGCCCTCCCTGCTCGATTAGAAACAACCACAAGCCTTCTTTGCTCTTTTGTTGTTTCATTTTTTATTTGTATTATCTGATCTCTTTGTTACACTTTATCACTTAAAAGCGGAAATGGTTCACTAGAATTAGCTTGACTCCGTGATTTGCTCGTTCTTCGGCCTGTGCTCTTCACGGGCATTTTTGTGTAGATTGCCTTTTCTTTAAAGATGACAATATGAAAAGATATATTTGATGACACATTTTAAGCCTTCCTCAAACATTTGTGAAAAAATAAATAAATAAATCTTGAAGCAGCGTATGATGTACAACTTTTTTATATTATGTAATAGAAAGGTTTTAAATTTATTTAGCTGTTGAAACTGTAATTTTCACACAATCACAACATTAAATAAATAACCCAATTTTAATAAAATAACTATCATATCCTTTTTACACTTTTAACTAATTTGTCTCAAAAATTTTTTATTATTACCAAGCTTTTCTCTTTTATTAACAATTGTGCACTCCTGATTGGTTTATTGTTTCCCCTTCTGTGAAGTAAGCAAGCATAAATCGGAGAACACTGTAAAAGCAGAAGGGAAGTGCTGACGTCTGAAATACCCATAACTGCATAGATGTCGATGCAAGATGTGGATGTGAATTTCCTCAGCGCTTACCGTCAGTGGGAAAAAGTGTCACAACGTCTTTGACATTTCATCAGACTATAAAGCCATTTGGTAAATAACTGTGAGAAACCCTGCTTTTCTCTGTCATGAATAAAGAGTATGGACTAAAATCTCTGCGCGTTTGTCTTCGTGTGGCCTTTTACCGTGCTTTGTTTTGCTTTTTTTCCTTTCGTCTCGAGTTCACAATTGAGAATACGAGTAACAACGTTAATATTTGCAAAGTACAATACTGGAGGCAGAACTGAAACACTCAGACACTCCGTATTTGTGTGTTTAGGTCCCTTTGGTCAGCTTGCTCCTAAATCTCTTAAGATGCCACGTATAGCAGCGTGTTTAAAAAAAAACTAAACGATGAGCCAAGCTTCAACTGCTTAGGATAACTCGTCATTCACTTAAATGCGCTGGGATTGCTGCATGTTTTACTTCAAAGTAGATATAAGGGACGAATGACACCGAAGAGAGAGGGGGCGGGGGAAGGAATATTTGGCTTTTCTATTAAATAGCATTCTTCTTTATCAACTGAAACATTTATTGTGGAAACTGAAAAATGTGTGTGGTATGATTACTTTCTGCTTTACATCTGTGTTGCTCAAAGTCACCCAACTTGTGGCATCTGCAAACAGCTGGCTGATATTGGACGATATTCCACAGGTCCTCTGCAATATTTGTTTTGTTTATCCTGAAGCATAGAAAGCCGTGGTTTTGATTTAGTGTTTGGGAGGTTAAGCTCTTTTAGTCCTATAAAACCCAAAAGAACAATTTTCTTTCAGTTGTATACTAAAGATTGTGGTTCAAGGTAATCATTGATTTTCACCAACATCTTTTCTTTTCTGACTAGATGCAATACTGGCATTCTGAAGTTGAATGTGTGCAGTAACATGACGGTTAGGGTACCTGTAAGGCTTTCCAACCTTGAAGAAGTCGCCGAAATAACAAAAATACAAAAAGCTGGATGGTAATGAAAGAAAAGATGTCTATAATTTTAAAGTTTAAGTAATAGGTAGCTATATACTGCCAGGGATATGAGTAATAGTGGCTTTTACTGTTGAGCTTTGATCACATCTCAGCCCTCTTGCTGTTATTCCATCCATCTTAATGGCAGTTTTCTGTTTTCTTCCACTAAGTTGTGGTTTTGGCTTCCATTGAAAAGCATTTAGATTATTTCTTTCACATATTTTTTTTATTTTATTTACCACTTTTTTAATTTACTTTCCAAAGAAAGCGCTGTGTTTTTATGAGCAATGCCCAGTTTACTTAGATCACCAGAAAGGACTGAATCATAATCAACACATACATTTATTTACCCATGTAAATCCTTAAAGAAGCACCACCAGCGTAACAACCTGATTATTGATGTCGATCGTTTTAAAACACAACCGTGAATGCAATGTTACTGCACTCTGCAGATGCTGGAGAAGACTACAGTTTAAATGTTTTCTAGTAAGGTTTGAATCATCAGGATCATGAACTAACTGGAGGTGTTTATGTTCTCGTTAGGCGACCACCTTCCCGTCCAAACCACATGTGAGGGAAGCCGCGAAGGATCAGCAGCAGGACTCTGCTAGAAGAACTTAAAATTGTACTTTTGTTTTAATAAAATTGTTTGGTTTCAGGAGATTAGAACAGAAGTCAAGATTTGACTCCCCTTCAGAAACACTGAGTAGAGTTTTATTTATGGGAACATTGGGTTTTCGGTTGCTAATAGTAAATATGAGCTGTATATACTATAAATGTTTGTTATTGCCTCTGGTGTGATAGACACAGCTTAGACGCTCTGGTTTAGCTCTTTATAGAAAAAAGTTATTTCAATGGGCTGCATCATAAATTTTTTTTATCTTCTGTTACCCCCCACCACCAATGAGTGATTTGTTGAAATTTACTTTCAGTTTGGGATATTAACAATTTGATGCTAAATGGAATCTGAATCAGCTTGAATTATCGTATTCTCTATCTATTGTAAATTTGGTTAGGATTATGTTTTTTTATTATCACTAATAAACATTTTTGCATAACTTTTGTCATCATTTAAAAATGCCAGTGCCATTTTCTGATTAACCAACTGGAATGTCAACAAGGCCGCTAGATTTGAGCTTGCCAAACAAACTGGAGTTTAACAACAAATATTGCTGACGTTTATTTAAAGTTTAATAAACCAGAACCCTTTTAGCATCCCTTTTTCAACCTGTGACTCGCATAGAGCTGGAAACATCCGTTCGTACTTGTGTTTAAATGAAGGAAAAACCTTTATTATCAGGTTTTTACTGCCAATAGTTGTTTCAATCAATCAATCAATCAAAAATACTTTATTTGTCCCAAAGGGAAATTAAATGTTGTTGAAGTTGCACCAAGAAGTAAAAACAAAAAATGCTCTAACTCTAGAGATGATTTTCCACTCCAAGCTTTCTAAGAAAATTTACGATCATACTGTTTCTAAACCACAGCTCCAGTTCAAGCTTATAAATAAGTGTTTATCTAGACTTTCGTATTGATAAAATCAAGTTATGTACTTTATATACATCTTTTTTATGCCACTTAAGTGCTTAGAGCTTCCAGTCCAGTATAAAATGATACTTTATTTTTTTTATGCTCATTTCTCTGAATATTCTTTTAAACCAACCTTTATACACCAAAAAGCAAAAAAAAAAAAAAAAAACCTTCAAGTATACGCACTTTATGTGTAAAACAACCCATTTATTGTAATGAATGTCTTATTAAAAGCTGATTTGTTACATCTTACAAAACAAGTAAACAAACATAACATGTGGCTGCGTGAACAAAAAGGAGATTTTCCAATCTAAAGTAACAAAAAAACTAAACAGGATTGAAGCTTAAAATGGTCAGTATGCCTACACTGTTCACACATGAAACATGTATGAAAGAGACAGAACATGTTTAATATTATTGGCAGTCAGACCATGAAGTTATACCTCTTCTCCACAAATGTCACAAGATAAAAAATGTAAGGACCACATTAAAATAGTACCCCCTAGAAGACCCCACCAGAGTCGACTCTCACACCAACTAAAACACTAATGCGACCGCAGTCACCGCTATTGCACATTTTTATCCTGTGTGAACAGGTGACGTGGCACCTCGGCAGACCTTCTACCGTCACTGATATCTACGTTACCTTCACCAAAAAAATCCCAACACCTTTAACCGGTTTCAGAGGTGCGGCGCTGCATTTACACTTCGACGCGCATTTCCTTACTGGTTTGCGGCCAGACGTGACATTAAAGGCACTAAAGGAAATTAACTGACCGACTTCCACTTTGTCAAACCTCTTCACCCTCCGGATGCACGTTGTTGTTTAATGAAAGGTCATTATTGCTCGCGGCCTATTTGCTCCTTATCGGCCTGCTATACCTCCTCTATGTGGGGACTCGCCGCTTATCCTCGAACAGTTTGCGAACTGTGTAGACCTGTGGAAAATAGAAAAGTTACAAAAATTAGGAACACATGCAAAACTAAAAAATACACAGAGCATGATTTCATTAAAAGAAAAATCAGTGAAAAAGGATGAACAAGTTTGATACTTTGTGATGTAGGGTTAAAAGTCAGTGAATTACCTGGGTCAAAGCCACACTCAGCATCACCAGCACACTGGCACACGACCAGAACGACACCCTCCACAGGTTGTCCTCCAGAAGGTTTCGGTCCCGCGCCTCAAACGCCCGTAGGACCGTCTGCATCTGTCGGCTGCGCTCCAAGCGTTTGTGCAGAGAGTCCATGGACTCCTGAAGGGAAACCAAAGAGATTGTTGAGGTTTAAGTCAAACAGACTAATACAAAATTTAAAAAAATAATAGGAGCCTGTGAAAAACTCTCAATACAGTCTCCTGCAGCAAGTTTTGCTTTAGCCATTATGCAGAACAGCTGTTTCCACCTTATTAAAGAAGTTAAACCTGCTTTTATATTTTCACGGCAATGTGACCTAAAACGACAGATGCTCACAACTTCTGTGTTCTAGATACTTTAATTAACGAGTGACACATAATGGGGCTTCACCATACACGACTCACGCATTTCCAACATACATGAACTTTGTTTAGAAAACTCTTGTCAAATTGTTAAGGATAATAAATAACAGTTAAATGCAGTTTTATGAATTATTTCCAATTTATTTTCCAGCTCTCTGGATCTATTTATAAATTTATTCACTACTGAGGTGTTTTTTTTTTTTACAATGTTTAAAGATCACATACATGCTCAGTATGAGGGATTGCTGTAAAGTCAACGACAACACAAGCCATTGTTTCTGTCTGCTGATTCCAGAGGAGTGAATGCTGCAAGTCAATGACTCCATGAATCTGCTGGGCTTCCTTAGATTGGAAACATTTTCAAACTGATTTGTAATGATGCATCTATGATTTTAATTGATTTTCTTGTAAAGTGCCTTGAGACGACATCTGTTGTAAATTGGCGCTATATAAATAAACTGATTCTTGATTCATACAACAATTATCAACCATGTTTCACGTAGTCACTTGTCGCCACAATGAAATATGTTTCTAAATGTCAGCAGGTCTCAGGATAAAACCAAAGCCAACTTTGCATTAGCCCGTCTTACAGAATGTCTAATTTCCTCAGACTGTCTGTGGCTGACAAGCTGAATTAGTTCCCTCTTGTGACGAAGACTTCAGGCGTGTAAAAGCCATTAACAAAACAAACGTGTCCTTTCGAGATGAGAACTACTGTATAACAGAGCAGCTGATGAGAGGGACAGAATGTTTAGGTTGAGATCATTTCTTTACATTTCTTGCAGAACTCTCTGATTGTACCGAGGTATGAAGAATCCATACAATAAGACTTTGCATCATAGTCACATTTGGATCAATATTGGCCTTGTTGTCTTTAACACCCATTTGAATACTTTTCTTCTCTGTTCTGTTTTTAGGAAGTCCTGTCTTTTATTGTTCAAAGGAGCTCCATTAAATAACATTACAGTGGCGTAGTTCTGATTCGTTTTTTTGGAATACGGCCAATTCACAAGACATTCCAACACAGGACAATTCATTTCAATTCAATTATACATACATTTCAGTTCATCCTAGTTATCAACGGTTAGCTAAGCCAGTTTATTAATAAGATTACCTAAAAAGGTCGTCCATCTACGGAAAAGCAGCAGATTGCCTCGGCAACACCCGGTGTTTGCTAAATCCTGCTGCCGCTAGTCTGGTGGAGCCGTTTGGGGTAGAATGCACTATAGGGCTGGAGCTACAAGGCGGATCTAAGAGCAAATAAGCGCACTGTAGAGGTACCACTAAAGGGCTATCATGAGAGATTCAAGGATTGCACCTACATGCATGAATGAGTAAAAGCAACAGTCACAGCCTTCCTTTTGCAGCTGCTGTCCAAAGTTCACCTACACCGAACACAGGATGTTCTCTATTATTAGGCATAACTTTTTTCCACTGCCCTTTACTGACATCTTTGGCAGCGCGTCCCAAAATTAGTTCTTTAGTATCTGATGTCTTTAACTGACCTTATTTAAATGTAAAGTTGCCTTAAATACTTTTAGTGGTCATTTTATCTTCAACTGTACTAATACTGTAACAATATTAACGGTTTTTGGAAGAGAGACAAAGGAAATGTATGAATAAGAGGGTTAGCTTGGAGCACTTAAAGATGACTAGAAAGATTTGGCAGCTCATCGTAATTTTCTAATTCCTTAGAATTTAATGTCATCCTATCTGACTGTTCATATACAAAATGATAATAGTTTTCAGTTGCATTTTACAGGATCGATGTCCTGGTAAAGGTGTGAGCGCTGCAGTTAAAGATGCTGGACCTCCTTGTTTTCGTTTCTCTCTCACCCTGATGTCGTCCAGCTTGTACTCGAGAAGGCTCCCATCCGGCTCCTCCAAACCGGGGAACTCATCATCCCCTCCCACATCCCCTCCTTGTCCCTCGACGATGATCTCGAAGAACACCATCTTCTCAGAGAAGCGGCTGAAGCTGTTGTCGAAACAGATCTCGTAGTCGCCTTCCTCCATGGGCTCCACGCTGCAACAAGACAGACGCAGGCGGACGGGTGAAAACCAGACAGTAAATCTGGTGACCTGACCTGGATCACGGATGTAGAACCACTTACACGTGGACTCCATCGGAACGGCGGGACTCCATGATCAGCCGGACTCCTTTAGGGGAGAGGATAGAGAAGTCTACATCCATTCCTGCACCTGCAATCACCTACGATCAGAGAGATGGACACATACAGGAAACACCAACATGACTCAAAGCCATCAGATAGTTGTCGTAACTGATTTTAAAATGAGGTTTTTCGTTGTATCTTTTCATTTTACTCCTTTCTTTTTCTTGAGGCCCAAATATTGAAGATTTAAAGAAGGCGCAGCCATGCCTTCCACTCTATAAGGCGTCCAAAACAAACCAGGAAGCAGTTGCTGTGCAAACATATTTGAATGGGAGCAAATTCAATGACTGGCTGTTCTGCAAACAAGGCCTTACGGCTGCAGTGTCACCTGACGAAAAGAATAACTCTTTTCAGGCCAGAATTTATTCTTTACACAAGCGGTTTTATCCAAGAACATGTACCCAAATATATATGCTTCTTAAGTAAAGCAGTGCTGGAATATTAGTGGTGATTAGTTCTCGTTGGCTCCCTTTAAAAGTCATTCCTTAAAATCTAAAGGACATTTTAAGAACCTTAGATGCTTCCACGCCATCTATAAATAATAATCCAACTGCTTCTTATTACATGGAGTATATGATGCATTGCCCAGTCTCTCCTAATGTTAGCCAGGAATTATCCTTGGGCATCACTGGGAATATTTTAAAACACTCTCGGCAATAAGATAGGATGCAAGTGGAAGCTAAATCTTTGTACTCTCAATATTAAAACGAATACTTCATATGTTGGGTTGGCTTTCCTCTGGAGCCAGCTTCCAAGTTTAGTATCTCTGGCAAACACACTTTTTGTCGAAACTGCTAACTGGCAATAAATAGTCGACTAATTTTGACTGTATTGCGTTATTATCGAGACCGTACGTGCTGCTGACAACTATCCCCGAGATAACGATCACGACGTGGTTGGAAAAATAAATGCATGAATAAAACACTTTCAAGTTCCTCTCATCAGAGAATATTTACGTCACCAACACTGATCCTGCCCTAGTAAACAAGCCCTCTGTTTTTGCAGTGAAACTTCCAGTTTTGTGATGAAACTGTAAATGAAATGTCGTAATAATCACACATATTAGATTGTAAATCTTTTTTATTTATTTTTTATTATGCCAGCGGTGGAACGAATACTGTCATAATTTCAACCATGAACGTGACACCAGCGGAGCTGCAATCATTGAGCTCTGCATATTTGATGGTAAAATTTGTAATGTTTCTGATCTTTCACAAAATACATACATGTATTTTACAGCTTAATTAATATCAACATATTTACTTGGAGCACTTCTTGACAGAACTCTTACAAGACGGAAAGAAATCACTTCAATCCAACCATTTGACAACAGATTTGCATGTCAAAATTAGGAAAATTACAATTTTTCCCCCCACATTTATTTAATAATGCATCCAAATGTAACTCGCACTATATTTGGGCGGAAGGAAAATTACCCAACATGCACCTTTATTTAGTTTAGCTTGTTATATGATATAGGCTTGAATGCAATAATTTGGATTCCTCATTTTGTTTTGAATTGAAAGATTACTATCATAAAAAAAATGTAAAACTTCGTGTAAGACCTCCAGATTCAGTAATCATTATTGGTCAGGAAAGCCTGAATGGCTGCCAGGCTTTGTGTCATCACTTTCTTCTTCACACCAGGCTCCTACTTACTCTGGCTCCCTGTAGCTCAGAGAATAGACTTAAAAATACTTCTGTTAGTATATAATTTTATTTGGTGATTTCGATGCTTCTGCTGTAAACTTGATGTTTTCATGATGTGAAGCATAAATGTGCTACACAAAGAAACTTGACTGACATTAACTCCTGGTGTTTCCAGCTCATTACCCAACAGCCTAGTCTAAAGGATGGAGCATGTTTTCTACTTATGACCGAATGTGATCACAGCATTTGCTTCATTTACCTATACTTTAATGCACCTGCATGCATTTGGAGATCATTCCTCCATCGACCGCTTGTTAACATCATCATTTAGAAACTGTTTGCCAAATATTCGCGTTAAACATGTGAACCGCACATCTGGAGGTTAAATGGCAGCTTTATTTGAGCCAGTGGGTTTGACTGGATGAAAACGCAGCTGTTTCCTTTACCTGATACTCGACCTCCATCGAGCTGTCCTTCACTGCTGTCTGATAGAAACACTCGGACCTTCCGGCGGGAAGCAGAAACGTGAACTCGCTGTCTTGGCTCTTCACGGAGCCCACGCAGCAGAGCAAGGGTACGACCAGGCCTAACAGTCCTGCCCTGCGACTCCTTCTCACCAGGAGAGCCTCCATGTCGGCTAACTAACACCAACACTCCGCTATCTGGCTGCAGCCATTTTCCTCGCATCCGTCTTCCGTGGAACAACTTTGCGACGCTGTGATTGGACGGACGCGGAAGACCTTGGAACCAATCAAAGGACCGAGAGTAGCAGCGCTCATCCAATCACAACCGCCCAAAACGGCTTTGTAATCATACCGTGAAAGTATGAAGTGTAGAGTTGCCAGCGTGGAAAACCACACAATTAAAATACAAATATTAATATATTTTTTAGGTTTGTAAGAAAAACTCTTGGGTTAACAATGAATACACCCTAAAATGTATATCATGTCACAACAAACTAGTTCCTGCTTTGACTCAGTCATGGAGAGGTTTTGCTGTTATTCAGCAGCTTTGATGGTATAATGTTAATCACGCACACAATGTGAAGGAACATAAAGTGCATGGTTCTGTACAGGAGGAAAAGCCAATTGAATACGACTGAGGTGGCTTCATTTAGCTTCATTGATCAACTGGTGCGAAAGGGTTTGTTCCATGGATATGAATTGACACCACCTGAACTGTGTTGTACTCACGATATATTTATATTTCCCATCATGTCTAAAAGAAAAGTATTCTTTTGACCAATGATGTATAAGTGGGACCATTCGGAGGGTGTGCATATCGTTGTAAACCTGAGACAAGTTTTTATCTCATCAGGACTTAAACATGGTGGTGGTACTGCTGTTGGTTTTCTGCGTTAGGACGTTGATGGTCTGCTGTCATTGATGTAACCAGGAATTCTGCTCGATACCTACAGCAAAGTAATCAGCCATCACCTTGCGACCTAATGGTTATGTGGTCCTTATTTACTTGGCACAACAATGGTTTAAAGCACACCAACAAGTATATAGCTGATCTGGTAAAAGAAGACAAAATTAAAGATTGAATTGGCCTAGGGAATGTCTAGATTTAAACCAAACTACGGGCCATGACCCTAAACAGCATGTTCATGATGGAACCATGCCGTTAAGATTGTAGTCTTGTCCTGACCGCTTCTGGCTATGTGTCATAGAAAACTATGTGAAAGCTTCACATATGCAACACACCACTGCAAGATGCTCTAAATTTCATAAAGTCAGATTTGTGACATTAGGTAATAGGGTGAATCTACTAAGGCATTAAAAACCACTGAGGCAACATTTGACCAAATGATAGAAATGCAAACTGTTGAAAGTTTCAGACGAGCCTATTATAGATCTTCAACTATAAAGTAGATATAGTCATTTGCATTGTAAATAGGGTAAATAACAAGTTAAAGTATACTTTGCTTTTACATCAGTGTTAAAGAGTTCTAGTGTTAAACACCAAGAGTTGTTTTTGTTCTTATAAACATAGACATTATTTATAAACCTTCCATTAATTCTGTTTTGGACATTATGGTTCCTATTTGCTTAACACTAAGCAATCACAAAATCTAGTCATGAAATTAATGCAACGCTCAAAGATTATATTCATGACATGTAACGGAACGACTAATCTTAATTCTACCTCTGACATGATAGCATTAGTCTTTTGAAAAGGTCGAGCAGGTTTGTTATAGGAGCTATTTCTTGTGGCTGTGTGGTTCCTGAAATGCCAGTCGTCCACCTCGTCACAATAATTAAATGAACAAAGCAATCTAATACAATAACTTCTTCTCCAAACTTTCAGGAACAGAGATTTTGTTTCACACCCAACGCCGACCACAACCTGTATACGGGATCTGACCACAGTATAAACAACACACGTCATTGTTATTATGACAGAGAACAGTAATTAAATAAAGGGTACAAATTTTGGAAAATGGGGAACCAAGGTAAATTAAATCACCAGGGGAATTTGACTTTTGGATAAAGATAATGTCATCTACCTGGAGGTAAGAGGGAGGGGAAGGGGCCACTAAGGTAAATGGTTTAAGATGCATACTACAAAAAGTGTAAATGCCGCTTAAAATTGCTGGACATCTCAAAATATATATACAAATAGACATTTTTGAAGAAAAGTTGGTTTAGTATGTGAAAAGTAGGTTGTTTACACTTTTTGGTTTATCTTTCTAATTCTTGTAAATCAAATCAATCCAAATTACCCCGAAAGAATATAGTTGCACTTTAATGAATGTGTGGTGTCATCACAACTGGCAAGAGGATAAAGTAATAATTTTTTTTACAGACTTTTCAAATTTCAGGAGTATGTTTCAATGAATGAGCAACTGGAGGCAGAACA
The DNA here is from genome assembly GCA_032876305.1 of Orestias chungarensis. Classification (NCBI taxonomy): domain Eukaryota; kingdom Metazoa; phylum Chordata; class Actinopteri; order Cyprinodontiformes; family Cyprinodontidae; genus Orestias; species Orestias chungarensis. Next base: position 213,631 of record JAVLVB010000440.1, on the reverse strand, counting down.
GAGGGCATGTTTCACTTCCCAGCAGTGTTTTCTATGCTCAGAAAGAGTTTGTACGTCAATGGAAAATATCTTTAAAAACTGTATTCTTGATAAGTACATCAAAGTCACATCAAACTGAAATACTAAATACAGTACACTACTATCATATTATTAATATGCGAATAGGACATGCCCAAAGAGATAAGCTCTGTTATGTTAAACTTCATTAACCCAACATGTACTAAAATACACAAAACACCAAAGTATTGACAGCTTAATAAATAAACATTACTGTCTTTGTATTTTAAAGCCTATTGAAATGATACATGTTAGACTTGTGTACTAAACTTCTAAAGATTTAAGTTTAATGCTAAAATATGTCTTTTCTACAGATGGCTCCCTACTAGATTTGCTGATATGTTGACTAATTGTAGACTAGTTCTAGAAAAAATAAAGTTTTTGTCTTAAAACTACAAGTTTATGAAAATGCTTTTGACATCTGGTAATATAATAAGTGCATATAAGGTACTTTGTCTTTTAGATCATAAACTTAAAAAGTCTTAATTTGTTCACCAAAACTATAAATGTATATATACATATACATATATATATATATATATATATATATATATATATATATATATATATATATATATATATATATATATATATATATATATATATATATATAGTATTGATAATTCTCTTTGAATAGGACAAAGCCTTCAAGTTCTAAATTTGAGATTTTCAATCAACCAAATCCTTATGGAAAACATAAATTACTTTTCTTTTAAGAAGTACTTTTTTCCCTATTTACTGTGATTCTAATTATCAATATTAAACAGACAACTAGGAATGTTTTTTTTCTCCCTCAAACCAATAATACATTTCTATTTTGCATTGTTTTCTTCAATGAATATCTGAAATGACCTCTTTTTTAAAATTTGGTTTAAAACTCTATAAGGGTTTATAACTCATCTGCTTTGTAAATGAACAAAGTGCCATAAAAAATAGACAAACCAAAATAATAATAATTTTAAAAAAACATGTAAAAGATTAAACACCTGATAGAAAAGTTTGTGCTACTACAATGTTCAACAATTAGGTCATCCAGAATTGATAACTTTGGATTCAACTGATGTTTAGATAACAAAGCAGGCTGGTCCCTTTCCTTTGGAGCCGGTGACACACTGTTAACAATTTTGCACTCTGCCACAGGCATGCACATTTTCTAACCAGAAGGAAGTAAATAAGCTGTCACTTCTTTAAACTGCCACCATGAAATGGTAAGAACTAACCAAGTTGATGTTGATGGTGGGGAATTTGTTTTGATGTAGTGGGAAATGTGCGGTAGAAATGACATTTGCAGACCTCGAAGTAAATGCCATTAACATGTAAGACAGAATGTCAAGTACGAATGATAGTGATGCACATATATCAAGTTTAGCGTGTTCCCTTTCCACGTATATTTGACGTTGGTGTATGTCTTAATAACAGTGTCCCTGTCCATTGTAGGGCAACACAGAGACAAACATGACAAACTATGTTCTTACGGTGATTACTGTAATTTTGGTAGTTTTCATGAGCTTGTTTTCTAAGAATTGAGAAATAATGCCTTAAATTTTAACAATTTAAAGAAAAAGTTTGAATGACTCAGACAGAAGCACCAAAATATGTAAAAAAAAAAATTTACTAATCCCAGTCCAATATGAATATGTATGTGTAAGTACCAAAGATTTTATTAAAGATTTCGAAAAGGAGGCCAGATTATCTTCAGACTAATTAGTCTTAGTTTAAGACAAATATTAGATATGTGTTAAAACAACTAGTTTACAATTTAAAGCAGAAGTAACTACACAAATATTTTTACTAAAGCCACAATTAGATAAGAAAACTACTAGTATGAACTTTGGATGGTTTAAACAACTGATAGACTCATCTTTTGCTTGACGTCGAACTGCTTTGGCTTGGAAAAATATTGAGGAGTAACAATTCAAAAAGATGATAAAATACCAAATAAAGACAAATAATACTATCTTTTTTTTATCATAAATTAAATTATTTCAACCCAGACCCACCTACTTCTGTTCTACTTCTGTGAACACCGGAGATCTCTGATTAACAATCAGTTGCATAGCATGTAAACAAAGAGAGGCTGTCGTAGCAGGTTAAAAAATGAACCAAATGAGCAAAATGGTTGCTGGTTGGCGCAGGCATTTATTGTAATGCATTCTCTTAGAAGCAGAGCTTTAAGTGGTCTGGTTTGGACCGGTACGCAGTACCGCCATGTCTAAATTGTAAACCCCAGCATACTGGGATTCTTTTTCTATCATACGGTCCATTTTGGAACATTTTTGGCTTTCTCTATGACTTTCTTCAGATTTCACAGATTGAAGACTATCTGCTAAAAACAAAACAGGGCCCTGAAAAACCTACTGTTTTGGCACACAACACTTGCCGTATACAGTACCGGCACTTTTAAATTTAACCTATTAGCATTAAAACACTTTCGATTTAGGGTTTACCTTATCCAGAAGGTAAAAACAGTATTGTATATTATAAACCTAAAGCCAGATTCAAGCTAAATAGCAGCTTATCAAACAGAATACAGCTTGAAAGAAAAAGTAAGCAGGGCTGGGTGTTATCCCTGTATGTTTGGATCAAGGTCTATGCATAGGGACTTTTTGCTGATGATATTATCATCTTCCTCCAAAATACTAAAGTCTAAAGGACCCGTTTTATACATATGAGCATTATTCTGTCTATAAAACAAATATTTGTCCTCTCAAAAAATCAGAGCACAATAGAAACTGGAGGGGACTACTTGATCTCCCTAATGCCCTAATGCTATCGTCGTACATTCTCGGTCTATCTACTTGGGTAATGAGCCTGAAGTTGGCTTCTTAGAGACAATATGATTACTATGTGTTTTTTGGGACTGGAAGTATAGTCATTGTAAGCAAAATAAAAAAACTTCTCGCAGCTTGTGTGTGCAGCAGCACTTTGAGCCGGTGCATCACTGCATTAATATGCTCCATTCAGTTTGAGTATACCCTGATCACTTCCTTATTTTCTAACCACAAGATTGTTAAATGCAGGAAAGGCCACAATTAAAAAAAATCCTTAATATTTGAAACCTTGGTATATATAATTAAAGTAAGTTGCTGATCCAGAAAAATAGAAAAGGTTGTTAACATAATAATTTTATGGTATATTCTCTAATCAAAGGTTGACATACTCTACTGTATATTTGGGGATTTTAATAAATACAATTTTTATTTAGTTTAAAAGCATCGTTTAAATGCAGGTTTGATCAATCCTTACATTTTTTTATTTTTCTATGCCATATGAAAGTATATTTTCCGCTGCTTCATATTTTGTGAACACAAAATAAAGTTCTAAAAATGTGCTTAATATTACAAACATAATGCGTTATGACTTTTATGTTTTGCCTCTTCTTTTAGGCTTACAAGGTGAGATTAGCACATGTAGAAAAAAAATTGTATGAAAAAAATTAATTAAGATACATAGTAAGAACTTTTGGTAAGTTTAAAGGAAGTTTATGACCTTCAGTGCCACTTGCCCAACATCATAGATTGATATGTTTGTATATTTAGGCCTATATTTCTAACTGTAACTTGATATAGAAAAGTACAAAATCGACTCACAATCAATTCAGGTTTTTGTGCCTTATTTGTTTTAGGAAAATGAATGGAATTTGGATTTTTTTGTAATCCTACCAACATGTTTTGAACAATTAATCCAAAAACCCAAAATGAACATGACCCATTTATGTAAACCACTGACTGAACATTAGTGGAGTTTTAACACAGAAGGGGGATGTAATTACACCCAGATTGAGCTATCAGTTCTACCGTAAGTTTAACTTCAGAGACACACACGCAGACTCAATACTTCCCAGGACACATTCAGTTTTGTCTAACACTTCACTCAGCAAGCAGCAACCACAGACACCGTGGGCCAGGCCCGAACTGACTGTCGACTTCTTTCGGTCCTCCTTCCATTTGTATCTGCAGCAAACAAGTAGCTCACACGTCTCCATTATGTGAGTCGTTGGAACGTACAGTGTGTGGGTTGAAAGCAAGTCAGAGTACATTGAGAGGCTTCGCCATATGGAGTTCGTCTTGTCAAACTGTCCCCTCCTACGACAGAGGAAACAGAAACTCAAAGGTTTTAGGGAAAGGTTAGTTATCATTATTTTAAATTCAGCCTTTAATTAACATGAAACGCAACATGTCAAGTCAACATCCTGAAAATACATTTGATCAGGGTTAGCAGGGTTACAAATTGCATCTCATATAAAATAAATGCAGTGCCTCGAAAAAGTATTCATGACAAACATTACTGTACTTCACTGGAAATATATGACTTGAACACCAAAAATAGGCATTAAACTACTACTAATATTAATAGTAATAATCCATCCATCAATTATCTTACCCGCTTACCCTTGTGGGTTCGCAGGGGTCTGCTGGTGCCTATCTCCAGCTTACAACAGACGAGAAGCAGGGGTACACCCTGGACAGGTTGGCAGTCCATCGCAGGGCAACACAGAGACATAGAGGACGAACAACCACACATACGCACACTCACACTTAAGGACCATTTAGAGTGCCCAATCAGTCTAACAGTCGTGTTTTTGGACTGTGGCAGTACCTGGAGAAAACCCACGCATGCACAGGGAGAAAATGCAAACTCCATGCAGAAAGACCAAAGGTGGAATTGAACCCAGAGCCTTGCTGAATGGAAACAGTGCTACCTTCTGCGCCACTGTGCAGCCCTAATAGTAATAATAATTTTCAATATTGTAATAAAAGTAAAAGTTAATGTATATATGTGAAGGTTTTGCGTTTTATTTGCATTTTGGACATCGACTGGGCCATGCTATAACATAAACATGCTTTATTCTAAGCCTTTGTAGGCTTGTACGCACCTGGCAGGAAGATAAACATCTGCCCTATTTTCAAGTGTTCTCCAGGATCTACCAGGTTGTCTTTCATGCATGCACCTTCACTCATCTGCCCATCAACTCTGGTATAAAACCAAAACTGTAAAGGTTCAAATATGCTTGTGCAAGATATTCTTTGATAAATTACATGTACAACTGTGATTGGAAAAAAGGAAGAGACCAGGACGGCAAGTGAAGCAACTATGCATCAGAACAATTACCATAAATATATGTGGAAATATGAAGAAAAAGACATGTTGCATCATTAATTTTAGCCTCTTGCAACAAATCTCCACTTACTGCATGCAGCTGCTGCTCAAGTACAGTTCACACAGTTGAGTGTGGAAATAAAACAACTCCTCTCCCACCTGAGATGTGTTTACAGACTCATACGCTCAGACCGACTGTCTGAAAGGACTAATGAAACAGATGTGATATGCACTGTGGGTTATAGTGTTCGGCTGTGGTGGCAGTGATGCATAGCGGTCAAGAAGACGGATGTCAGTGTAGATAGACTTGAACCTCAGGGCCACTCTCACTGTGAAGCTAAGAAACAAGAAAATGCCCGACGCATCGAAAGATCACAAGTTTGAAAGACATTTGCAAAAACAGGAAAGTTTTGAGGTCAGAATAAAAAGAGACAAAGAGAAAACGGAGCACATGATCGAGAGGTACAAGACGGGGAAAAATAACTGCAGAACGCAAAGGGGAAGTGTCAGTTTTTAGTTGACAGCTATATTCAGCAGGGAGTGTCCCTTACAAATGCACGCACACACAGACACATCACCCTCTCCCTCTCTCTCTCTCTTTCTTCCTCTCTCTCTCTCGCTCTCTTTCTGCATGTCTTTTCCCCATGCTATCTTCATTTCCTCCTTACAATTATTCGCGTCAAAAGCAATATAAGTGACACTTGACAGCTGGCTTGCAAATACGAGAGCTGAGGAGGGATTAAAATCTGAATCCTGTGAGGAACCTCTCTTTTTGAGAGATGGACAAATCTGGCAGAGAGATAAAATAGTTTGTTCTGGATTATATTACCACTGTTATTTATTTATTTCTTTGTTTATATATTTTTTTTACTTTGGTTCAGAGAGCATGTGTTGGTCAAAGCTTACCAACAAACTTCAGCCGTTTGAGTGAGAAGAAGCTGGATGGTCGCCTGAGCTGTGGAAGGACATCTGAGGTAATATTCACTAAAATAACCTGGAAGATGATGTGAAATGATGCAAAAAACTGTTTTGATTTATTAGACTTGTGATGACTGCCTTTTTTTGTTGTTGTTGTTGTTGTAATGGTAAAGATGTGAGGAAATCACTTTGTTTCCAGGATTTGGTTGCGCCACATGTGTCTGCCTTAAACCAGACATTGTTCACTGGTGTGATTTGTCATTTTAACTGACACGATTCCTTTATTTTTGTACTTGCCTAAATATATATTTTTTTGTTTTTCAGTAACTTCGTTCCAGCTACACACACGTGGATTGGGTTCTATTTGGGATGGTAGAGGACGGCTCAGCTCCCCCACCCCAGATCTTTGTGGTGGACAGCCAGGCCAGCCACATATCCATGCCCAGGGTCAACAAATCATTATGGGCCAGAGCAGGCCAGAAATTGCTCTGTTTTTTCCTGGTGCTGTGCTTGCTGGGAGTCTTCATTGAGGGATATTTAATCTACAGACTTTACCAAAGAACTGAGGTAAGGAGAGTGTCTCTTGGTGTGCCTGCTTGAATGAAGGGGAGACCCTGTAGGGTTCAGTGAGACTGGAAATTCCTCTGTGCGGCTATTTGCATATTTTCTTCTACGTCACACGCTAGTGTAAAAGAGTCGGCTCGGGTCATCTGTTACTCTTATCATCCCGGTCAAAAAATGACGAAGGGGTCATCGGATTTAGTCTGAATTTGTACTTCCCTTTTTTTTCACACTCTAAATTGCAAACATGTAACCTAAAATTGGGTGTTACTTTTTGGGTTAGTCAGATTTGATTTGCTCTCTTACTAACTGCCTAAGATGCCTGACTATATATTTTCTATATTTAAAATACAGAAAGAACTGCTGAACTTTCCATTCACCAATTTTGCTTGCACTTCTCAGTCTCATTTCCAGTATGATTTACTGTCACCGGACATTTTTGTTCCTACATGTTGTGATTCTCCTTTTTATCATGCATAGGTAACTTCACGCACTTCTGGGTTCATTTTAGATCTGACTCTATTTACTCCTCTATGTAATATATGTGCATATTGAATGGGAATCTGCTGATATTGAATTAATTTTTTAATTTTCTTTTTCTCAAATCCCCTTTTTTCAAACTTTTTCCTCCAGAATGGCAAGACATCAAGTCAAAAAGGAATTCAAGGTGGGAAATTTTTTTTTTTAAAGAGAATATATGTATATTTTTATAACAATAAAATACAGCTGAGATAACTGCTTTATAATGAACCTGTCTTTTTACACAAGAATTGATTTTTTTATTAATGGCTGGTGATTTCTGTTTTTAGCAACAGAATCCAATGAGATACCCAAAGAGATTCCTCCTCGTCAGCCAGAGAAAAGGCCTCTTGCTCACTTGTTGGGTAAGAACCCTCACGATGCACTTCTCCACACTTGTCTCTATGAGCCATAATAACACACTGACTATACAAACTGAAAATTAACTAAAACATTGAAAATCCCAGTGTTTTACCAAATTTGATCGAAACCCAGCTAGCTTTCAACTCATTCTGGATGTTTCACTATTTAACCCCAATGGACTGTTGTCCTTTCTATGTTTGGTCAAGGAAAATCAGTGTGCGGATACTCATAGATGAATGTAGCCTATTAAAGCATTATTTAAATATAACTCAAGGTTTTCCTTTTCCATTTTGTTGTAAACAAATGTATGCATTTATCTTTGGTTCTTTCAGGAGCTGAGAATCCAATTGGGGGTGATGATGTAGTGCAGTGGAACTCACGGGCTGAACAAGACATATTAAACATGGGGTACAACAACAGCCGACTGATAATCCAGCATGAAGGCTTCTACTATGTGTACTCCAAGGTGGAAATCGATGTTTCACAGGAGACTAAACCTATCTTCCACAAAGTCATGAAAAATTCCTCTGGGTATGGGAAACCTATAGAGCTTCTCAAGTCCAAAAGGTACTGTAGGTTAGTTGACGTGGATTTTTTCTCATTATCTGAATTTGCTCTCGTTTTCGATGTACATATTGCACAACACCTCAGGATGTAACCCAGCATTATAACTCTGACGTTTCTGCTTGTGTTTTTTTAATTTTTATTTCTTTATAGTAATTGCTGCCTACATAAAAGTTCGGACAATTCTCAAGTGGAGGACATAAGAAGCAGTTTCCTGGCGGGAATTTTCCACCTGCAAGATCAAGATCAAATTTTTGTCACCCTGAGCAAATTAGATAAATTGTATCCAGGGGCCAATCAAAACTCTTTTGGGGCTTTTTTGATACAGAAATCTCAGCACTAGTGTCTTGAGCTTCTTTCTGATAAATAATCTAACATCGACACTGCACCTGATGGATGTAATATTAAGACCAAATAAAAACAAGTTGTTTTGAGGTGAAAGTATCTGATATTCAGATTAGATATAGTCTATATAAGAATCTATATATATATTTACAACTGTACTCTTAGAAAACATACTGGTGTTTAAATAAAATTTTGTTTGTTGTAAAACAAACATGAGGGGATTTTTTTTTTAAATCACAAACTGAAGACTTAGAACCAACACACATTTTTTTTTCTTCACATATTAAACTGACACATCATCCTGGATACTTTTAGCATACTGACAAACCACAGTCAACCCACATTTTACAGCTGTATGTGTACAAATATGCTACCGGTTGATGGGAGAGTGCAAGCAGAGTTTGAGTATGCATGCATGTGTGTGTCTGCATGTGTGTGTCAGACAGAGTGTGTGTGCATGTGCTGGTTTAGCTAATCTGTTTAGGACCTTTTCTGGCATAATGTTCCAAAGAATGTTGGACCTAATGGGGGCAAGAGCCTGGCCTTAACATGGTAGACCCCCTTTTTTAGGGTTAGGGTTTATATTTAGAGGCAGGATGTGAACTACGATTTGGTTAAGGTTATGGTTAGGGGCATACTGGTACAAATAATAGTAATGATCACAGTTACAGTTGAGTTAGGAAAATTTACAGTTACCAAAATGAATGGGAGTCGATTCCAACACCGATATGTAGAGGTGATGTTGTTTTGAGTTGAATTTAGATTAAGTTTAGGGTCAAGGTTAAACTATAGACATAAAGATAAAAGCAAGTCAATGCATAGCTCTTTTGAAGTGAGAAAAATGTGTGTGTGTGTGTGCAAGGAGCAGGATGTGGTTTAGTAAGGATTCAGAAAGGAAGAGGTGGTGGAGAGGAGAGAATCATAATCTGCTTCGTGTTGCTGACTAAGCTCTTCACACAGTGAACACAACTCAGTTTCAGAGACGCTGCAAAGTTTCAGATGAAAAAAACCAAACAAAGAGGGACAAGCATTTCACAAGTCAGTAACCAAAATGTTGACTGTGAGTTGGGTTCCCTGTGAAGAACAAAAGAGAGCCAAACTGCACAAAGTGCACAAAACCCAAATCTGTAAACAAATAGAAGTTACAGCATATAAAACCAGGCTGCCAGGTGGATGAGCAGGTAAACAAATCACTTCTAAGTGTGATTATGAGAGGAGACACTGCGCCATTGCATTTGAAACAAATTTGGGTCATTTCCTGCTGCAAGGACTTGACAAACATCTCACTGTTTTGATTTACCAAGCAAGCCAAGATCCTCCGGTAAGCAAATGCATACAAGCTTTTGTGCAGGGCAACAAAAAACTGTACATGTTTGGTTCAAGTGCCTTAAATAAAAAAAACTTTTCCAAGCTGAATATGTTATACATTTTTTTTATGTGTCATATTCATTTCGTGCTACGTGACAAATGTCGGGTTCTTTACCAACACTGTATTGCCCTCAACATAACAACAGCAGAGGTTATGCTCAAAACAACATGTTTTACGCATTTTATTACAATTTTATTAGGTGATGTTTAGGAGCAAAGTCAGGTTGTACAAAACTATTTCAAGCTCAGAGCAAATATTGTTGAGTCCATCATCCCAAATTTGAACTTGAAGGCTTCAGCTGCAAACACGCCAACATGGTTGTCAACATAAACTGGAGATAAATTGGAAGGCCAGAGAACCAGACAAGATTCACTTGGTAGCTTTATTTCTTATTTTCTGTAGAATTTTGCATTTGTGGAATGGTGAAAATAAAAAACACCATAAGAAGTCCCTTTTCCAGATTTCCACAAACTATATAGGGACAAATCAAATATGTGGGGGAAGGTCATCTGGCCAGAAGAAGAAACATGCTGGAAGGTGCAAAACCCTTAAGCTAGAGGTTCAATTTCTGGCTTACGGCCAGGGCAATATCCCTGTTAGACCAAAGCCTGTTATTATTTTAAAAAAGGCCCAATCAAAGTCAATGTAGCTAAATACGAAAACAGTATTTTCATTTGAGTCTGCTAAAATTTGAGCTAAAAAAAAAAGAGCACAAATTTCAGTTTGTAGATGCAAAGTATAGATATGGTTTTTTTTAGGCATTTACCTTTACTATGTAGTGGTTTGTGGTCTTGCTGAAAGGATTATGGACATGAATGCTTGTGCAAGCCTCTGCAGAAAGTACTAACTAGAAAAACGCTCAGTTGTGTTTGGTACAAAAATCTTTTTTGCACCCCGCAAAATGTTAGAAAAAAAAAACTAAACGGTGCGGCTGTGCCATCATCCTTTCAGCAAATGTGCTCCAGTACTTTCACACTTTTCCCCAGAGATGACTGCAAAAAGGCTCAGAACCACAGAAATGAGTCAGTCAACATGCTGACAAATGCAAGAAGTCTGCATGCAAAGGTAAATACCCAAAGTCACTGCTTCGAGCTGTGAAACTTGGCAAGCAAGAGACACGGGAACTTTTAAACGCATCGTTGCTTTCTTTGTCCGACCTGACAAGGAGAACTTTGATAGCAGCACCCTATTTTTACAAGGGACCAGAGTCACTATGCGGTCACACAACCTCAACCACCTAATGCAAAGGCGCTGATGGTTGATCAAGCTTGCACTTTTTCGTAGTATAGGTTTGCCGTACTTATCCAGAGATCTGTGGTTTCTACACGTTATCAACGGCCTCAAAAGTAGCTTCGGAACCACCCCATCATGCATGCAACTTTGCTCGACATGCCGTCAAATAAACAGGATGTGGCTTTGTGAAAATGTTCTAAACATAAAAACAAACATAACTCAACATATCAGTACAAGGAATAATAAATCATTTTTCTTTAATCCTGCTGTGCATTCGATCAATTCTGCATTCAACTTCCATGCTGACAATTTTACGTGTAAACAACGAGCCCAATGAAAAAAAAAAAAAAGTAGGAACATCTGCGTTTACTTTGTAATTAAGAGGCGCCCAGTGTCTTTTTTGGTGCATGTTAATCATCCAGAAGTCAGAGTTCAAACTTAGTCTGACGAATCTTAATTGTATTGTAACAGGAAAAAAAAGTGAGGATATTTTGCTTAACTGCTATCCAGCTACTTGAAAACTGAATTTCACTGATTTCCAAAGTGATGATTGTTGTCCTGCACAATTTAAAGGTACCTCAACAGGTTTTCTCCTGGCATAACCCAGTATTTAGCTCCCTCCTCCTTTGACAAGTTTCCTAGTCACTGAACCAATCGTGATGATGTCACGCTATTGGGAGGATGTGTGCAGAGTAATAGTTTTTATACAAATGTTTCCCATTACTGTGTTCTCAATAATTCTTTCTACTCTCATATGAGCGTTTGGTTTTTATAAAGCACAACATTAATAAACATTTCAACATGATCCCTGAAGCTCATATAAGAAAGATCAGAGTGGCAAGTACTGCTGCTCTCATTAATATTCTCTAAGTTTAGCTGGATGACGCATTGGTAGCATTACGTTTATGTTACAGTCTTTTCATTTTTGGATGATGGATGGATCCTCTATGAGATATACTGTACATATAACTCAGGCTATGTTTTCAAAACCCTTCTTTATAATTCAACACAACTTGATTCCTGATACTGACTGATGACAGCTCTCTAACCATTCCTATCGTACCTCTAAGGCTTTTACTATACATCTGAATTCATAATGAGGTTAAATTACACATCTGAAATCTACTTAACCCCCTTTTGTTTAAATGCCTCAGAGTAAAGAGGGCTAAATAGAAATCGTGTGTTACAGTTTTTAAATTTTTGAGCAGTTTGAAAAGAGTACGACCTGATATTCCTTTTGTTTTACAGTCTGGCACTACTTGTGACATGGTTTAAAGGGTTTGAACTGTTTTCCTGTCAAAAGAGGCGTGCTTGGGTTCATATTTGATCGACAGCCGTTGGCAGGATGCCACGGAGTGGGCGTTGCACCATGTGGAAGCAGTGTTAAACTAAACACAGGTGTGGTAAGTTCAAAAGGTGTCACGGATGCTTCTAGGCGAATCTTTAAGGTAAGGGTTAGTTTTATTGTGTCACACTTGAGTAGAGGTGAAATCAGCATCACCACTTCAAGTAACGATTAATTTGCACAAGTGGGTTCACTTGTGTGCAGGAACTTTGAAAGTAACTTATGGATATATAATAAAAATGACCAATATAACTTTTAAATAATATTATTTATTTCTGAGTATATCTGTAGACTTAAAAAAATGTTGCAAAACTATGGAATCACTGAAAAGTTACTTATCAAAAATGTCTCTGCTGAAACATATGAAGACCTAAACTCTGAGATTTGCAACCTTCCATCTCAGAATTGTTCTTCCTCTAAACGTTGCACGGCTTACTGTCAGTCTGCTGTTTAGTCCACAGCCTTTCTGTGTTTAACATGTTTTTTCGATGACTTTTGGCGAGACAAAAAAAGCAACTTCTAAAAGGAATGCTAGTGACTCAGAACAGTAACTTTGTGGGTTATACAGCCAAACACTGAGCTAGAAAAGGGATTTAGTGCAACTTAAAGCTAAGAAGACTAATAATTCACGGGATGCTGAATTGTTTGACGTATTTCGGAAGATCAGATCTCTTAAACTTTTGCGTAATCGGTTCAGGAAGTGAAACAATAGTTTTCCATAGCTTTGCTGTTTCAGAACTGATGTTTTTTATTATGAGTGGCCAGTTCATTTATAACATCTATTCTGCATCATTTTTTTTATTAGATGTTTTTTTTTTTATGACATCTTGTTTTCCTTTCAAAGTATTACGTGTTAAATGCAGGGTTTGATTGCGACTTTTCAACACAAAACCTATTTTATATCATTCCCATCTCAGCTGGCCAGCTAGGTTTTTGGATTCACCGAGACTTTTTTTTAATGTAGGTTGATCTAGTTAAATAGAGCATCACTCTCAAAACACAACAGATTCTTTTTTTTTTGTGTGGATATTGTAAAATTGTTGCATCGCTTTCTTTATATAAAACCTACAACAGCTGAGTTTAGAGGTGCTTAAAATAAATGTAATGTTCACAGCAACGTTTAGCTTGTGGTATTTGTGTATTTGTCTATACTCATACATCTTTGAACTCTATGATAACATACAGTTAGAAGTTCTGACTGGCAAACTTCACACTTAGTTTATCTTATTAAACTCGCTTGTTGCCCAATAGTCTTTTCTTGGTGAATTAAGCTTTTTAACCCATGGGACAGCAAAGACAAATCTGGACAGGACAGCTGCCCTAGAGGACTGCAGTTAGACGGCCAAGCCTGTTCTTCCCATTCTCTCATACACAAATGGTGTCTTAATAGCAAATACTTTTCAAAAGCTTGTTTGGGTTAGGAGTTTGTTTGTCGTTGTTAGCAAAACAACAACAGCAACAAAAATAATATTTCATTTTGGGAACTTTTTCTGAAAATGCTTCCATGTTTGTACTGAACTAATGTACATGAAAAGTTGATCAGACTTTTTAGATATTTCTGATGATTTGTAGAATAGGAGCTATAGCATGAAAACACAGTAAGATTATTGCTTTTTTGTTTTTTGGATGCGATAAAATTGTTAAACATTGTTGAATAAATGCATTCATCCAAGAAACAGTTTGCATCTTTATAAGTACAAATACTGCCTTGAGATTACACATGTTCTTACTTTGGTGCTGCATATAAAAGCCGAACTGAAATTTTGTATATATATATTTTTTTGCCTACGCCGGCTAAATAAAAAACTTATTTCTCATATCATGTGGCCGGAAATTTTCGCTTGACATCAACACAGAGGTGTGTATGAGTGTTTGTTTTCTGGCCCACAGGTTTTTTTTTTTTCTCTTTCTAAAGCACTCACTGCAATCACCAAACAGGATGTGATGTGCGTCCAGTTCCCGCTATAGACTCCGTGACAACAGGGAACTTTCCTTCACCTAAAAAAAAGTTTCACACCATTCATTCGAAACATTGGAAACATCGCTTTCGCATTTTTATTTTTATTTTACAGCGAGGTCAAGAAAACGCTTTCCATGTTTTATATGGATTACAATGAAATACATTCAAGATTGAATAGTTTGTCCATAGGACGTACATTTTTCCCATAAGCAGAACATTTACTAGCTTATAAGTCTGCACATGGAATGCTTCTTATACATAATCACTGATTGTAATTACTGAACTTTGCTTCCATGAGGGTTTGTTACCCGTTTCTGCTCTATGTGCTTATATGAATCTTTCCTTTTTGAAACAACGTTCAGGTCCCCGAGTTCAAAACTGAACCAAGTCAGTGCTATAAAGTCCCACTGACCCAAAAAAAAATTGTATGGTAAAATTGTATTGCACAACCAGACAAATGTAGTGACATCTACAACAAAATAAATTCCAAACAGCATTATTATAAATATAGGTATATAAATTAAACATAAAATAAATACATTGCAAAAATATGCACAAAAAATTAAAAAGGATTGATTCAAAGTTTTTTACAGATTAAGTTGATATCTTGAGTGTAAGTTTCCTCTGAGATTTCACTTAAAAGTCCTTTCAATGGCTTTTGGTTTTGGATTTTTAGTGCAAAAAAAAATCCTCCACCAAAACTCTTAACTGGTACCAGTACCAGCACTTTTCCACCTTCCTGAGCTTAAACTAAGAACTCACTGGTGTTCGCATTTGAGGGTCCCGATCCATAGGTCAGCGTCCAGTCCAGTCTTTCCTCTTCCAGACAACTGCGGCCACAGAACATCAGTCTATGAGAAACATTCCCAGGCCTGATCTGTTCAGGTCCAGCCGCCATTTGTCCAGTCCCTTCTCCGGCACGGTCAGGTGGGTGATTAGTTCTTCCTCTTTCACTGGCTGCACAGTCCAGCACTTCTTGCTCACTGTTGCTTTCTCTACAAAATCCGTTAGCTCCACATTGCAGGTCAGTTTGCCGTACACCTCTAGCTGGAGGACGCCCGCGCTGCATTTGCTGGTGCAGCTGACAATGACCTGGAGGTATATGAAGTACATCCCGACCTTTTTTGGTTTCAGGGAGTTCTTAATTGTGCTGTACTCAAAGTTGTTTCCGAGGGATATTTCACCTTTAGATTCGACAGTTTCCCAAGACATGGTGATGTTATCAAGTTGACCTAACAGAGCAGACAAACACACGGAAAGTTAGAAGCTGCTTACATGGGCTTAGTTTCCTATAATTACTGCTGTCTAGACACACAACTGACAGATATACAACGACATGAAATTCTTTCATTTGTGATGCAAAAGAAAGAACCCTGAAAATTTGGTGTGATAAAAACAAAGGAAGAACAGTATTAAGTGCTATGATCCCTAAACTAGAACCCTAAGCTATGATTCCTTGTCAAATAAATATTCATGAATGCTTTGGCTTAAAGCATCCTAATGCAAATAAAATTGGAATAAAAACATGAAATGCAGCTTTTTTTTAAAAAAAAGCTGCATCTATGTAAATAGGTCAGTACATGCAAAGCAGTTTAACTGCAGACTAATCGCCTTGCTTGTGCTATTTCGTTGCGCATGAAATAGTTAAAGCCAACTCAGCAGCAGCACATTGGACGCGACTGAATAAACACTAAAATAAAATAAACGTGTTTGTTTGTTCACTGACTCAAGCAGCTGTTCGTGCTCCATGCTTAGCACAAGAAGTATGAAATAATCCTAATGAAATTTGATTCCATTATGTATTCGCAAAGTCATTTACGGTTGCATTCAACCGTTCAATTTTGCAATTAAACTAACAAATCGGTTTCTCAATTCAGGTAAGGTGCTTATCAGTTTATCGCACCTTTATATTTATTCAGCTGTAACGCTATATATATATATATATATATATATATATATATATATATATATATATATATATATAT